>CM028381.1:112660421-112727113 GCA_013146195.2 Codonopsis lanceolata | reverse complement strand
AGGCAGCTACCGTGGTTTTCACACGCCGACGCAGCTATCCCTCAACAGGACACTATACGGGTGATCAATTGATGGCCGAGTTAAGGCCGAAGTCTAGCAGGGAGAGTCAAGAGTCAAGATATTTGAAAGCAATGCATGAGGGAGGAGTGAGGTCAAAGGGGAGGTTTAGCCTAGAATTTTATCATCTTTTCCAATGAACAATTTCAAACACCGCTTATTTGTAATTAACCTTTATCCTGGTGTAAATTATAAGTATTTTTGTTGTTAGCTTATTTTGTCAAGTAAGCTTTTCGATGATGCAGCAGTTTTCTTATATATATATATATAATGTTAGCGTAGATAGTGAAGCGATCTCGCTGTCACGAGGCACGCGACTGCTTTGATGAGAGTAACGCGACTCGCTTGTAGCGAGATAATCGATCTCGCTTTGGCGAGGCAACGCGACCTCTGCTTGATGAGGCAACGCGACTCGCTTGTAGCGAGATAATTCGATCTCGCTTTAGCGAGGCAATGCGACTCCTGCTTTGATGAGGCAACGCGACCTCGCTTGTCTGCGAGATAATTCGATCTCGCTTTGGCGGGCAATGCGACACTCTCGCTTTGACGAGGCAATGCGACCTCGCTTGTCATGTAGATAATTCGACTGCTGCATGAGCAATGCGACCCCTCGGTTTGATGAGGCACGCGACCTTGAATGTATGGTTTGAACAAGCTTTTTCGCTTGAAAATTTCATATATAAGAAGATTACATCACGTATCACCGATAATATTTTTTCAAGTGGTCTAATGCCAAGGGTTTTTCGAGGAGTCCCGTCGTTTAGCGAGCCTGTGAGGTTCCTCGCGAATGCTATCGTGATTTTATATGGTCCTTCCCAATTGGGAGAAAGCTTTTTTTTCCCGGCTTGCCCCGACTGACTTTTCTTAGCACCGTGTCGCCGACCGAAAACGCGAGGGTTCACCTTTGCGATTTGAGCTCTCAAGTTTTTTTTGTAGTTGATTGCCTTCATCCCGGTTTCGAGCCTTTTTCTTCAAGGTAGTCAAGGTCCGTAGTCCTTGATTCCGTGTTTGCCTCTTCATTGAAATGGATGACTCTTCAGCTGGGAGAGCCATTTCGACCGGCCACGGCTTCTGCACCATACGTCAAAAGAAAGGGGTTTCTGCTGAACTCTACGAGACGCTCGATCGCCCATAAGACAAATGAAGTTGCCGAGCTGCACTTTTTGTCATCTAATCTTCTTTCGTGGCAATGGTATTTGCTTGTTTCCGCTGCCGCCATTCCTCGGTGTGCTACCGAGGATTTCCAATGTCGTCTTTCTTCGCAGCCTAGCCGTGAATCGTTGAAAACTGCGTCGTGGTCCGATACTATGGCTCGCAATCCATTCCGCACAGACATTGTCTCTCGATAAAATCGATGGCTCTTTGTTCTGATGCTGTATGGCTCGCCTCGATCCATTTCTGAAGTAGTCCACCGCCACTATCACAAATTTGTTTTTTCCTTTGGCGAGGGAATGATCGATCTAGTCCCCCACATTTAAAGGCCATGCCATGACACGGTGTTTGAGGTGCCGGCAAATCTTGGGATATTTCATGAACCTCGACACTGTCGCACTTTCTCAAGCGTATTCAAGATCCTTTCTCAATGTCGCCAATAGTATCCATGAAAATGACCTGCCGGGCCAAAGTTCGAGCCCCCCGATGGCTACCACACACCCCTCCATGCACTTCTAAGTAATCCCCCTGGTGGTTCGGGTCGAACGACCTTAAGAGGGGTTCGTAGATCGCCTCGATAGTACATCCCCCACTAAAGCATATCCGCCGACCTTCGCTTATCGCTTCATCCTTGTTCTCCGTCGCCGGGCAAGATCCCCCGGCCGATGTATTTTTTGATATCATCGATCCAACACTCCGCCTCGCTCTAGCATCAACACTTTCTTTATCAATGGATCGGTATCCAGATTTGATCCATGTTTCTTGGGAGCTCGAGTTCACTTGTGGCCATTTTCAGAGGTAGTCCGCCTCGTGTTTTCCTCCCTTCCTACTTGTTCCAACTCCCAAGACTGACCGAGCGAGGATGCTCACCGCTAATGCTCTGCACTTGTCGAGGGTTGGATGATTTACCCCAGATTCTCGAATCGCTTACGACGAGCCGAGTCGCCGAAGATCAAGATTTGAGTGGCTCCTATCTCGCGCCGACGCCCGCTATCAAGGCTTCAGATTTCGGCGACGTTAGTTGACGCTGGAAATTCGGGCTGTGGCTTTATCGATTCCGCTCCATCTGTGTAATGAGGAGAATGCCCGCCTCCGCTTCCGTTTTGCTTGACGATCCATCCACGAACAATGTCCGTATCGAGGTGGTCGCTGCTTATGCGAGGACACTCTTGCTCGGGCACTTGCTCGCTTGTCAGAAGGCCTTTGATCCGCGACATTCTCCTTCCGCCGAAGTCAAGGATGCCTCGGCAATGAAATCGCCAAGATTTGAGCTCGATGGTTTTTCTGGGAGGCAATCACAATTGATTCTGTCACTTCAATGGCCCACTTCATCATTCTTCCAAAGAACATCGCCCGTGTAAAATTCTTCGTAGGGCAAGCCTGTAAACCCCACTTTCGTGGCTTAAATATATTTTCTCGCCGTTATCATTAGCGCGAGAATCACCTTTTCGATGCATGCATGTACCTCGCTTCAACTTCGCTAGTGCATGAGATACATAGTAGATGGGTTTCAAGTCCTTCTTCCTCTCAGAATAAAGACCGATGCTATGGTCAGATCCGTTACCGAGAGATAGACAAAGAGTCTTTCTCCGGCTCGGCAAGCAGGGTAGGTCGCCGAGGTATTTTTGAGCTCGCCAAACGCGAGGTCGCATTCTTTGTCCCATGTGAATTTTCTCGCTTCCTCTCAGATTTTGAAGAAGCGGGAGGCTTTTTCACCTGATTTTGATATGAACCTTCCCAAGGCGATTATTCGTCCATTCAAATTTTGAACTTGCTTGATGCATATTGGTACCTCCATTTCTGCGAGTGCTTTTATTTTCTGATTTGCCTCGATGCCGCGGCCATTCACCATGTACCCCAAGAACTTACTCCGTTACCGAAGGCGCACTTCATGGATTGAGCTTCATTTTGTTCTTTCTCGAGGTTTTATGGTTTCTCCGAGGTCGCCAACGTGGCCTCGCTTCCTTCGCTTTAATCACCATATCATCTATATAGGCCTCCACATTCCTTCCCGCTTGATTGCCGAAGACTTTGTTTACCATTCGCCGACAGTGGCCCCCGCGCTTTTTAGTCCGAACGGCATCATATTGTAGCAAGAGCGCCGCCGCCGAAGGTCAGGTTCCTCGTCCTCTTTCCACATCCCGATCCGATGGTACCCCGAGTAGGCGCCCACGGCTTAAATTTTGTATCCCGAGATAGAATCGACCAGCTTGATCTATCCTCTAGAAGGATACCGCCCTTGGGCATGCTTGCTAAGATTGGTGAAGTCCACGCACATCCGCCATTTTCCGTTATTTTTCCCGACCATCACCACATTTGCAATCCACGTAGGTAGTGGATTTCTCTCGATGATCTCTACCGGAAGCTTGGCTATTTCCTCCTTGATAGCCTCGCTTCCTGGGAGAAATATCTCTGCCTCAGCATAGATGTACAAATGCCGGGTTGATGCTCAATTTGTGTATCATACATCCTCGCAATGCCTTCCATGTCCTCGCTGCCATGCGAAACATCGTGTTTTCCTTAAGAACTCGATTATTTGTCTCCTTTCGCCGCCTCGCAATTTCCATTCCCACCTTTATTTTCCTCGGCCTGGTAGTCAAGTTTATGATAACCTCTTCTACATCTTCCATAGGTTGTATGATTGGATGATCTCGAACATCGAGGCTTTCAATTTCAGCTTTTTTCGCTTCAAGCACTGGTTCCTTCTTCCGCACGCGGCCGACTTCCTTGGCTTGCTTTGGTTGCTACTTGGTGGAGCTCCGCCGAGCCCTCCGGCTCGCTTTTGCCGCCTCGCCACCTTCTATTCCTGGCCCATTTTTCAACTTTTTTTCACCTCCTTTTTTCACGATCGTACTCTAAAGTAGTGCGAAGGCCATTCTTGATGACCCCTACCCGAACGAGGTCATATACTTGACTCGTCAGGGCCATCGATGCCACCATTCTGAATTTGGCCCGGAAGGTGCACCGAGGATAGCGCGTAGTGAGAGAGATCAAGGACGAGGAAAGTGACTTCCTCGCTCGCGGTGGTATCTCCCCGCCCAAGCCGACTATAAGTCCCACTGCCTCCTTTCGCCGAACCTCGCCCGTGAAGCCTCTAGTTGACTCGGCTACGGCGGAGGTGGGCATCGCCGAGCTCTAGCGCCAGAAGCATTTATAAAACATCACGCCTCTCGCCCGCCCCAAGATCTATCAAGACCGCTTAACTAGGTCAGAATGCCGATTTGCAGAGTTAACTTTTGGCCATGAGCATAATCGTTGACCGCCACCTGCTGGCCCCTCGAATACCATTTCGCTTTTCCACCATCCCGCCCATGATGTTTTCCCGCCGAGCTATTCAGCAATTGATGGCATTCTTCAACCGCGTGATACTGGTATCCTCCCGAATGGTGTTTACCATCGGCCTTGTCGGGTCTGCTGGGCCTCCTGAGCCCTCGGTCCGGGGCGCGAATGTGGACTTCTCTTGCCACAAACCTCCTGTCTCCCTCGTTAATCACCCTTTGTATTGCTTTTTTTAGCTGTATGCACTCCTCCGTGACATGGCCGACCTCATTATGAAAGCTGCACCTTTTCCGCGGGTTTCGCCCTTCCGCTGGTGCCCTCATGGGGAATGGTGGACGTATCTTCTTTTCTCTCTGGAGAACGTCCATTATGTGTTCCCGAGATTCATTGAGGGGGGTGAAATCTTCCACTCGACCCCCGCCTGGGCCCCTAATCTCGCCATGAATCTGTGCCTCTTTCCTCCTCCTTCGCCGAGGTGGCGCCCTCCCGCCGAGCTTTCCTCGCTTTTTTTCTTTATTATGCGAAGCTGTCCTGGAAGCGGACGTTACCCCTTGAAGTTTCTTTGTGGGGGGTTGCTGCCGCCCAAAGAAGGCTACCTCAGGCTGCCAAGAACATCTCGCCGACAGGTCCTTTGTCGCATGAGGAGCCTGCTCGCAATTTCTCAGACAGGCTCAAGCCCGAAACACATCCTCACCGATGTGTCGGGAATATCCGGGATTTGGTCCAGGACTTCTTTAAAGCGTGCCATGTACGCCAGTACGGTTTCTCCAACCTCTTGTTTCACGCTGCACAGGTCTGTCTCGCTTTTTGGGAGAGCACCTGCCGAAGCGAACTTTTTCAAAAATGCCCTCTTAAAGTCATCCCAACAGGTGATAGAATCGGGTGCTAGCCCGTTGTACCACTGTTGAGCCTGCTTCTTGAGGGTTCCAGCGAACACTAAGCACCATATGTCGCCCGCCTAGTTGCGATGATCATTTTCACCGAACCCCGACACGTGGTCCGTGGTCGTGTTACCAGTAGTCCTCGAAGTGTGGAATCTTTACTTCGAGGAACTTCCACCTCTCTTATCTCGCTTAATAAATGGCCCCCCAATTTTCTTGAGGACCGAAAGTTAACTCCATAGCTCGCCGAGCTTCCACTTTTTTCCATCCATGCCCTTATCTCTGACTGCCATCGGCCTTTGCCGATCCTACCACGGCTGGGTGGAACGCAGCTAGCCCCTTTTTCACCGTGGTACCTCTGGGCTCTTCCTCGATCATGTTTCACAGGGGACCCCAAGCGAGCCTCCTTTGCAACTTGGTGGCACGGGTGCCGAGACTTGGAGTGGGCTTGCTCGAGGATCGAGCATATGGTCGAGACTCTCCTTCCTCGCATGGGCTCGACAATTGTCCGTCTCGCGGGAATTTTAGACGAGAATGAACGCTCGTCTGGATCCTCGCCGGCCACCCTCTTTCCCAAATTTCTTGATTTGACATTGGTGGTAAACTTTGCTTTTTGGCTTTTGTAGTTTCCATCCTTTCCCAGACCGATTTCGATTGCGCCGAGATGCTTTGTTCGATGATTATGGGCTCGGGTTCCGGGGCCCGGGTTTTTTGTCTTAGCTCGTGCATCTTTGTCTCGGCTGCACGAATTTTCGTGCACAAGGTCATTTGGTGCTCCCAATACGCATACTCGCTCGGCTCTTCGAGCCGTTGGTCTATTTGTTTTACCACGCGGTTCCTCCTTGTTGCCCCCTGAAGTCTCGACCTCCTGAGGTCGGCGTCGTTGTCTTTATTTTTGTTCGAGAGTCGTTGTGGCTGCGGGGCTATCCTTCTTGTCCCTCACCGATACCTCGGGTAGCGAGGCACCTGGAGTTCTCCCTCAAGGCCCTCATCGTGGCTGCTCGGCTGCTTCCTTCTAGATGGGTGGATGCAATGGGTCACGCTTCGAGGCTTGCTTTTGGACTTAACCATCCTCTCTTGTCTCGCCTGCGGACGCTGCCTGGGAAAAGTCGCTCCCGCAACGAACCAAACCGATCACGCAATATTTGTGGTGATCTTGTCTTGACGCCCACGTATGCTGCTGAGGATGAGGTGGCGCCTTCTTCTATGTCCGGTTAACCCGCACAAGAAAAACAATAAACTCGTTAAGGTGTCGGGTTGGCCCGACTATAACCCTCCTGTATGAATTAGTTTTCCCAGAAGGTTTCGTAATAAATGAGCCGTGATAATTGTTTGATAGAGTCGTGATAAGAGAGTTAGAATATCCTTGAAATTACATACCTTGCCACGAATAAGGGCTCTCATATTTATACCGATATTGATGGCGACGTGGCAGCTTGCTATCGGGGAACACAAAGTGGCGTTATTAAATGCGCTTGAGGCGTTTGTCGAGTGGTGAAGCTCGCTGTGTGTCGAGAGTTGGTATTGGCGTGCAGCGGTTTTCTCGGGCCTAGGGAAATGGTTTGTCGGGGTGAATGATTGGTTTGAGGCCGAGGCCGAGCGGTCTCGGTGACAAAAGCTTTGGTTATTCGTCAAGGTTAAGGATTTACGAAGATCGATTTGGGGCGAGGCCGGGGATCCCATGATCTGTTAGGTGAGTTGCTACTGGGCTCGCAGCTAGTCCGAGGTATCTATGCCGAGGTCGAATCATTTATCTATTGGCGAGTGATCTTGTCCCCGCAATCGGTGGTCTTGTGGGTGGGACCCTCTTCATGCCGAGGGTCGGATACTGTTCATGCCGAGGGTTAACCCCTCGATTTCAATCCCTTCAATTTCTATAAAAAGTGTAACAATAATAATTAATCAAAGTAAATACCAATAAAGACAAAACAAATAATTAATTAAAATAAAACATTTAAATAACTTAATAACTCACTTAATCAATATCCAACAAAAACAGTTGACTTGATTATTAATATTGATACGATATGTAGTTTCCGTTAAAGACAATAAGTATGTGTGTCATAATTAAAGTATGATGAAAAAGTAAAGTCGTAAAAGTGTTGTTCTAAAGAAGAAAGTTTCGCACAAAACAATTATTTTTAGCTAAGTAATAGTAACACATATTTTTTTCGAATAATTTCAAATATTTAAGTCATTTTTATTTGAACTAGTTTCATTACAACATTAGTTTTTTTAAAAAAATTTAATTTAATGAATTTTTTTTGCTTTATTGATGTTGGATAATTTAAAATTATCAAAAAAAAAAATTTTTTGAACAACTTATTATTTTGTGGAGCTGTAATATCATTAATTTCTAGTTTTTATAATGAAAATCATTAATAAGTATTTGTCCACTTTAAGGTAATATTAACAACTGTCTTAAATTTATCATCTCATTTCAAGTTGTTTTGTTTTTATCAAAGAATATAAAAAAAAATTTGTATTATATATTTATATTAGTAATAATGTTCCTTATTTCATCTAACACTTTCTAGGACATTTTGTTTTTGAGTAGGTTTCCTATAAGACGATCTTATGGATCTTAATTCATAAAACAAAGTCGCATTTATCTTTCAGCTCAACATACCAAATAACTAAATAAGAAGTATTCATATTACAAAAAATAATCATATGACCATTTTACATCACCTTTTGTCTGTTTTTTCACGGGAAATGAGCCGCAACCTGCTAATTTTTATTAACATTAATACGTACATAAGTACATTATTTTTTAAGAATCTTAGTGAGGCTAACCACACACGCCCCATCCCATATATTGTACTACAGTATTAAGCAACATTGAAAATTGGGCGGTGGTCAGCCCCGCTCAGAATCTTATTCGCGCCTATTTTGGTGGAATGTCGTAACTAGCAATCGATTGTGCGAAATCAATTCCATTTTAATGCAGCGGGGCCTCGAAGGAATGGAGTGGAAGAGGAGAAATGTTGAAGAAATAATGCAAAGGAGACGGCTTTTGTTACTTCTGGCCAGTGAAGAGTTCATCAATGGTGGTCTTAATCACAACTCATCCTTACATTCCTTCTCTTACATCCCTGTAACTTGTAAGTACATTCAATAAACTGTTTCGAATCTGATAAATTGTAGACTTGCAGTTACTTACTTCAAAATCAGTAGAATGTTTGCTGAATTTTGTATGCTTTTGTATTGTTGGATTGAGCATTGTGAGTTTACACATATTCTTGAAATAAGAAGAATCGATCAATCGGTAATACTGTCGCTACTTCCCTCCATAGTCCATACCACATAAGAAGCCGAGTTTTGACTTTTTCCAGGTCTCCTAAGGGTCTCACAATTCATTTTAGGTTGTCCTAGAAAAAAGGAGTTGAGAACTTGAGATATCTGCCAGTGCCACCAAGCAAATTTTAACATGGGTTCATCCATGGTCAGGTGCAGGTGGGTACATCTTGTGGTATAGGAGTTTCAACTCAGAAAAAAGAGTCACCATTTCTAAAATTAGGCTTCAACTTTCCATCCAAAGATATGATATTTTTGTTACCCATAGTACAGAAAATATATAATTTTAGTGCAATTTAAAGAAAATATAAAGAAGCAAAAGTACGATATTCAAAAGACTCTGTCAAATGAGAATTTTTATTAGGACGGCAGGAGTAGCATCTTACCTGTCTTCATGAAATAATAAAAGATGTGTTTCAGTATCTATACAAATTTAATCGTCTTTACAAAATTATTGATCAGTTCAAGGGCAGTAAAATGTTTGCTTAATTGGTTCTGCGTGCTTATGTGCTGCATGCTTTGATGTGGATTGATTTCTTTGATACTGGAGAATTAATTAACATGGATGCTTATCTTATGTTTTGTTTAGGACTTAGGAGTATGGAAGTCACATCTTAGAATTACAAGTTGAGCAAAATTAGCTTGGAAGTTGAACTAACATGCCCTCAGTTCGAAGTACATTTTAGTATCCCAAACACTACCTCATTCTTGCCCTTGTTGGTTCTTTTCACTAGTTCATGTTTGCTTTGCCTTTTAAGATGTCGTTACAATTAGAACGTGTGGTGAGTTGTTGTTGGTATGAAAACTGGAGGCACCATTGTTAAAGCAAGGCTCACTTAGACAACATAATGTAGAATTACAAAAGAAGAAAGGTATCGAATGATATGAATATCATTCAAACAATACGTGTTTTGCCAGAAATCATCAGGAAATCCTATGGCAAAATAGCAAGTCTCAATAGTATTCACTTTACCTACACTTCAAAGTTCAGAGCTGAACTTGACAGCAAGCAAATACAATTCCTAATTTACAAACACTACAACTGCACAAATTTTGCCTTGCAGTATCAATAAAAAAAACTTTTAAAAAACTATTGGTGTTCTAGTTTGCGACACCATCGCTGCTTGATTCTCATTCTGAGAAGTATACGCTAAAGTACACAGTCCAAGCTTCACATTTATATGGAGCAATTTTTGCCCCCAACTTTCACTGCTACAAAAAATCCTTATGTGAGGTCTCTGAAGAGATTTGTCTGACGGCCAACCTTAAATGGCAACCCAAAATTTTGGTAAGCCCTTATCTCACCTCCCAACCCTGCTGTCACAATCACCAATCCCCATGCTGTTGCTTGAATGGTATTGCCCCCATGGGCACCGCCGTCAAACCAAGACCAAGATGAAGGCCAAGTCTGAGATGGAGAATTCGAGGACGCAGAAATAGAAGGTGAGTCATCGTACCTAATTGAGGACGAAGCTGAAGTGAACGACTCACTCTCTCCTATCGCAGAGTCTGTTTGAGAAGGTTGTTCTAAGTCCTCGTCCTGACAGCTTGTAGCCCTCTCCAATAAGCTGTGCTTTCTAGGAAGAGGCGGCAACTGGGATCTCTTACTATGGCC
This sequence comes from Codonopsis lanceolata, assembly GCA_013146195.2. Lineage (NCBI taxonomy): Eukaryota > Viridiplantae > Streptophyta > Magnoliopsida > Asterales > Campanulaceae > Codonopsis > Codonopsis lanceolata. The sequence goes on along the minus strand of CM028381.1, from coordinate 112,716,832 downwards.
CACCACACTGTCTTCTCTGGTTGGAGAAGTGCCCGTAGAATGAGGCTGTAGGACCGAGCGTTTCGAATGCCTTTTTGAGTGTATTTCTACTAATGGTGGCTCATTTTTCGTGCTTCCGGGCCATGGCACCGCGACAGATACATCTCGACATTGGAAGTGTTCGTGAGAAAACGTGGTCGAGCTTTTGGGTTTCCCTGATCCTACTTGTCGTTCCTCACGCCGCCAGATGTAGACTTGGGAATCTTCACTTGCACTTATAACATACTTCCCGTCGGGAGTAAACGAAGCTGAAATTTGGCTGCTAGTATTTCGAAAGCCTGTAAACAGTCGGATTATTTGGTGACTTATATAATTTACTCTTCCGCATTTTAAGAAAAAACCCTTGGAGGGAAAGTACCTCTGAATTTATGAGTGAAATCTGTTCCATCTAAAATTCTAATCCGTGAGTCAGCCGAAGTAATCAGCACTTCAGTGGGATTCGACGGCGCATACTGTGAATAAACAAAATTAATTAACTTTTGTAAAGGGCTTGAGGAAGATTAGCTTTTATAGATGCCAAAAGAAGATTACCTGAAATCCAGTAATCTTTTTTGATTGAGTTTTTTTCTTGGTTCGGACTTCAATTTGACTCTTCTGTTCTAGTTTGCAATCTAAATCATCACAAAAAGTGAAAATTATTACATTTATGTAAGAGAATCGTAACAAACATGTGAATTCAGCAGCAATTAACTGTGGGTGAAAATGGATGGTCACATTCAGACGGGTGATTGGGCTGGGCAGGAAGTGGGTGAAACAAAAATGCTGAAATAAGAGGCTAAGTGAGCAGTTCCTACCAGAAGTACTATACAAGCGGCAACTCCCTTTGTGTGAACCAATTATGGCGCCCTTCAACGATGAAATCAAAAGACACTAGTAGACATCAGAATCATGTTATGCAAGAAGTAAAGTTATGTGAAAATTGTTCGATTTATATTCTGCTTGCTGATTAAGATTGATCTAGTATTTGATTATAGTATGTGTAAAGTCTGGCAGTACTTAAGTTCTTTTTGATTTTCTTTTTTCCTTGCTAATTTTGTTCACGATAAGTTGCTTTGGTTCTTCAAAACTGTGTATATGATCTCGTTCCCCATTGGTTTTCCTCAGCTCATCTACATTATGAGCATCACTGTTCACTGATGGTTTTTAAGTTATCAACTTCAGGTCAGTAACAAGTTCATTTTCTGCACATTACATTTGTGGTTTTAGAAATGAAATCAGAAAATAGTACCTGCAAACAAATTAAAAACTACAAAAAAAACTGCAGCGTTACCTGGCCATCGGGAGAATAGCAAACAGCAGTAACCATTTCATGAAGATCAGTCCAGTCCACGACATGCCGATCAGGTATATTCCAAATTCTAACCTTTGCATCTAGTGAACCACTGATGAAGTAATCATCATCTACTGGATTGAACTGTATACAAGTTACTGCCACACCATACTAACATTAGGTTCGATTGACAATATTGCACATAATCACCACGCTACAATCTACACCATGCCTGAGCTATAATAACATGATAATTTATCATAACTCTCACCATAATCATTGTGAGCAAACAACTTTAAGCAGCTCTTGGTTTCCAGGTCCCATAGCCTAACTGTCTTGTCCATTGAAGATGAAAGCAACAGCTGCATGTCCAAAAAAGTTCCATTCGAATGTTAAGTATAGCTAAGGAAATTAATATCTTCTTGATATTGGAGGAGAGCGAAAACTGATGCTTCTTTTTCTACGTTTTTCTATTATTTTGATAAATGGCTCTAGAAATGTGGTCAGTGAAGCAACAACTGCAGCAGGGGTTTGGGCATACTGGTGGTCACAACTGCTTGGGAGAACACTTGTGCCCTTTTGGGTTTCTTTTCAAACATATCTTTTGTTTATATAGTAAAAAAACTCAAAGAACATTCCACCAAAAAAAGAGAAAAAGAAAACAGAACACCAACTCACTGAGAGCACATGGTTCGTACCATTGAAGGAACTGGTAAATGTCTAATGTATGTAGTCTTACTCTGCTAGCAGAAAGATTGTTTTAGTAGCCCATGGACTTCAGGTCATAAGTGGAGTAACCTTACCATAGCGCAAGGCTCACCCTGACACCCTTATGCAAGGGCTCCACAAATTGATAAAAAAACAAAAAATGTGCATTTCCAAAATTGCTTGAAGGTATTGTTGCCTGTTTTTCGACAAAATATCGGAATAATGTCCCAAAATGGGTACGTAGACTACTGGCTAAAAGCACGATAGCAGATGCCACTGCATGTGAAAAGCGTCGAAATTCGAAATTGTAATTAGTAAGGTATGCTTCTGCAACTGTAAAAAGCATCAAAATTGTAATTCATCTAGTAAGTAAGCTTTCTTGTGTGACAAAAGTGGGAACTGGATGGCAGTGCCGAAACCAGCGCTTGAAAATAAGATTCAGAAAAGGTATCCAACAGGCCTAAAGTGGCTCTACAATCTTGTAAGGAGCCTACTTTTACTTTTGGCTTGAAACAGATTCATTTTCTTGCACCACAAAAAAAGTTCATTTACTTGGAATGTTTTCCTGCTTGTTTTATACTTATCGATTGATTATTGCAACCTTTTAACAGGTAATAATGTAGTGGGAAGCTGACCTGAGATCTTGACCAAGAGAGGTCAAGGACATCATCGAGGTGACCTTCGAAAGTGCAAACCGGTGTTTCTGAAAGCCCGAAAACAGTTTCTGGCACCTGAACGTAGTCCGGAATCCCATTTCCCTTTTTCTTGCTGGAATTCTTTCCCCTTCTCTTTTTTTCAGACGGCATTGGTGTAATCTCCGCCAGAGGAGGCCGATCAGAAAAACTGCCAGCTGCCATTGGGTGAACAGGTGTGGAAGAAGCGGAATTCAAATCATCTGGCGGTCTCATTGGCATAACTTCACATTCCTGCACTTCCCAAACATGGATTACCCTGTCCTCTCCCGCAGTTGCAAGGTAACGTGCATCTAAACTAAACTTGATAGTCCAAATCGAGCCCTCGTGAGCCTGTATTTCTTGACACAAATGCAAGGCAGTAAACTCCTTGCACGGTTTTCCATGTTGACGAACTTTGACCCATTGGGAGGTGGAGTTCTTGGTCGATTTCTGCTCTGCTGCGAAAGAATTCTCTCTCTCCTTATCCGTGATTAACCCACTCGCCACCCCCTTTATGTTCTTCAACAAAGCAGCCCCTCTTCTCTTGCTATTTCTAAAGCTCTTACATATTAAAGAATTAGAACCAAGTTTCCTCTCTTCGTCGCCGTTTCTTGAAACCTGTGCCCTACGCATTAATTCCTTCACAGCTGGGGAATGTCCAACTGATTTCTCAAACTCCTCCATTGTCAGTTGCTTCCCGGTCTGAAGATCGCTTAGCTTATTCCACATCCCGTTATCGTTAAACTCCTTAACGATGAACTCTGTTCCAGTGTCCAAATTTTTTATTAAGAAGAACGAACCGAGCCCATCAGATACAACAGATGGCAATCCGCCATTGCTTGGCATTGAACGCCTTTTCCTACCTGTATTTGGTGAAGCTGCTACCCTCACGGAACTGCCGTATTGGCTTGCACCAACGGAGGGTGTCAACATGCCCGACGACGTTCTAGTAAGACGTTGTTTGGATATGGTGCCAATCATTTCCTCTTTCCTCCGTTTGGTAATGTAAGAGAAGGATTCGATGTCACCATCAGATCTTGATCGAACAAGAATAACCTCCGTTGACGGTGACGGTTCCGGTGACAGCTCTTGTTTTGATCCTTCGGTTGGGGAGGGGGTCGACTCAACATTGTTTGTTGATGCTTCAACTTTCTTCGTAGGAGCTCTGGAAATAACTCTAGTGATTTTCGTGCTGGCTAGCTTGAGAAGGTCTTTGTTGCTTGCCAACCCCATGCCTTGAAGGAGGCGCTTTCGACGATCTTTGATGGACTCTGGTTCTGCCATCCACATATCATAAGCCCCGAACATGGATGATGAAGAATCAGGACCCACCTCCGCCACCTTAAAGTTGCGGAACTCCGTGGTGGAAACTGATGAGGCGAACGACATGCGGCTGTCGTCAAATTCCTCATCGTCTGACGACCCGGAAGAAGCCAAGTCAAGAGGGACAGCCGATGAGCTTCGAGTGCAGGACTCGAAGAAACGATCATCATCGTCATCGTCTCCTAATCCATCCCAGTTCATGGTCAATGTTCTCCGATCCATTGTTGCACATTTGTGAAGAAAAAATTCAGCAGAACTGTTTTGATTGGATTGAATCAAAGAAGAATCGCAGGAAAGAGGAAGGTTGTGTCTATTTTGGGGGGAATGTTTGTATGAGGAGAGAGAGAAATGGCTGGAGAGGGGAGAGGTGGAATGGAAGAGAGGAAAACAAGGGTAATGACAGTTATGTTTGGTTGGCTGAAAACAATGAAATGGTCAATGGGTGTTCTGTTACTCCTTCCCACGTCTGTAGTAAGTGGCTTTCATGTTGTATTATTTTGTTTCCATTTTATTAACAAAAAATCAATTCAAATTCAAATTTCTAATAAAATAAGAATGGCTCCTTTAAATTCATGTAATATGTCTTGTTGTGTCTCGTTTTAGTGTCGATTTCTAATAGGGCAATGTTAGTGTCACTTTCTTATTTTACACCAAAAATTGGGTACTCAATAACTTGACAGATTATCATTGGTTGCATATTTTATGAGTCCTACCACTCTGACCAATGAGAGTGTGTTATGTTATTGAGTATCCAATTTTTGGTGTAAAATGAGTGACTTAAGCATTACCCTTTCTAATATTACATGTGGATATTAAGGACATTAATGTACACATGCTACTAAAATATTCCAAAAGTCAATTTTCTTAATTTCAGTAAAAAAAAAAAAACTTAAAATTGACACTCATTTAAGTAGACATGTTCAAACACACTTCAAGCTGAACCTAAACCCGGTCCGGTTTTGGTTTGCCAACCGTAATCCGTTGGTTGCAAGCAGTTGGTGTTTTGAAAGAAAAAAATCAAAATTAATGGCTGAGATTGACTGATCGTTTTGTGATAAAGGGTTGAGATTATTTGATCATTTCTTATAAAAATAAAGAATTAAAATTAAAAAAAATTATTTTTTTCGTTAAATCGGAAGCGAACCGGTGGTTAATTTAGAAACGTAACTGACGTTCCAAACCGAGATAGAAACCGCCCCTACCACCGTTCAGTTCGATTCGGTTGCAGCTTGGTCATCCAAAGTTTGTGAAACCACTAATCGAACTGTTTGAACATGTCTACGTATAGAGAATGGAGGGAGAAGTAATTTTGTGATATAAGGGGATTGGAAGAATATTGTACATAAGAATGTGCAATTTATTACTGAATAGGATTATATTTCTTCTACTAATATCTTTCTCGTTAACATCAATTATGACAAAATTTTAGGGAAGACTGTCTTACGAATATTTTTTATAACATGGATTTTTCTTATTCGATTCACCGTGTGTTGATAAATTAAGATATAAGAGAAAGATCCATAAAACCGTCTTACCAAAGAGGTGGTCTTCTGTAACACGGTCTTACGGATCCTTATCCATAAGATGAAGTCTCATTTAAAAATTCGCGGGTCATAATAAATAAATAATATGTTATAAGAAATAACAAAAATTAGTTGGTCGAGTTGGTTCCCAGTGAATTACTGAAGATGTCAAAGATGGTGTGGTTTGTCTTTGGTTCAAAACTCACAATTGTTTTTTTTTAAAGTTTTATTACCAGAGATGTGTCATTTAGGCATTGTTTACATTTACGATCAATCAGAGTATTACTTTTAGGCTTGACGTGTGTCACTTTGAGAACAAAAGTGTGTCACTTTTGGATAATTATTGCGTTAGGTCTGATTAAGTTTTTACTTAGTTACTTTAAATCATAGTGTCACTTTTAAGCATAGAATGTGTTGTTTTTAAGTTTTACGTGTGTCACTTTTGACAAAAAAAATCACTTTTCAACTTTAAATTTTTATTCATAAGTGTCACGTTTAGTGTGTCACTTTAGGTATTAATTGTGTCAATTTTAGGCATTAGGTGTGTCACTTTTGGTAAAACAACTCTTTTTTATAATCATACAATTTGTATCAATAAGAGTGTCACTTTTAGTCTTGGAATGTGTTACCTTTAGGACTAAAGTGTGTCACTTTTGGGCTAGTGATTTTAACAGCAATAACCAATTGAACACTACTGAAATATATTTTCTCATTTATAGAAATATATATAATCCCAAGTGTCAATCGTTAAAAACACAAAACCATAACTTTTTCAAGGTAAAGTATATGTTTCTTACTCAAACTTACAAAATTTACTGAAAATATGTCTAAAATAACCGAGCATTAGAAGTCTTAGAACCAAATTCCTTGGCTTGATGGGAATCAGAAAAATCAGTAGTCTTTTTCTTGCCCTTTTCAATACTTCCCTTAATTCTTTTTCTCATTCCCTTCGTAACAGAGCGAGTAGGATCAAGACATGTAGTAAATGAACTTGAAACACGAGATGATTCATTTTGGTCCGATAAATTCTTTAAGGAAGAGTGCCACTTTTTAGTATTAAATGTGTCAATTTTTACTATTAAGAGTGTCACTTTTTACTATTAAGAGTGTCACTTTTTACTATTAAGAGTGTCACTTTTTAGTATTAAATGTGTCACTTTTTAGTATTAAGAGTGTCACTTTTTAGTATTAAATGTGTCACTTTTTGTATTAAGAGTGTCACTTTTTAGTATTCAATGTGTCACTTTTTAGTATTAAGAGTGTTACTTTGTATTTTAATAAAAATTATAATAAATTTTTATTTATAGCGTCACTTTTAACATTAAAATGTGTCACTTTTGTGTTTTTAATGTGTCACGTTTGGTTTTAAATGTATCATTTAGCATTTCGTCAAAATCCGTTAGGATCTGTCAAGTATCCCAAGACAATTGATGCTAACGGAGCTAACAAAGGATTAAACTATAAGGCATGAAAATTCGACGACAAACATTGAAAGTGGAGGGACACCAGAGCAAATAGAGGAAATGAGCATTAAAAATAAATTTTGTTATTGGGCATGTTGAACTTTGGACCACCTTGGGCTAAACCTTTAAGCTGTGCCCTTCACCAACTCAACCAACCAAACTTTTGTGATTTTTATTAACATGTTTAGTTATTAACCTGCGAATTTCTAAATGGGGCTCCGTCTTATGGATTTAGGATCCATAAGACCGTCCTACACAAGTTTTTACCCTTACCAAATACCTGCTCTTTTATTTAAGGGTCATTTAAGGGTCCTAGACTAGAAATAATGTGTTCCTACACAAGTTTTTACCCTTACCAAAAATATAGTTGCTCTTTTAATAAAAATGACACTTTAATATCCATTAGTAATAAAATGAAAATTTTATGTCTTTATTTTTAAAAGTGAACTTTTTAAATAAAACATCTAAAAGTATAATAGTTGATTTTTTGTCAAAGAAAAACGTAGGGTAAAGAAATCTTATCAAGAGAGAGATTACTTATATTTGATATCTATGGACCCAAAATAACTTCACTCTTCAAAAAGCAAAAGGTCTTAATGTTAGACTCGACGTGGTCTAGCCCATGTTTTGTGACCTACGGGTTTAAGTTAGAATAAATTAAATATTGATTACGAACCTTAATTAATTATATTAGCCAAATAACATTATGAGTTTATATTATTTAGTCATCTAATATACTTAAATTATATTAAATCTTAATAGGCCCAATAAATCTCTACACCTTGATGGACGGTAGGAAATTGATTACACTTTAGGGTTTGGTTCCCCCTCTTATCTATTTAAAGTCTTTTGGGGATTAGGGTTTCTAACGTTCTTTTACCCTAACAGTTGCCTCCACAAAAAGACATACGTTTCATTGCATGTGAAATAGATAAGGGGTGAAAACCAAAATCCACTTGAATTGAAGACTCTCGTTCCACATTACATTTAATCGGATTCAATTACTCCGTACTAATGGCGTCAATTGGTTCCAGTATGTCTTCAATTTACGTTCATTATGCTTATGTGAAAAAACATGATCTTATTCTTGATTATGTGTACAAGTCTTATGTAAATTAATGTTCAAATGTGGTATCAGAGTCATGTTAATTTTACATAATCATAATGCACGGTAAGGTTACAGATTACGAAACGTGAACTCATACCAATGACCTCATCGCTGTCAATTCTTTGGTGACCATTAATATTAGCAGTCAACTGTTAGGATATCTTGTTTATTGTTTTATTGACCGTTGATGTCATCATTATCTAAAGGGTTCAATTGATATTGAACCGTATCATGTGATGTTTCCACCTTATCATTATCATGTTCTGCTGTTTCTTTCTTTTTTTATTATTGAAAAACGTTTAACATCATGTATGTACAAATTGCCGAAACTGTTCATTTTAAATTTTTTTTTTTAGAAATCGCAATAGTGGGTAGTACATTCCAATAGTTTGACAAAGAATTCGTGATTAGTATGGCTATTTGATTAGTTGTTAATGGGCTCCATGATTTCATTGTTTCTTATCTCAACTCAAATGAATTACATACCGATGTCTGTTTCGATCAATTCAATTAATAGCTATGCATATTTTGTGACATATTAATACTAGTTTAATTTTACGAGCATAGAAAATATCTCGATTCTTTTGAGTACTTTATCTGTATTTGTGATTCTTGTTTGTTTGAAAATTGGACAGCCCAACGGAAGTTCATTTTTGGACAAATTAAGCTAACACTAAAATCACCTCATGAGATATTCATTAATTTAAAATATAAATCGGCCCAACGGAAGATTCATATTTTTGGTTATTGAATAGAATGAAAAGAAAATACAAAGTTGCATGACTTGAATTATTTCTGCCCAACGGTGATGTAATTTTTTAAGTGGCTTCAACTTTTCATGATTTTCCTAATGATTTAATGAGAGATCACTTGTATGTTGATAGTCAACCCAACGGAAGGCTATTAATGATGCCTTAGATTTCTGAATAAAAAAGTTTTTGTGTATTTTACCTTTTTATAGATAAACTGCTTATTTTCAGTTTATTTAAACATTAATGATTTGTTATTGTATTTTGTGGATTTTTCTTAAGGTCGTAATTTGGATGATTGTTTTTGTTTTCCTTTAGCATTTAATCCTGCAGCTACTATTACGAGTTGTCTTTCCTCTATTGAATCACGAGTGAGTGCGAACTTTGCCTCATGGAAATAGCAGATTGACATTATTCTTAGAGTTTCTGATTTGGATTATGCCTTACGTGTGAACGCTTCTCCACCAATTACGGTGGCGATCTTTGAGAGCTAAAGGCGCTTTAGGCGTGGAGCGTTCCAATCGCATATCCCTATTGATTATGAAAGGTTCCATTAGCACCGCTATTCGCGGAGCAATTCCTGATTCTAATAATGCTAAGGAGTATCTTGCTCATATCGAAGAACAATTTATGGGTTCTTTAAAGGCACTTGCTACAACTCTTATCACAAAGATGGTCACGCTTAAGTATGATGGTGTGAGTGGTGTACGTGAGCACATTATGAAGATGAGTGACATGGCTGCTCAACTTAAAGCAATGGACATGGAAATCTCTGAAGGTTTTCTCGCTCACTTCATTATGACTTCTCTTCCGGCGCAGTTTGGCCAATTTAAGGTCAACTATAATTCGCTGAAAGTGAAATGGAAGATGAGTGAGCTAATGAGCATGTGTGCTCAAGAAGAAGAAAGACTTAAATCGAGAGGATTGAAAGTGCCCATATCATCACATCTAGACTATCCAAAGGAAAAGGAAAGACTTATGCCAAAAGTAACAAGAAATGGGACGAGTATTTCTACCACTAAAGCAAACAAGGCAAACTCTTCTACTGCGAAAGATCTTGGCAACATCAAGTGTCGCTTTTGTAGGGAGAAAGGGCATATGAGGAGGGATTGCCCTAAGTTTCGTGAGTGATTCGAGAAGAAAGGTAGTTCACCAATTAATGTTTGTTATGAATCTTTTTACGATTAATGTTGCTTTAAACACATGGTGGATTGATACTGGTACAACTGTGCATGTTACTAATTCATTGCATGGATTCCTTTCTGTGAAGAAACTAAATAAAGGAGATCGACACGTAATAGTAGGAAATGGAGAGAAAGCTCAAGTTGAAGTTGTTGGAACTCTCCGTTTAGTCTTGGAGAGTGGTTTCAATTTGGATTTAGTTGATACTGTTTATGTTCCCAGTGTAAGTCTAGTAGGCAACAAACAAGGCTAGATGGGGGGTGAATAGTCTTTTAAAACTTTGAGGGTTGATTTGTAAAACTTGTAAAGTTGGCAGCGGAAAATTTGTTTTTGTCAGTCAGCTGATATTGGTCAGCTGGCTGATACTTTTAAAATCTCTTGTGCTAATGAAAGTTGGTCAGCTAGCTCACACAACAGTTTTCGAAAGTGGTTGACTTTTAAAGTAGATCACTGTATACAGAGAAGAAACTGAAAAACAATTTATATGAACAACTAAGCAAACAATTTTTAGTAACTGGCTGACACTTAATCAGTTGAAAAACTTCTTAAGTGTTAGGTCAGTTTGCAAGAATATGAGTAATGGCTGACAAATCAATTTAAGTGGTTCACAGTTAAACTGCTACGTCCACTACCAAGTTGGTCAGACTTGGATTTTTGAAGTGCACTAATTTTATTAAAAATCTATTTGATCTCTAATGGATCAGTGTACAACAAAAGACCGGTGTTTATGGAGAATGATTGAAAAAACAATCAAACTCGTGAGACAAATTGACTGATTTCAAAATGATATGTAAAGGGATCACTCAGTGTTTGCCTAAACAATAACTAGAAAGAATTATACAAGAAAGATTATCTAGCTATGATTTTTAAGAAGACTAAGGCTCAGAGAGAATTTCTTGAGAATATAAGGCTTCGGACTTCTATGTCTTATGTTCCCAAAATGGGGCACCACCCCCATTTTCTCAAAAATTCCTCCATGCTTCTAACAATTGTCTGATAATAAAGGTTTGGAGCTTCAAATCAAGGGCCAACGAAGCATCTACAATATATTTCAACCCCGGAAATGCACTTTGCTCGGTTTAATTCTTCCTATCCCTATTTTTTGATAGTTGTATAATTTCTTGGGTTGATTTATTTTGTAAATGTGGAATTGGTTTGTGCTTAAATTATTATGGAAATGCAATTATTTTTCTATGTCCAATGTAGTGATTTAATTTAATTTCTCTATTTATTTAGTACATATTCATGTTGGTTATTATTTTGTACACTTAATGCCTTTAATTAATTGATCACTAATTAAATGATTTTAGAAATATTTAGGATCCGCGAGAGCTACCTTTATATTTCGGACCAATCAATTTAATAGTTGGTGTTTTGTGACAGACACCAATAGTCATAATGAGACTAGGTTTGACACGCGATCGAGCCACCTTAGCCATTCGCGAGGTCGGAGAGATTAGGGTTGATTATAAGATGCGAGAGCCCGTAGTTAACCAATTTTATTTGTCTCGGCTACCAATATGACTTGTAGAAAAATTTAGAAAATTTCTTTTTGCGAAGTATTACCCATGCACTTGGTTATTATTGTGTGATCTTCATGTTTTTAATGGCATAGCGAACCATTAGATGATCATTAGAATTATAGGATAAGATGTGAGAGCCCGTCCTATTAATTCCGAAAATCACATTAATTGTTTACGTTACGTGAGACCGAGAGGAGATCGTGCGTAGATAGTCATTGGGTGATTGGTTTGACACGCGGCTATTTTCTCCTATGTTATAAGAAGCGAGAGCCCGTAGCTAGGAGTTGTAGCTAGATTTGCTATACGTTGCGAGAGCCCGTAGCGAATAAAATAGTGTGCCCGACTACCAAGACTTGAGTTAAAGAAAAGCAAAAAAAGAATTAAATTAAACACCGGCTAGACTAGAAATAATGTGTTCCTATATTTTTATCTTGATTTGTTGTTGCCAAACCGCCTCCGCAGTAGATTAGATTTAATTGCTTTCTTAGGTTGTTTATATTTTTAGATTTTAATTTAATTTCTTTTCGCTCAAATATAATTAGTTAGCATAATTTTGGTACTTAGTTGGAGTGAAATTACGCATTCCACGGGATTGATAACTTGTACTTAGGTACACTTTATTACTTGATACGGCCGGGTAATCTTGCCCGAGTTGCGTTTTGCGCACATCAAGTTTTTGAAAATGGAGAGATGAGTGATCAAAGCATAAAGTGTACATAAGTACGAGTTATCGATCCCACAGGGAATGCGCGTAATTCTCACTCCAACTAAGTACCGAAATTATGCTAACTAATTATATTTTAGCGAAAAGAAATTGAATTAAAATCTAAAAAATATAAACAACCTAGAAAACAATTAAATTTAATCTACTGTGGAGGTGATTTGGCAACAACAAATTAAGATAAAAATATAGGAATGCATTATTTCTAGTCTAGCCGGTGTTTAATTTAATTATCTTTCTGCTTTTTTTAACTCAAGTTTTGGTAGTCGGGTGCACTATAATATTCGCTACGGGCTCTCGCAACGTATAGCAAATCTAGCTACAACTCCTAGCTACATAACATAGGAGAAAATAGCCGCGTGTCAAAACAAGCACCCTGTGACTATCTACGCATGATCTCCTCTCGGTCTCACGTAACGTAAATAATTATTGTGATTTTCGGAATTAATAGGACGGGCTCTCGCATCTTATCCTATAATTCTAATGATCATCTAATGATTCGCTACGCCATTAAAAGCATGAAGATCACACAATAATAACTAAATGCATGGGTAATACTTCGCAAAAAGAAATTCTCTAAATTTTTCTACAAGTCATGTTGGTAGCCGAGACAAATAAAATTGGTTAACTACGGGCTCTCGCATCTTATAGTCAACCCTAATCTCTCCGACCTCGCGAATGGCTAAGGTGGTTCGATTGCGTGTCAAACCTAGTCCCATTATGACTCAACATGAATGTGTACTAAATAAAGAGAGAAATTAAATTAAATCACTACATTGGACATAGAAAAATAATTACATTTCCATAATAATTTAAGCACAAACTAATTCCACATTTACAAAATAAATCAACCCAAGAAATTATACAACTATCAAAAATAGGGATATGAAGAATTAAACCGAGTAAAGTGTGTTTCCGGGGTTGAAATCAATTATAGATGTTTCGTTGGCCCTTGATTTGAAACTCCAAACCTTCATTATCAGACAATTATTAGAAGCATGGAGGAATTTTTGAGAAAATGGGGGTGGTGCCCCATTTTGGGAACAAAGTCCCGAAATGGGGACTTGGTAAGATTCGTGAATGAAGGCTGGAAGTATAAGGAGAAGGAATCAAGGAATGGAGGGGCATTTCTAGAAGAACAGGAGATAATTGGGGGCAAAAAAGGGAAGGGAAAGAGGCTGGGTCACGGCTGGGAGGTGGGCAGCCCAGGTGGAAGCTCGCGGGTCGCTCAAGGCATGAAACGGGTGAGGCTGAGTGAGAGAAATGGGCTGGGACGCGGGTGATTGGGCTGGAGGTAGCCCGGGTCAGGACCGATCCAGATGAAAAACTGCGGGTCAGTTGAGTGGGCAGGAGGCGGCAGCAAGCGACAAGTGGCACCACCTGCTGGGCGACAAAGCGCTGGAAGCTCTGTGGATTTGCGCCGACTTCCCTTCATTTTCTGTTAATTGCTCCGGTACCCCTGAGCCTTCAGAAATTTGCGCCGCCAGCCAGACTTCTCCCAGCTTTTCAGTTTGGTCCTTTGTTAGTTCTAGCAGCCACCGTTAGCTCTGTTAGCCTCAAATTGCCTTGGATTCGTTGACGGACTTAACGAACTTTGTCCAAATAATTCCCAAAACAACTTTTAAGCCCGGAATTGTTTCGAACTTCGTGCTAAACACCGTATAAAAGCTAATTATGCTTGGAAATCTACATTAAGCACAAAAATACAAATAATAATATTTCCAAAGCATAATTAAATCAAAAATAACACAAAATAAAAGAAAATTCCGGGGAAAATTCGTGGAAATCTTGTGCTCATCATCTTCAAAAATGCTTCCAATGGTTATTTATAGATGATCTTCAAGAGTAACCCGTTAGAAACACATTTGAATTTGAAAATGTGTTTGGCAGAGTATATATCTTCACAAAATCACAAAAGATCTTGAGGAAAGAATATCTAACAGAATATCTACCAAAAACATAAAATGAGAAAGTGTCAGTACAAGTATTAGTTCAATCAAATAAGGAAAGCAAACTGACACTTAAAACGTTATGGTCAGATGAACAAGTAACTGACAAACAATTACAAGCTGACCAAAATATTCTTAAGCGTTTGGCTGACAATCAAGTGGAATGATTTTAAGCAAATTTTCATTTAATCCAAGATTCAACACCCAGTATGACTAGAAACCTTATTTCTGTTTCTAAACTTGACGCTTATTGTTTTTCGTTTAAGTTTGAGAATAAAGGCTTCTCTCTTTCTTTTTACTCTGAAGTTATCAGTTCTGGTTTGTTAGAGGGAAACCTCTACAAATTATGTTTAGATCCTTCGTTTTCTGAATCCTTAGAATCGATGAATGTGAATGATATAGTTGTTCCAACTGGTATTAAGAGAAAACTAAAGGATGATAATTCCTCTAGATTGTGGCATGAACGTTTAGGCCACATATCTAGGAGAAGAATGGAGCAACTCATAAAGGAAAGAGTTCTTCATCCTTTAGATTTCTCAGATTTTGGCACATGTGTTGAATGCATTAAAGGAAAATTTGTAAAATGTATTAAACGTGGAGCTACCCGGAGTACTGGACTTTTAAAAATTATTCACACTGATATTTGTGGACCTTTTACTACTCCGGGTATTGGTGGACATAAGTACCTCATTACCTTTATTGACGACTTTTCACGATATGGTTATGTCTACCTCATTCATGATAAATCTGAGGCCCTAGATGTATTTAAGGTCTACAAAGTTGAGGTTGAAAATCAACTTGACCTTAAAATTAAAATTGTAAGATCTGATAGAGGAGGAGAATATTATGGAAAATTCTTTGATTTGGGTCAACACCCTGGACCTTTTGCCTTGTTTTTGAAAGAAAATGGTATCGTTGGTGAATATGCAATGTCGGGTACACCCCAGCAAAATGGTGTTGCAAAAAGACGTAATCGTACTCTCATAGACATGGTACGAAGTATGATATGTCGTTCTACTCTACTCGAGTCTCTATGGGTTGAGGCTCTCAAAACAGTTGTGCATATACTTAATAGAGTTCCTAGTAAGTCCGTGCCCAAAACACCATACGAATTATGGACACAAAGGAAACCTAGTTTGGGTTATTTGCATGTATGGGGCTGTCATGCAGAGGCTAAAATTTTCAACACACATATTAAGAAACTCAATCCTAAAACCATAAGTTGTTACTTTATAGGCTACCCTGAACGATCAAAGGGTTTTCGTTTTTACTGTCCATCTCATACCACTAGAATTGTTGAAACAATGTATGCATAATTTTTAGAAACTGCTGGTTATAGTGGGAGTACACCAAGAAAAATAAATATAGAGGAAATTCAAGAACATGTTTCTATTCCCGTTCCTCAAAATGTTGTAGCACCAGTACCTTTTGATGAGGATCAAATCTTAGATCCTATTGAGAATGTTGATGCACCTGAGATTGTACCTAATGTTGAACCCCACATTAATGAGCCTAATGAACCTCCTGCTAATGAACAACCTCTTCGAAGGTCGGAGAGGACTAGAAAACCAAACAGATCTGATGATTTTGTATACCTTGATGACGTTGACTATGATCTTGGCATTGGAAATGATCCTAAGTTCTTTCAAGAAGCCCTTAAAAGTGACCATTCAACTCAGTAGCTTGATGCCATGAATGATGAGTTAGAATCAATGAAGAAAAATGATGTCTGGGATCTCGTTGAGTTGCCTGAAGGAGCCAAAGTTGTAGGCTGTAGATGGGTCTATAAAACTAAGCTTGACTCTAAAGGCAATGTTGAACGATATAAAGCTAGACTGGTTGCTAAAGGGTTCACTCAAAGGGAAGGCATAGATTATTTTGAAACCTTTTCACCGGTGTCGAAAAAGGATTTTTTTTCGTATAGTCTTGTAGCTCATTACGATTTAGAATTACATCATATGGATGTTAAAACTGCATTCCTTCATGGTGACTTGTATCCTACAGTCTTTATGAGACAACCTCAAGGTTTTGAGGTTGAGGGCAAGGAACACATGGTATGTGAGTTAAAGAAATCCATTTATGGTCTAAAACAAGCCTCAAGACAATGGTACTTGAAATTTCATGATGCGATTAGTAAATTCGGATTTATTGAGAATGTTGTGGATCAATGTATATATATATATATGAAAAGGGGGCATGAAGGATCGAATGAGAATGTTGTGGATCAATGTATATACCTAAAGGTTAGTGAGAGCAAATTTATCATCCTAGTCATGTATGTTGATGATATTTTGCTTGCAAGTAGTGATAAAGATATGTTACATGAGACCAAATCTTTTCTTTCAAAGAATTTTGATATGAAAGATCTTGGTGAAGCCTCTTACATCTTAGGCATTGAGATTCACCGTGATAGGTCTTGGGGTATTTTGGGCTTATCTCAAAAATCTTATATTGATAAAGTACTCAAAAAGTTCAACATGCACGCTTGTTCTCCCAGTGTTGCCCCAGTTGTTAAGGGTGACAAATTCAGTCTCCTACAATGTCCTAGGAACCAACTTGAGCTTGATGCAATGGAGTACATTCCCTATGCTTCTGCAGTTGGGAGTATAATGTATGCTCAAGTTTGTACTCGCCTGCATTTAGCGTGACGCATGGTATGCTTGGACGTTATCAGATAAACCCAGGAATGGGTCACTGGAAAGCAACCAAGAAAGTAATGCGCTACTTACAAGGTACCAAAGACATTATGCTTACCTACAGAAAAACAGATAGCCTTGAAGTTATTGGCTATTCTGATTCTGATTATGGTGGATGCAACGATACCAAGAAATCCACATCAGGTTACATATTCATGTTTGCTAGAGGACCAGTTTCATGGAAGAGTGTCAAGCAATCATTAACGGCTTCTTCCACTATGGAGACAGAGTTCGTAGCATGCTATGAGGCTACTTGTCACGGTGTTTGGTTGAAGAATTTCATTACAGGACTTTGAGTGGTTGATACCATATCTAGACCACTTTTGATATATTGTGATAATCAAGCTGATGTTTTCTTTTCCAGGAACAACAAGTCAAGCGGTGCTACAAAACACATCGATATCAAGTATCTTGTTGTGAGGGAAAGAGTCCATGATCAAGTAGTATCTATTCAGCACATTAGTACATCCGCTATGCTAGCGGATCCCATGACGAAAGGCTTACCACCCAATCTTTTTCGAAAACATGTTGCTAGCATGGGTATGGTAGAAAGTTTTTCCCTTTAGATAATGAGTTACTGCTATAAAACTATTTTGTAAGTGATCACTTTATGTTTTCTTGATTTTGGACATCATGACTAACGGTTAGTTACTTCTTGTTTAAAGTGCACATTTGAGGTTTATGAAACTAACACTTAAGTTGAACCTCATGAACATGGTTGTATCGTTATTTTTATGAAACCATTAGATATTTGTTCATGCTATTAAGGTATTTGGTTGTCATGTTTTATTAAGATATTATGATTATAACCGAAGGATAGTTGTGTGACAATAATGGACACATATACTGCTTTTGATTTGATTATAATATTTTGTAGAATATGACCTAACTTAAGAGATGATAGTTTGTTCTTATTAAACCAAACTTATGAGGTTATTCTAAGTATAACCTTGGTCAAGTGGGGAGAATGTTAGACCCGACGGGGTCTAGCCGATGTTTTGTGACCTACGGGTTTAACTTAGAATAAACTAAATATTGGTTACGAACCTTAATTAATTATATTAGCCAAATAACATTATGAGTTTATATAATTTAGTCATCTAATATACTTAAAGTATATTAAATCTTAATAGCCCCAATAAATTTCTACACCTTGATGGACGGTGAGAGATTGATTACACTTTAAGGTTTGGTTCCACCTTTTATCTATTTAAAGTCTTTTGGGGATTAGAGTTTCTAACGTTCTTTTACCATAACAGTTGCCTCCACAAAAATACATATGTTCCATTGCATGTGAAATAGATAAGGGGTGAAAACCAAAATCCACTTGAATTGAAGACTCTCGTTCTGCATTACAGTTAACCGGATTCAATTACTCCGTACTAATGACGTCAATTGGTTCCGGTATGTCTTCAATTTACGTTCATTATGCTTAGGTGAAAAACATGATCTTATTCTTGATTATGTGTACAAGTTTTATGTAAATTAATGTTCAAACACTTAATACACGATATTTAGTCAGCTTAATTAAAATTTGACCAAATATTTATAAAATATTACTTGTTCTTTGGAAATTCTAAAGTTGCTAGAGATAATAATTGTATTCCCTAAATTTACATATGTTAAATAATGAGTTGCTACTTCTTGTGTTCCTAAATTATTGTTATGCTTTATTTTTTTATCTGTTCCAAGAAAAGTGTCTTGTTTGTAAACTTTATTTTAGGAAAAATATATTCTTATCGTTTTATTCTTACTTTTTCTTATGTGTTAATAATGGTCTTATATGCACATTGGTTTTAAGAAAACTACATGTTATACAAATATTAATAATCAAGTCAATTGTTCGCGTGCTACACATTGACTTTAAAGAAAACTATATACTTATTATATAAATATTTATAATCACGTCAATTTATTTTTTGGTCAAAACATGACAATAACTTAGGGACAGACGAAATATTATTTTAAATTTGATTTTATAATATTAAATCAAAAGTAAATTACTTTCTTGAAAAGGAGGAAGTATGAAATTATTACGAGTACAATACATGCAATGTAATCCTAACGTGGCTGTCTATGATATACTCAATTTGTTTCAGGTAAAAAATATATATTTAAAAGTTATTTAAAAAAAATATTTTTAATAGGCCATTAGTAATAAAATAACACTTAAATCGAAACGTCTCAAAATGAAATAATGAACAATTTGTCTGAAAGGGAGACTATTATTACAACAAATATTTATTCTTTCAATTGAAGATACAACATTAAAAAGGGTAGATTCATATCATACTCGCTTGTTGGCCATTATCCCAAGCATTGCATTACTATTTAACTTTAATACTCTCACTGTTCTACTCAAAAAGTTTACGTTTGAAAATACTTGAGCACAAACAACAGAGTTACAACACAAGTAAATTATAAAAATTGTAAACATAATTTTACAATAGTGGACTTTTTGGCCGGTACAAAGGAAGTACAAGACAATGCCTCGCTCTCCGTTGAGGATATGGAGTGTCAACTCACAAGACAAGGATTCTCTTCGGCAGAGTATTTTACGAGGAAGATAAATGAAAAAAGAGGATGCATGACCAGAGGAACATTCAGAACAATCCGGCAGAAACGGTACATTTGATAAATAAATAAAAAAAGAAAAAAGAGAGTTTTTATAGAACAAATCAATGAATAACAGTATCAAACATTGGAATGCTCCATCACCCACCCTCATCTTTGATTGAGAGCTAAAATGCTCTTCCCATATTCTTGATGATCACATATTTTTTATGGTATCGATACATTAATCCAGATCTATTATGTCGTTAACTTCACCACTGGTATAAATTTGTGTCTCGCCTTGGCATTCACAGATGCTTGTGTCTCACACTTGGTATAAATTCCCAGAGTTACCACAGATGTTTCCGTTGCCATGTACCATTCTATCATCTTATAAAACTGGATTTTCCTCATTTTTCCGCAAAGGACTGATTTTTTTAGTTAAAGAAGATCGCTGTTGTTAATCACTGACATCACTGAATGCTTCAACCTCTCCCCTATTTTCATCATCTGTTTCCATGGCGTCTTCGGATCCCTCTTCATCACTATCATCTTTGTCCTCATAAATGAGTGGCTCCACTGTGTCGTCTTCATCAACATCATCATTAACATTCTGCACAAGGAAAGCGGCATGAATAAAATGCTGATGCTCCAAGGACAAGCCAGTCTCACATTACAATAAAAACTTACCCTAGTGTAAAGCAAGTCTAAGCTACTCGATAGTTGAAGGGCTGGATTGAAAGTTGAAATTCGAGATTCTATGAGCTGCAACAGCAAATTAACCTTTGTTATCCATCAGGGGGTATACAGATTACCAATTCTTTGACTTGAATTTACTACATAAAAGAACAACAGCAATGACAAATGATTTAAAATAGCTGCCATCCATCAGATATCAATCTCAACAGCGTGAAGTAAACAGCACACAGAATAAAATTTCTAAGCAGTCAGCTTTTAACAACAGAACAGAAAATACCAATAATTTAAGTTGTACTTACATACTACATAATTCCCTTGCTTATTCTAGCAATCGACATCCCAGTAAAGTGCCCAAAAAACAAAGAGAAAGGAAGAAGAAGAAGAAAGAAAAGAAAAATGTGTGGTCAGAAATCTTTGGTGTTACGTATACAAGAATTTCCAAATTGAGCAGCTGCGATTATTTTTTTTCTTATCCCGGTCCTAAGCAGCTGGCTGTATCATGCTAAAAATCATCAATATAGCAGCGGATACTTCTCAATTGACTTACCTTTACAGTAATCAAATGGAAAAAGATTGCCAACAGCCTTTAGGTTTTGGGTATTCAAAACAAATTAGAACATGAACTAAGAAATCAGTCTGGAGAGGTTCTTACCTGATGTAAGGAGTTGAGAGCGAGCAGAGAAGATTCCTGAGAACAAATGATGCTAGCATGTTGAAGGAGTAAACTTCTAAGCCACGGAAGAGCACAAACTAATACTGCACCCCTGTTGTGAAAATGCACCATAGAATGATACATCATGAACACTCTGGAATGAAAAGATCCAAGAAAAACATCTATGCATCTATAGTAAACACCAATAAGCAGCAACTAGCACTTAATTAACTTATTTCCTTGAAAATGTGTACTTTCTCATAGATTAATATCCAGCTTACGTTGTTGTCCACACTGCCACATGGGGTTCAAGCATGAGGCAAGCTAATGAGTCCTTTTGGACAGCAGAAGATCTCATTTAAGAAGTAGTTGTTCACAATATGATTCCTACATATAATTTTATCACTCAACTGGGTAACTAGTGTCTCACCTAGACTGAATTAGGGGTATGAGAGAGTCTAGAAGCTTGAAAACATCGGATGGATTCAACAGCGAGACAGAATTTGTAACAACCTGCAGATTGAAAATGCCATTCCATTCTTAATTTACAAGATTAAAAGACTAATAGAAGTTTATTGATACACATGATCGCTACATTGTGTAAACAAGACCAAAAAAGAAGGGCAACAGAGAAAGAACCTTTTCATCTTGTCTATTCAAGCAGTCTAAGAGAAGGGCTCGATCATCTGCATGAAGTGCTTGCTTAAGTAGAACATGAACTGAGTCTGCACTTGGAGGCTTTGTGTGAAGAGAGGACTCCAGTTTCTCATGGCTCTTAGCTTCCTCCTTCTCCAATATATTTAAACTTGCCAATTTCTCACCCATGGTTGGCTCATTTAAATCATCATCAGTTTGAACTCCGTCCATAGGTTCTTCATATGCAAAAAGCAAATGGAGTTACACTTTGAAGAAACTCATATACACATCAAAATAAAGCATAAACGGAAATTGGCATTTGCATAGTAGCATTGTAATGGATCACTTGGCAGACGAAACCAAAAGATCTAACAGGAAAAAAATACCCCCTAGGTCCCAAAAAAAAAGTCCCTTTTCCTTATAGAAGAGTTAACCTAGGATAATCTCAAATTATTATTTTACATACATTTATTATGTTTTAGGTTATGAAATTTCAATCATTGATAGTTGATACAATTCTAAGAAGAGTCAAAGTGAGATTATATTTTTTGGGACGGAGGGAGTGCAAATCTACTTCTAACTAGTTTCCTTACCAAACATCTTTCACACGCTTCCATGATATCTACAAAAGACCTCCTTTCAAATAATTGACTTGCATTCAGATCCATAACCAGATCCTTATCACTCACGTGAACCCCCCCCCCCCAAATTTTTTTAAAGGATTATAAATGTTTAAATGAAACAAATCACGGACTCGAAGTGAACAAGAACCAGGAACTAACCTAGGAATGGGACACATGCTATGTTGACTGTAAAATAAAGGGCAAGATACCAGATCACTGTGAAGCCCTTTGTTTGGCAATCAGACGCAGTTGTGGTGCTTGAGCAGGAACAGAGCTGCTCATTCAAACTTTATTGAATCAACTCTAATAAGCCACAACAAAATACCATTTTGATCCACACAATACTTCTGAGTTTCAATTAAAATGACATTGAATCTGCAGTTGGTAAAGTAAACCACACTACCCAGTTTTACTTTGTTTGAATCTCTTAAAGCAACAAGTTATGTACACTTAATACACAATAAGGCATGTTATAACTACAAAATTAGCTTTTGATATTACATGTCAAAAAAGATTGTATTGTTGCTTACCATCATCATTATGGAAATTTTCCGCGTATCCAGATTCTATATCAGATGCCGCTCGTTTCTTATTTGGCTTTTCTTTACCTGCAGCTGCTTCTAATTCCACATTGTCTAGACCTGTAAGGATTCATCACGGATTCAAATTATCACATGAGACGAAGCTTTGAAATTTTTGAGAGAAATGTCAAATAAACTTTCATGACATTCACCCATCTCGTACCAATCTATATACATCCTAACAGCTATTAAGACTCCTTTAGATTACAATATGATCTAAAAGAATGACTTGGAGAAGGGGGGTTGGGGGTGCGGAGTGGATTGGACCTATGCTAGTGTTTGAGTAGAGCTCAACTCAAAACTGCTTTCATTTACAAACAAGGAATTGTGTGCACACCTGTTCCTAAATGAACTCCAGTTTCTTGAACGCCAATGGAAGTTTGCACTGTTTCATTACTGACAGCAACAACGACATCTTCCCCTGGGCTAGTGATATCCAATAAACTAAACTGGGGAAAATCTATCGAGCCATATGCCACAAGGGCTGTAACTTGACCATCAGTTTCTAAAGAATGTAATCGCGCAGCAAATATGGATGTGCGACTTTTCTTGGTTCTTCCACTACTGTGTGGGTTATTCTCAACTTTCTTAGCTTTTACAGTGATCTTAGTTGGCTGTATATCTTCTTCAGAGGAGAACTTCACGTTCCAGATATAAGCAACCCCCGACTCTGAAACTGAGAGAACAATCAATCCCTCTTCTCCATTGCAATCATTCTTGCATTCAATTGCTAATGGAGGGTGTCTCATTGAAAGAACCGGACCACTGCTAACAGCTCCAGTAGAAGAATCATACTTCCAAACATTAAGGGTCTTTTCACCAAGCCCTGATGTAACAATGGCACGGGCATCGTCAGACATACACACATGCTGCACAGCACTCTGAAGAAGAATTTTTCAAACATTAAAAAAATAAATTAAATAAACTTTGAACTAGAAAGAAGTCTGCAGACTATCATACGAATGTAAGTAGCATACCAAAGTAGAGGAGAACTTCAACAGTTCTTTCCCATCTCCTAAACTTGTAATGCGTATATTGGAACTTGCGATAGCTAACATTTTCTCATCTTCATAGCAAGAAAATGATGTGTCAATTGTCAAACAGGCTCCAAATTGAGATAATTCACAGGAACAAGATGACGTGATACTCACTACATGAACAAATTGATGAGGAAAGAGATTTCTTTGAAACTTTAAGCTCTTTTACAAGTTCACCGGTTTCTGAGTTTATTTCACATGCCATTCCATCAGTACCAATAGCCAAAAGCCTACGCCCTTTATTTGCAAATGAAAGAGCAGCGATTCGGCTGCAAACATAAAAATAAAGAATTAAAAAATGGAACAGCAAAGTCAATTTATGAGTTATAACTGCCTACCCTTGACATGAATGCTTCTATTTGCAAAACATTCTGAACTATGAAACTGTCCTTTGGACATAAAACTACATGAACTATGATTTTCATAAAACATAGAAGAACTGATATCCAGAAATACTAAATGCACTTCTCTTCAGATGAGGACAAGAAAAACAATATCAAATCCTACAAACAAATATGGAAAGAAAAAAAAAGGAAGAAAGAAATGTTTCACAGCACCAAAGACAAGTCATTTACAAAATTCTGTTACATATGGAGAAAAACATATGTATGGGCACCCATGATCTTTGAGAAGAGGATTGTTGAGAGTAGGTAACAACTACTAACAGCAAGTACCATTGTGCCAATGACATATTACACTGGGTAAACAAATTATAAATCCAATAAAATTGAAGTCTATGAGGCTATGAGCTGCCAATTTGACGGCAATCAATCCCTATATCAATAGTTTGAATTTACATGGAATTTTTTTCAGATAATTATATGTGCTTCCAAGTCTACCAGGACCAGCAAGAGAGAATTATACAGTCAAGCAACTTCAAGACCAAATCTTGATTGTAAAAGTTAACAAGTATCTTTTTACTTTATCAGAAAAGAATATTGCAGTTTCCTTAATCAATCTTCTAATCACTCGAATGAACACGACAAAAGGGTGCCATTAATGTCAATATCCAATCAGATTGCTTTTAACATGGGAGACTTGGGGCTAAACAGAAGGATGGCAGATTACCATTTACCACCCTCGCTTCCAGTATCCAGATTAACCACAAATCGACAGTCATGGTTGAACACAACATCAATTTGATCAATATTTTTCATTCTCATTAGATTGCAACATCAGAGATATCTGAGCAAAACTTTACTAGCATACCAAGGATGATGCCCAGTAAATTTCCACTTCGTCTCACCAGTGAAAGCGTTAATAGATAGAACGTCGCCACCGTCAGTGCCAAGAGCTACCAAGCAAGTAGCTTGTCCTTTTCTCCGCTGAAAGATAGGGAAAGAGAAAAAGAGAATCATGACTCACATGCACAAGAAATTTCAGAATCAAATTCCTATAGAAATCTCCAACTGAAAGAAGTGAAATTCAGCCTAGTCTGAGATTACCTTCTTTCCAACAAAGCTGCATGCCATACAAGAAAATCTGACACTGGAATCTTCTTCTGCCTGCTTCCATTCTGCCAATGGACTACCATCACTTGTGTTCCAGATCTTCAAAACATCCAATTAACAATTTCAGTAGATTGGGAAGATAGTATAAAAGGAGTTAGCCACTATCGTTTCTACTTCTCTTAGTACATTTCTTGACTAATGAAAACAAAATAAGATTAAATGCACTCGATATAATAATCAAGTCCACTGGAAGTACTAATTTTTTTTCCAGATTTCCCAACTCAAAATCGATTAATTTATAGTACATGTTAATACTATTTCAATCTTAAACAATTACCAGTCAAAAATAACATAACCACGGAAATGAATCCAGAGATAGAGAGAGAGAGAGAGAGAGAGAGAGAGAGAGATTACTTTGACGATTCCATTGGGTCGTAAAACGACGAGGACTTCACCGTCCGCAGTGAAAGACGTGATGAGCGCTGTGAGATTCTCCCCCTCCATTGCTAAACGGAGTTAGGTGGCTAACAAAGCTGCTGCGGGGTCGACGAGGGCGAGGGTTTTGGCGATTGGGGGACAAGGGCGAGGGTTTTGGCGTTTGGGTTTAGTAGACCAGCGATGTCAAATAGACAAATACTAGGTAGCTGGTTCGAGAGGATCAAACTATTACCAGTACAGTTTGCTCATTTTTTTAGCATCAGAGCATGTACAAGTTTTGTAAAATCAAATCGAAAATCAAACACAATTCATTAAAAACTATTAAAATAATTATTAGATACTCATTTAATTTAAAACTTAAAAACCTTCCTAATTATGACACAAAATCTAATACATTTACATACTTCACCATCTTTATATCCATTAATTCAATATTTTTACAAAAAAATAACTAGATAAACTTGAAAAAATCATATAAATTTTTTCTGATGTCCAAATTAAATAAACCAAGTCTCTATTTATAGGTAAACATATGTACTTTAATTCAAGGAAAAATAAATAAAAATAAAATACATTCTTTGGCCGAAAATTCGTCAAGAAAAACAATAGAGAAAAATAAAATAATGGCCAATACAATGTTGACATATGGAAAGGAGGGCAAGGGGGAAGGAGGCTCATGCCCTTGGAGTTGGAGCCAATTGGATTCTTCTAGTGATTCTTTTTTAAAAAAAATCAATTGATGATTTGATTTAGATTTTTTAAAAATCACCATTGTATTATAAGATTTGGTTTAGATTTTTTAAAAACCTCAATTGGCCTCGCTCTTAGAGCAGGTACAATGGTTAGCCAAAAATCAAACCCAAAATCAAACTCAACCCATTAAAACTCAATAAACTAATCAATTAGATATTTATTTGATTTAAAACAAAAAATCTCTCCCAATGGTGGCACAAAATCTAACATATTTACATACCCCACCATCTTTATCTCCAACAACTTTATCTACCACATCATCTTTATCTCTATTAATTTAATATATTCTTTCAATTT
This sequence comes from Codonopsis lanceolata, assembly GCA_013146195.2. NCBI lineage: Eukaryota > Viridiplantae > Streptophyta > Magnoliopsida > Asterales > Campanulaceae > Codonopsis > Codonopsis lanceolata. The sequence goes on along the minus strand of CM028381.1, from coordinate 112,690,184 downwards.
ATACTAACAAATAAATTTTATATTGCATAAATAAATAGTTTCGAAATTATATAAATAGTCATTATTAAAATAATATTTATTTATTATAATTTTAATAATTTGAGTCAATAAAATGAAACAACCCAAGTCTCTATTTATAAGTAAAAATGTGTACTTTAATTCAAGAAAAAAAATATTTTTTTGAGCTGAAAATTTGTCAAAAAAACAAGGATGAAAAATAAAATGATGACCAATAAATTGTTGACACATGGAAAGGGTGGGAAAGGGGTAAGGAGGCAACACCTAGGAATTTGAGCCATTTTGGGTTCATCTCCTGACTTTTTTCCCCACAAATCAATAGATGATTTATATTTGATTTTTGAAGATGCTCCATTGGAAGCAAAGATTACAAAGAAATTTGGTTAAGATCTTCCGTTGGCCCTGCTCTTAGTGGCACGAATAGCTGGTTCTTATTCTGTCGTTGGCAAGCTATAAATCTTTTATCCTCTTTATCACACGTCATAAAAAAAAGTTGGATAAATAACCATTACATGTGTTGGATTAAAATTCAATGTGACATGCTGGCTTGTAATGTAAATTCTTTGATTTAATGATATTTCATATTTTCCTTAAAAAATAGTAGCGACAATAGTCGATGACACATTCGGTGATAACAAATGAACTATTTATGAGGTAACTAGTTTTACATATGTGTGTTTAACACACGGAAACAAAACTTTTTTAATTATACTATACTCAAGCAAAACGATAAAATTAATAAAAATTAATTTAATTATTAAATAATACGATACCTAACATTTTTTGTAGAACCTTCAACCAGAAATTGTTGAGAACTGATATGCCCGACCCAAGCCGTGTCACGAGCAGGGCACGAGCGCCCACCACGCGCCAGACACATGCCTAATTAATATGGGTCCCGCCAACCTGGCGGACAGAGCAATCAAGACACCAAGCTATGAGCAGCGCGGTTCCCGTCAAAACCTGGCCGAGCACAGACCTTACCTGTCCGACCAGGGGCCATGCCCGGGGACTCCACTCGCCAAATAGGGAACCAGAATCATCCGTCCAAACCTGGTCGAGCATCGGCCTTGCCTGCCCGACCAGGGGCCATGCCCTGAACCTATACTCACCTTGAGTCAATATGTATCAAACCGCCGGGCAGAGCCTTGCTCGCTCGGGCCTACATCGAGCAGGAAACCCCAGAAACTTGTTCTCCAAGATAAGTCAAAGGTTTCCATATCCGGGCAGGACACTTGTCTTATCTGTTCCTGCATTCACACGGTCAACCGCGTATCACGCCTAAACTCAAGAGATTCTCTCCTAATTGAGCAAGGTATATAGGGAAACTAAATCCTAGACGGATTCAATGACGATGGGGCCTATAAATACTCCTCCACAAGTCACCAACAAGGTACGGACACTTTCTTGAACCTTGGTACTCTATCGAATTGCTTTCAGACTTATATTCGATACTTACTCTCACGCCGGAGGGGTTTCGCGAGGCCCTGCCTTGCACTTCCACTCAGGTTTTCTCTGTTCTCATCCAGGTTCAAGGAAGCAGATTCAAGCCCAGATATCCTACCCAACGTACGGACGGCCCAAGTTGAGATTTTGCTACATCAGTTTGGTTCCGTTGCCGGGAAACGAAGTATCAACACTTCTTCAAGTTTTTCGGTGTAAGTTTTCAGAAATCTTCCGACTGCAATGGCTGGTAAGGGCAGCAAGCATCATGCCACCGTGAACAATCATCAGGCCGGCAGCCAGCTGGTGGGCAACAACAACCTTCCACCAGGGGACCTGCCACCAAAGGTGCCCCAAGGGGTACAGACAAGGAATCAGAAGATTGCTGCTTGGCATGCGGTTCATGGTAAGGAGGTGCCCTATGTGGAGGAGCAGCCGTCCCAGCGTGCTAGCCAGAGTCATGCTAGCCAACGGGATGCTAGACAAATTATCAATGAACAGCGTAATGCCCACGCGCTAGACCTCAGGACGCCGCTAAGCCGCCAGCAAGAGAATGGCCACGAAGGCCACATGAATATGCCCGGGCAAACCCCGGATCAACAGGCTGCTGCTTTACAAGTCCAAGCAGACTACTATAATAAGATGCATGCGCTCAACCAGCAGCTGCTTGCCTTGGGCCATGCCCCGGTTCCAGTTGCGGATTTGGTTTTGCCAGCCCCTAGCAATCCTGAACTTGTCGGTGATGGCCATGCCTCACAACATTTGCTCGCTCCCAGCAAAAGAATTCCCTCTGCTATTCATGTGCCTTTAGAGAAAGCAAGACGAAGTGAAGCGAGCAGATGATCATGCTGAAAGCCGGTACAGTCGCCAAAATTTTTCTCATCGACACCATCGCCGACAGGAGCATCGTGCTCGGGAAGAGAGCCATGGCCGTTGCAGAGCCCGTGAGTGGGTAGAAGCAGAAGCGCACCGACCGCGATATCAAGCGCGCATCGAGCAAGAGGCTGGAGCATCTTACGCGCTAACTCTTTGTCCACCAGTACATAGCCATCACTCAGATGATGCTCGCTCGTCTAGACTCACTATCGACGCGGAAAGGCGGCTGTCAGAGCGGATGGAAGCGATGAAGAGGGACATGGCGAAGCAAATGGCTAAGTTAGTCGTGGCCAAGCCCGGTTATGAAGCCGTCAAACCACTGGAGGGCAACCCATTCACTCCAGAAATTGAAAATGCGCCACCCGCGCAAGGGGTCATCTTCCCGCAGTTCGAAAAGTATTTTGGGAAAACGCGAGCAAGTGACTGGCTCCGATCGTTCGAGGCACAAATTCGGATGGTTACAGACGTTGAGGCCTTGAAAATGCGAGCATTTGAGGGTGCTCTCCAGGGGAAGGCTCAGGCATGGCTGGGGAGAGTTCCCCGCGGCTTTATTGGCAGCTGGGATATGCTGCGGGAAAAATTCTTAGAAGAATTTGGTAATGCCGGACCAACGCCCAAAAACCAGTTCGATCTTGCTAAAATCAGGCAAGGAGATAATGAGTCCTATGTCAGTTACTTGAAGAGGTTTGAAGAGATGTTCGATCAAGTGACCGCTACCAGTGACTCGAAAATTACATTCTACTACCTGAACAACATGAAAGCAGGGCCACTGAAGACGATGCTGGCCATGAATCCGAGGGCTTCAAAGGCAGAGTTACTGGCAAGCTCTCACCTATTCTGCTCGACGGAAACCGCCAAGGCAGACAAGGGCAAAAACAAGGACAAAACTCAGGACAGCTCGGCCACGCCAGCTGACTAGAGCCCGGAGGGAAATAACCGCTCGCACAGGGATAGGAGGAGAACGTCTACCCCCGGACAGAGATTATTCAGGGAAGTACAGTTCACCCCGCTGAACACTTCGCGGGAAGACATCATATTCCAAGTGGGAGATACGCTGCCAGTTCCTTATCCACTTGACCCCGAGCTCGCTCATACCGGGGACAATACAAAGTACTATGACTACCATCATGGTACCGGACACACTACAGAGGAATGTTTTGTGTTAAAATGGGAAATACAGAAGTTGATCAACGCGGGCAAACTGGACCGCTTCAAGAGAGATCAGGGCGATGGAAACAATGCAAACAATGATAGACATAGAAGACCTCCAAGAGGAAAAGGTGGCCATGCCCCTCAGATTCGAGGAGTGGTCAATGTAATCCAAGAAGAGCTTCCGTCCAACACTCAAATTGGGAAGCACATATACTCCCTTTCTAAGGCCGTGAACTCTCCAGCAGTGCAGCGGGCAGGGGAGCCCAATATATTCTTTACTCGCAGTGAACTGGCAAGTACCCCTCTTGCCTCTCAGCAGCCATTGGTCATCTCCTGCCTGATAAACGAATGACAAGTTCATAGGGTATTACTTGACACTGGAGCGTGCAGAGACATCATGTACTACTCCTGCTTCAAAGAGTTGGAGTTATCAGATGCTAGGCTGAAGCCTTGCCTGGGAAAGCTTGAAGAATTCACCTACCATCAGGTGGGCGTCAAAGGCACCATTGAGCTCGAAGTCTTCATGGGGGACGGGGCACAAACCCGAACAGAGATGATCAATTTTCTGGTGATCGATCTCAAATCAGCGTACAACTGCATCCTGGGCGCACCGGCCATGCCCAAGTTCCAGATGGTGACTTCTATACCTCACCAGAAGGCCAAGTTTTATACCGAGGAGGGAGTGGGTATCCTGAACAGCAAGTCTCGGGCAATATGAGAGTATGTCCGAGATTCCCAGTGGAAAAAACAGAAACTGATCGTGGACATTTCCGACCAGACTGCAACGGCTCCTGAGAAAGAGATGCCCGACACTGCGACAACCTCCATCCCTATAAACAACATTGAGATCGGACAAACTTTTGGAACAGTGGATCCCATGGAAACAGAGGAGCCCGGACAAGCCCCAGCCCCAGCACTTTCTAGGTGTAAGACCAAAAGCCTTGGACCACAAGATATTTAAATGGATACTTTGCAAGTGCGTGACGAGCCCGATATTCAGCCGGAGGGCGAGCTTGAGGAAATAGTCATCAATCCCGCCTACCCCGAGCAGAAAATTAAAATCGGGAAGGCCATGCCTCCTGAAGCTCGGGAAAGGCTGATCGAGCTGCTGAAGAACAGTCTGGATGTGTTTGCCTGGACCGTCGAAGACATGCAAGGCATCAGTGAGAATGTTGCACGCCATGATTTAAATGTCGATCCGACCTTTCGGCCTATTCAGCAACACCCAAGACAGTACTCCCCTGAGAAAAGTGCAGCCATCAGGGCAGAGGTTGAAAAGCTTCTGAAGGCATATATCATCGAAGAAATCCAGTACCCGACCTGGTTGGCAAACGTAGTGATGGTCAAGAAGGCCAATGACAAGTGGCGGATGTGTGTCGACTTCACGGGTCTCAATAAAGCATGCTTGAAAGACTGCTACCCGCTGCCCCGCATAGATGTGCTTGTAGACTCCATAGCCGGGTTCAAGATGTTAAGCTTCCTGGATGCATACTCGGGATACCACCAGGTCAGGATGAACGAACAAGACAAGGCAAAGACAGTTTTCCGAGCAGTTGGGGGCCTCTGCTGTTACAAGATGATGCCATTCGGGCTGAAGAATGCAGGGGCTACATATCAGCGCATGGTTAACAAGGTCTTCGGCTCTCAGCTCGGCAGGAATATGGAGGCGTACATAGATGACATGGTCATCAAAACAAAAGGCCGCGACCACACTCTTAACCTAGTAGAAACATTTACCAATCTGCGAAAACACAACATGAAGCTGAATCCGGGCAAGTGCGCCTTTGGAGTCCGAGCAGGAAAGTTCCTCGGTTTCATGGTTAATCAGTGCGGGATAGAGGTGAACCCGGAAAAGATCCAGGCCTTACTCGACATGGAGCAGCCTTACTGTATTAAGCACATTCAACAGTTGAACGGCAGAATCATTGCCCTTGGCCGCTTCATCTCCCGATCAGCGGAGAAATGCCTCCCGTTCTTCAAGATCCTGCGCGGCAACAAGGGTTTCGAGTGGAATGCAGACTGTGCCAAAGCCCTCGAGCAGCTCAGGGAATATCTTGGCAAGTTGCCCTCCTAGCCTTAGCCCAGTACCCCGAGCCCTTTATAGATATCTAGCGCCCATGGCTGCTTTGTTGGGAAGAGTTAGACATTCAAAAGTCTGTGTACTATGTATCCAAGGCCCTCAGTCCTGTTGAGGGTCGTTATTTTAATGAAGAGAAATTAGCTTACTCGCTTGTCATAGCTGCCCGAAAATTAAGGGTTTATTTTTCTGCACATGTAATAATAGTATACACAGACACACCTGTGACGACCCGACCCGGACCCCAATGCGAGATCCCGAATCGTGCCATCCAAATAGACAAGATACACAAGCATGCGCAAGTAGATTAACGAAATTCATGTGGCGCAACATCGCATACGAATAACAACTCGGCCACACTTGGCCTGAAACAACTTAAAATAAACAAGTCATCGGCGATACAGTACCTAACCCAACAACTACTCCTACAATTAACACATGCTTATAAAACCTCAACGGCCACAACATGCCGGAGACAACAACAACAACAATACTTTAAACGAGCTTTAGCGGAAGAAACTGTGATGAACCATCAACATATAACCAAGCACGACATATAAGCCGGCATACAAAAGATATTAAGTACCAAGTTTACTACAACAATAAAACCCAAAGTCAAGTCTAGATGACTTGCTTCCCAACGTCCTTACCAAAACAAAAGACTAATTACTACACCCAAAAGAACAACCTCTAGCTCGCAAGCAACCAAGCGTGAGTATGGCAAGCCTAGCGTGGAACGTCTCCTCGGCTTTGATCTAAAGAAAACAAAGCAAACAAATAGGGTAAGTCGAAAGACTTAGTAAGTTACCAAAATATGCATGTTCATGTTATAGCATGACATTTATCACAGTTATGACACATTATCATCATATGGCACTTAGCACATTGTTCACATAAGTGCGTAAAATAAATCATACAAGTAGGATATGATATAGTCACGGCCGCTTCGTAGCTCCTGCAATACATTCTGTTACTGGTTCGTGCCATCGATGTTATGTGAATTCATCGACTCATACCGAGAACCTACTCGATTTCATTAGCAAGCCAACGCGCACGCATCGATACGGCAAAGTGGCTACTTCCCCATGCGCGCCCACAAGTGGAGGTGTGTGTGAAGTCCCAAAGCGGCGATCCATAGCGAGCACGAATCCCATAATTCGTGAAGCGATGCATCGTCCCCACCCGACTTAATAAACAAACCAAATAATGCCAGCTGGACTCAATGTGATGCACAAGTAGATATTTACTTGACTTAAACCAATTAAGGACCAAATTCGACAAGAGCGAACTCATCCGACAAAGTAGGTTATGAATCTCTACCATAAATCATGTGAAGGTAATTTATTGCTCAAAACTCAACATATATATCAACTTGTTGCAAACAATTAAACCAAGCTCATATTTGAGTAACTCAATCAAACGGTGTCCAAACTTCGTAGGGATTGAAATTAGAGTTCAACATGTTCAATTCTTCCCTAGAGTCGACTCCGTAGAGTCTTTCCTCTAAATTCCCAATTTTGGAGAAATTGAAGCTATGTGCTTCATAACCCAACCTAGGTCATTTTTAAAGTCAACAAGGATGTAAATTCCCCAAGGCATTTCATTGTGATTCATATACATCTTAGAGTTCAATTTATAGGATAGAACACATACAACATAACAACATATAATGTAGGCTCAATTTAGGGCACTCTCATGTAACAACACTTCCATCAACAAACATAACACATGTTTCTAACATGTTCAAGACCTTAATTAGACATGATGAAAGAGTAATATAAACTTCTAAAGGCAAGAAATCATCCTACACATGCTCCTAGCAAGCTCATACTCTTAAAATTCAAATAGAAGGCTTAGGAAGCAATTATGTGTCCTCATTGACCTCAATCACCATAAACTTTGTTTCCTTAGGGTCAATGAGAACTAGAAGAAGAAGAGTAACTTACCTAGCTTGAGTGAAAACTCAAGAGAATCAAAATCTAAACGGTGAAGTTGTTCCTCCCGTCGCACACGTCAAGAATCCGAAGTTTGGCGGCAATCGAACGGTTGAATCTTCGCAGATCGGAGGAAGAAGAAGAAGCTAGGGCTCAAAACTTCAAGCCCCCAACTCTCTCTCTCTCTAATTTGTAAGAAGGAAGTGAAGAAATGAGAGAATTTTCTGAAAATTGCAAAGGGCTTGGGTATTTATACTTCTAAAACGAGAAGGGCACAAAAGACATTTCTCAAGTGCAATTAGTAGAGATTAGGGGGTTATCAAGCACTAATCTAACATAAATTAACTTCCAACTAGTGTTAGGACATGATTAGGGTTAAGTATGGGTGGTTAGGAAGGGTTTAGAGGGGTTTTAATGAGGGTAGGATAGGTATTACACGTCAAAACCCAAAACAGGGGAAAATCCCGTAACTATGTACCTGATGTTGAGGCGGGCGCCTCAACATCTTCCAGGCGGGCGCCTCAACCTCTGAGGCCTTCTCCTGATTCAGCTCATTTTGTAATTGCTCCCAGAACTTGAGGCGGGCGCCACTGAGGTTCCAGCGGGCGCACAGGCCAGACCTTCAAAACTTGGTCTAAACACGTCCTAAATGGTCCCAAACTTATGGGCAACCATTCTAAGGTCTAACCCAACTCAAAATAAGTCGGAAACGCACCCGAACAACAACCGGAACAAGGTAGAACAAGGCTCGAATCATGGGACGAATGGTTAACGAATCGAGCTCCAATCAAACACCAGTCAAACTAGGATAACTTGGACAGGAAAAAGGTTTGTTTCAACATGGTTATGACCTGAATACAAGGCCAAGAACTCGACGAACACTTCACACGACGAATTAGAAGCAAAACGAGCAACGAGGGGAATCGCTAAGGCCAAAATCAAAACGATCGAACCGGCGATTTAACAAACAAGCATACGCGATTCTAAACATGTTAAGGGCTTCATGAATGACTTATGAATGATTCTAAAACATTTATAAACTAGGTAAACATGCTCACAATCAACAAGAAAACAAGAAGACAAGCATACAATGCACATACAAGAATACGGGGTGTTACACGCCCGCGCGCCAAAAATCCTTCACAAGCCTCGATATGGGCTTGAGCTCACCGATCCACATAGACGCCGCTCAAGGCGATTTTGAGAAACAAGCTTCACTCAACAGAGGAACTCAAGAAACCTCAGGCAAGAGCTCGGGCAATGTAATCTTGCCTCGGCCCGCCTAATCGGCATCGAGCTTGCCCGGGAGGTTCACTGAGTTCGAGCTAGCACTACGGTTTAAGTTCCCTGCCTCTAATAACGTTGCCGAGTACGAAGCAATGATCACCGGCCTCGAACTTGCATCGAACATGGGCGTCGAAATGATCACGGTGTACTCGGATTCACAATTAGTAGTGAACCAAGTCCATGGGGAATATATGGTGCATCACCCTTCACTGGTCAAATACTGCGAACTTGTCAAAGAAATTTTGAAAAATTTCAAATTAAGGAGATCATCGAGGAATTGATTGCGCTAACAACATGTGGGCGGGCGGACTACTTATCGAGAGATGTTAAATGGGTCGGCCCTAACCCTGAGGCCACAGCAGGGCCACCATGAGTTAATCGGGTCATTTAAACGGGCCGCTCAAATCGTGACCACGACCCTAACCCCTCAGAGGTCTCGGTTTAATAGGGTCAGCCCTATTAGACGATTAACAATAATACGAATATACGATCAAAAATAAAATAAAGTCAGATTCCGGCTAGAAAATTTGTAATATAATCTCTGCTCTTCCCAAACAAACAAATATGAATCCTTGAACCAATGAAAATTTGTAAGACTAGAATGAGTAGCATCTTTGTAAAAGAGAATGTACTGCAGGGGGCTGTATGTATTTAGAGTTTAGACCAATTAACAGGCAGCCCTCTCATCGACTACAAAAGTCATTACTCTGTAATTCCATTATCCACGACAACGCGCAGTTCTTTCTTCTTGACTATGCGATTTAGTCTCGAGTAGTCAAAAGCAAAATTCTGGACATGGTATTTCTTGACTATCTGCAATTTAGTCAAATATTATTCACCTACCCTTTTAGAAGTAATCTTATTATTATTTATTAGACATCCGAAACCATGGTCCTGAAGCAAACAACAAAGATATAACTTATGCCCAATAGAACTACTACAGAACACCTACTTACCAGTTGAATGACGATTGACGGCGATGGCGAGAACTTAATCTGAGACTGAGAAGACGAAGAGTGAAGTTGTGAGCCTCAGAAGACGACGCAATGTGACGCCGTGAACCCGTGAAGAGCGAAGACGACGCGTGAAGAGCCGTGATTACAGTAGGCGATGGGATTCGGGAACCAGTGAAGATCGAAGGCGTGAAGAGTGAAGACCGAACTCCGACGACGACTTCCGATTTCTCGAATCAATCTGAAGTTCCTTCGCTACGGGCCGCCTTTTCGCAATCGATTTAATCGCGGCCGGCTTCGCCAATCGCCAATCGCCTCTTCCGGTTTCTTTTTTGAGTTTTGATTTTGGTGTTTGGTAAGTGGGTGAAAAAGTGAAAACCGAAAAGTCAAAGAACCCGGCGGTATCACTGTGACACTGTCGTCTGTCGTCCACTAATTTTTTTTAATCGGCTTTAGCCTTTAGTCCTGCTTCCGCTTCAAAATTTCCTTCGCGGCCGCCTCGCAACCCGACTCCGCCCGACCCATTTCACTCGCGAACTCGCAATGTCGCCCGCAGCTCGTTTAATAAACGGGTCGCATCTTCCCGACCCTAACCCTTTCCGGTTTTCGGTTAATAGGGTCGACCCTACGGTTTCCGACCCTATTAACATCTCTACTACTTATCCAAGATCGCTGAGGCAAACTTAGCATTGATGAATCCTTCAGTAATGATCGAGCACTTGGAAACTCCGGCCATTGATAAACCAGTCATAATGGACATCGAACCAGCAACCAGAAGCTGGATTGACGACTATGAGGATTACATCGAACAGGGGATTTTGCCCGCAGACAAAGTTAAAACCACCACAATCGGCCTGCTTGTCGCTACTTCTAGTAGGGAACTCTGCATGCCGATCTAAGGTCGACATATGCTTCGCCGCACTTTTGTAGTTAATCAAGGCATTTTGTATGAAGTACACGAGGGAGAATGTGGCAGTCATCCGGGCACACGAGCTCAGAGGGGTCCCGCGCTGCAGAATACTACTGGATAACCCTCAGAAGGGATGCAGAGAAGTATGTCCCCGAGTGTGACAAGTGCCAGAGATATGCGGACATATCAAGGCTTCCATCCACTTTACAAACTCAAGTCATTGCGGTCCTGGCCCTTCGACATGTGGGGAATTGATTTGATCGGCCCATTCCCGCTAGCACAAGGCAAGTACAAATATGCAGTAGTCACCATAGATTACTTCACAAAATGGATCGAAGCAAAGCCTCTGGCCAAAATTTCAGAAGCAAATGTCATCAAGTTCGTCCACGACCAAGTATGGTGCAGATTTGGCCTCCCTCGAGCAATCATATCCGACCACGACACTCAATTTTCAGAAAAGTTCATGCAGAGTGTGCTCGCTTGGGTGTCAAACATTGGCAGTCATCTGTAGCTTATCCCCAAGGAAACGGTTAAGCCGAGGCCGGAAACAAGCAAGTCCTACACGCACTCAAGAGGAACCTAGAGGGGCGAGCTGGGAAATGGGCGGAGGAGTTATCGTTGGCCTTATGGGCGGTTAGAACTACTGCGCGTGGCCCAACAGGGGAAACTCCGTTTGCACTAACTTACGGATCTGAGGCAATGATCCTGGTAGAAATGGCCTTGCCTAGCTATCGAGTTTCCCATTATAGCGAGCAGAACAATCAGCTTGCTCGGGCAATAGACCTTGATCTCCTTGAGGAAAGAAGACTGGATGCACGACTCAGAATGATCAACTACAAGCAGCGAGCAAAGGCTCGTCACGACAAAAGGGTTCGAGGTAGAGTTTTCATGGTCGGAGACTGGGTACTCAGAAAGATTGAGGTAACAGGTCAACGGGCAGAATGAGGAAAGCTATCACCTAACTGGGAAGGGCCTTTTCAAGTTACTGGTATAGTTAGAGAGGGCATCTACACGCTTCGGACTTGGGAAGGAAATGACTTGAAGCATCCGTGGCATGCTGACCATTTGAAAAAAGTACTACCCTTAAGTCAGTCCTCAGTACACAAACGGGCAAGACCCTCAGCCCTGTTGAGGGTCGTCAATGTTATTTAATAAAGGCAAGTTTTTATTATTTGTTCGTTCAAATTTCGTTGGCATCTATCGATTGTTTACAAGATGCTGTGGACAAAGCCGCCGCCGACGAGCAAGCTAGGCCAGCCCTGGTCAATCCTCCTCAAACACCCGAGTATTAGTGAACTTAACTTCTCAGTGGGTGAGATGCGGCCATGCCCGGTTCACATGCTAGGATGCCCGCCAAGTGGTAGGGGTCATGCCCATCAGATAGCGGCTAGCTACCTCGGATTCCTATAGTGACCGAGCAACACTGTTAGTTGTATGTCTCTACACCCAGTTGATATACTAACAACCACTTTGAGATACCTACATCGAACAAGGGCCGTGGCCGGTTGCCGCTCGTAGGCCCCCGCTTAGTAATCTTTCTCAAGCTCGCCCAAGGCGATAGGGGCCCTACCCACTCAAAAGCCTTGACCTGTACCAAGCACTCAGGACGGGAAGTCGCGATCCGTGTGCCTAGCATCGCTGCCTTCCAGCACACACATCGACTCCCGCCTCGAAGGTCTCAACCTTAGAAATATACCCGCCGCTAGCCTTATTATTTCTGAGTTAATGTTTGCACAATCTTGCATGCCCGGTTCTTTACAGTTATTTTTGCTCGGTATATTTTTGGGGACCACCCCGCATACACATGTTAGTACTAATCAAATGCAGGAAAAACACGAGTAAAGAAACAATTACCGATCAAAATGAAAATGAAGGGGATGAATACAGCCTGTCATCTACCAAAATCCAGTTTTCATTAAAAGGAGAGAAGTTACAAAGTGCAGATCTAAAAGGCACACAGGCCGAGCAAAAATACAAGACATTTAAGCTATGTCCGGAAGTGTTTGGGTCGTGGGTCCGCAAAGATCTTCTAAGCAGAGGAGCTTCCACCCTACTGCACTGGGCCAGCCTCCCTTACTGATCCTCCTCTCCGCCTCTTTCGCTTCAATCGCAGCACATTGACAGCCTGGGTGGGCGGGGTCCCATGGTGCTACACCATCATCAGCATCATCTCGAGTAGGCCAGCCTCTGTGTATGGCACCGTGGGCAGTTCCCAAGCTTCAGGCAAGAGGGATCGAGTACGCCTGGCCATGGTCGACATGTCAACAGCCTCTAAGATCGGGCGAAGTAGTGCGTAATATGGTTGGTGCCTACCGCATAGTACGAGAATATTGCCTTGCGCACCTGGGAGGCATAGACCGGCGAAGCTTCAAAATCTTTCACGACTTGCTCTTTAGCCACTGTCAGTTGCCCGGTGAAGGAAGCCATAGCCGCTGCGTCTTTAGTAACCTGGGCCTTTAGGGAATTCAGCTCAGATTGAAGCTGTGTCCGCTGTGCGATTAGAGCCTCCTCAGCAGCCTGGGACTTCTTCTGCTGAGCCACCAACGCAACTTTTTCTTCAGCAAAGGACAATTTTTCCGCCTCAAGTTGTTTAACCAAGGCCGCCCTCTCCTTCAGCGAATTATCCAGGGCGGCCAACTGCTCAACTCTACGCTTCAACGAGCTCGCTAGCTCGTCCTTCCCGGCCTCAGCTTTTTTGCGAGCATCAATCTCCTCGGTATAGCGATCATAAATGTTAGTGCAGAGGAGGCGATCTGCAAAACAGTAAAGGCATAGTCAATACGGGAAAATAATCAGAAGATGTCAAAGCAGATTGTCGCAAGTATACCTCACTCAAGTTAAGCCCAATGTGTCCGAGCAAGACATGTCCGGCTGTATCACGATCATGAGTGACATCCTCTTGCAGCAGCTTGCTTCATGATGCCTTTTCCCACCAATCCGGCAGGATTGCCGCGGGCAGACAAGTCGATATGCCCGATGTTGGGGACTTCAGATAGCCCGTGGTTGTTACCCCAATAAACATGGGCCTCTTCGGGATCAAAGGTGCACAAGGGCTCTACATCGGGAATAGCAGCCCGGAGAACACCGGCCAAACGTAATTTTTGGGGTTGCATACCAACTCCTTCCAGTCAAAAAGGCTCTCCTGGCCTACACGTCTCTCCCCTTCCATCACAACGCCCAAGGCAGCCCGGATAACGACCAAGCGACAGAATCACCGGTAGTGAAGCTGCCGCGGGGGAGCTTGGGAACATTTATACATGCCTGGCTCATAGGCATTATAGGCCAACCTGTTTGGGATTCGATCAAGACTGCTCTCCGATCCCAAGCTTCGACCTTGCCCGACACCTCGGACAGAATCCTGAGAAAGCTGGAGTTGGATCGGACGTTCACCCGACCATAAGCATCAACGCTCAGAATGAAGAGACGCCAGAATATCTTAAGTGTTGGCTCTATTCGCAGCAGACGACACGCCATAATGTAGGCCATTAGAGCCCGGACTGTGTTCAATATCAGGTCGCCAGGCATCGGGCCAAACTCCTTGAGGAATCCAAGAACGAATGGATTTAGAGGTAGACGTAGCCCTACCCAGAAGAAATCAACAAAAAATAACAACTTCCCATCTTGCTCACGAGGGTATTCTCCGTCCACTAGCACATCTTTTTCTACTCGATAGTTTTGAGGATCTACTCCCATCGAAGTAAACCAGGCAGTAAGTTTGGCAGGGGTATCTAAGGAGGCCCAGTGTGCGGTGTAGAGCGTTTCGTTAGCCGCGGACATCCAGTCAGGCACGGGCGGAAGTGGTAGCCTCGTCTCCTGGCGCAGGCAAGCTACCTCCTCCTTCCTGGGCTATTAGAAGGTTATCGGAATCCTCCTCTCCCGAGTTACAGGCCTCATTAACGGCCATGACTTCCACATCAACAGGCAACGTATCATCGCCAGCTCTCTCTCCAGCCGCGGGCTCCGATCGTTCGGGCAGCTGTATTGGGCCCTGCCCGTCAGCGGCCACCCGGCCCTGCTCCACCTCTCCATTAGACAGACTGTGCTCGCTGGAAGAGTCAGTAAGGGTGATAACAGGCACGTGAACTCGTGCCACCACGGCCTCTTCGGCCACAGATTCATCTCCCTCTTCAACTTCGACGTCCAGGGAGGGAGACTTTTCACTGCTCAACGGGTCGTTTTGCCCGCCGTAGCTCCGAGTACTCTCCGTCGGACATCTACATAGAGATCGAGGAAAAGCAAGGGTCAGACTCTGCTCGCGGCACAATATAATTAAGAAAGGGAAAAAATCCTTAAGTCTAGGTAGGTCCAAGGGCCATGCCCGCCTAGCAGGCAGGACGCAATGGATGGCTCTCCTCGATCTCTGCCTATGGTCATTACTAATCCCGCGAAGTTCTACCCAGAAATTCAGGAGATGAAGAAGAAACCCAGAAACCAGGAAAGCAAAATAGAAAAAGTGTGGGGAACATTACTGTCAGGATTTTTGCAAAGGTCTTCTTCTGGAAATCTCGTTCTGAACAGGGAGCAGAAATCGCTTGGAGACAATAGCAATGGCACCGGAGACTGGAAACCTTCAGGGAGCCGGCGGCAAGAACTGCAGAATCTCTCTCTTTCTCTAGAAATCTCAAGGATGGTAAAGTTTGAAATGGGAGGGGTTTCGGCTTTTTATAGGCGTGACTGAGGAATTTTTGGGGGCGCCAGAGCGGAATTCAAAAAGACGACACATCATCATCATCCCACACGCGCATTAAATGTGCCGCACCGAGATCCGCGCCACCATCACTTCACTCACCTTCCTAACGGCTCACGCGCTCCATTCCTACTCGCCTGGGGGTACTCACAGCGGAAGGCTTCTCTAGCATGCACCAGCTGTTTTCCAGTCAAAGTTCCGGAACCTTCCACCAGTGCACTTTGTCGAGCCACTACTCTGAAATTTTCACAATTGTTGAAGCCCGTATCCCGAGCAGCATCAATGTAGCATATTCGCTCCCCGCTCCGAGCATGAAATACTTGCCAGGCAAGGAGCTAGGGGCCACTGATATGCCCGGCCCAAGCCGGGTCACGAGCGCCCACCACGCGTCAAACACATGCCTAATTAATATGGGTCCCGCCAACCTGGCAAACAAAGCAATCAAGACACCAAGCAGCGAGCAGCGCGGTTCCCGTCAAAACTTGGCCGGACACAGACCTTACCTGTCCGCAGGGGCCATGCCCGGGGACTCCACTCGCCAAATAGGGAACCATAATCATCTCGTCCAAACCTGGTCGAGCATCGACCTTGCCTGCCCGACCAGGGGCCATGCCCTGAACCTATACTCACCTTGAGTCAATATGTATCAAACCGTCGGGCAGAGCCTTGCTCGCCCGGGACTACATCGAGCAGGAAACCCCAGAAACTTGTTCTCCAAGATAAGCCAAAGGTTTCCATATCCGGGCAGGACACTTGCCTTATCTATTCCTGCATTCACGCGGTCAACCGCGTATCATGCCTAAAATCAAGAGATTCTCTCCTAATTGAGCAAGGTATCTAGGGAAACTAAATCCTAGACGGATTCAATGACAATGGGGGCCTATAAATACTCTTTCATAAGTCAACAACAAGGTACAAACACTTTCTTGAGCCTTGGTACTCTGTCGAATTGCTTTCAGACTTATATTCGATACTTACTCTCACGCCGGAGGGGTTTCGCGAGGCCCTGCCTTGCACTTCCACTCAGGTTTTCTCTGTTTTCAACCAGGTTCAAGGAAGCAGATTCAAGCCCAGATATCCTCCCCAACGTACGGACAACCCAAGCTGAGATTTTGCTACATCAAGAACCAACAATTAAATCAAACAAAATAAGAAACTAAAACTTAAATAAAATAAAAGTTAACTAAAACATTTTTTATATACACGACATTTCAATTAAGAAATCAAAAACCAAAGAGAGACGAAAAGAATAAAGTTAGGTTTTAATTGGAATCCACTAAAAGACTAAAAGTTGTTATTTATCGATGTCTTTGACCCAATGGCCCCAATCTAGAATTGTTGGATAACACACATACATTTCGAGAATGGTGTGGTCTGCATATCGTTTATTCCAACAACAGAACAAACAATTGATATTCTAACTAAGGGACTGTTCAAGGCTTCAAGCCAGCTTTTGAGTATTTTGTTAGCAAGTTGGGATTACATGACATTTACCTTCCTCTTCTCTCTTCGTACGTACACCACCTCCTCGTCGCCGCTTGTAAATCCCAAACCTAGGTAGAAGGCAATGCTGGTGTTAATGAGAGATGCAGACCATGGGACGGCGACAATGAAGTTTTTTATTTTACAGAATAAAACATGTATATTTTTATATAATAATTTAGAGAAAATAATTGAAAATTTTAGTTAAAATTTTCAATTGTTGTTTCAAATATTGTGAAAATTATAAATATTAATTCATTATTCAAGATATTTTTGTTATTGTTTAAATTGCTTTGTTTTAACATATTGAGAGAAATTGAAATTCACGTAAAAGTTTCAGATTTGTATGTTGAGTCGTTGACTGCTATAGCGCATATATTCTATTATTCTGACTTGAGAGTTTGTACGTCATTACTAACTAATTTTTGGCTTCATTTGTTGACCAATCATGACATGCTTTGCTAGCATATTCCTTAATGGAAAGGAAAAAAAAACTTCATTAATTATAGAAAAGGAAAAAAAATACTCCCTCTGGTCCGGGCAAAGAGTCCTCGTTTGAAAGTCAAACTTTTTAAGAAAATGATATTCTTAGTAGCTTTTTAATAATAAAATACTCTCTTCGTCCTAAAATTATTGTCTTACTTTCCTTTTTCGTCCGTCCCAAAATAATTATCTTCGTTGAAAGTTTCCTTTTTAGTACATCACTTTTACCACTTTACCCTTATTTTTTCTTCCTACTTTGATTTTAGGCCACATATTCATGGGCTTTAAAAGAAACCCCACACTATTCCAATATTAATAATTCAGTCAAATGTGTTTTCTTAAACTGTGCGTCAAGTCAACCAAAACGATAATTTTGGGACGATGGAGTAACACTTTTATGCTTTAATTTTTGAAAGTTGACTCTTTAAGTGAAACATCCCAAAATTGAATAGTGGACTTTTTGTCCGGAACGGGGGAAGTAGCTCATAAGGGACTACTTTTGCATACTGATTGAAATTATAACTGAATCAAATGAGGGTGACATTGATTTGTTGCAATTTTTTGTTGATTTATCAGTGTTTAACTAAATTTCTTACAAAATAGGTGAGTTTCGGAGGACAGTCTGTTTTATGTGAGTTTTGTAGGAGCTCAATGTGAGTTTATGTAAGATGGGTTGTCACAATTTATATTGTTTAAGATTCTTAAATATACATGTGAAGGGAAACCAAATGACCATTTCTGTCTCGTGATTACCAATCCATCGGTCAAAATTGGAGGCATAGAAACATGAAAAGTATTTTATCTTCAAGTGCATCAATTTAGATTAGAGCTTTCTTTTAGCCAATAATTTTAGGCAGGAAATTGGTGTGCTGGGATGACTGTATCATTATATATATATAGATATATAGATTACGTGCTTTTTGCAAGACTTTTAGACTAAAATATACTCCGTTTAAAAAAAAAAAAAACAAGTATACATCAAATTCCACTTTGCCAACTTCTAGATTAAATTCGTCCCTCATAACAGCCTATAAAAGTAACGAACGTTAGAGAGTTAACAGAACCAATCACATGCAATGCTTTTGTAGATTTTTAGTTTGGGTGAGGAGTATTTAGGTCATGTCACTAAACGAATAAAATCCTCTTTAAGACTAACTACTCACACCTTTGACAATAGACTAATTACTTATTTATTTTCCTTTAATTTTTAGTTCTATCAAAAAATATTAACTATTATATGCAAACATGAAAAGTTAAAGTTCTTTTAACACATTTAAAAAACAAATTTTTTTTAAAATTAGTCATTCGAAAGAATAAACGTTTAAGTACCAGTACAAGTAAAATTATTCATTCGAAAAACAAACATTTAAGTTACTTTCTTAATTATCTTCTAACATTATTTTTTAGTTCAAACATCAATGAAAAATATAATTGTTCTTTATTTTTATTTTCTTTTTGATGACTTTATTAATAATCTTATGAGTAAAGCTATATTGTATAAGAAAAAATATCATCAGGACATTTAAAGTTTACCAAAATTTGAGACAATATGGGTTATTTGGTTATGGAAACGAAATTAAAAGTGAAATTAAAAGGGTATAATTTAAAATTTTGATATTCATAAATTTTAAATCTTTTGTCTACTTTTATAATTGATTCAAAATTTTAATTTTTGAGTTGATTGAAACCAATATTCAAATTTATACCTACAATATTATTACAATTATTGAATTGATCTTTAAAAAATATATTAATTTACTTTACTTTTGATAATAAAATATCGAATATTTTCCAAAAGTTTGGTAGAAAAATGCATTAACTATATTATTTTATGATAATGCAATATGATATGAGTCATTAGAAAAATTGACTAGACATATTTATTACGAAAAAATAACATAACTACCTTGTTTGTTGAGAGTTAGTTATGGTGTAAAAATAAAAATAATACAATTATGTTGTTGATTGATGTTTGAACTAAAAAATAATGTTAGAAAATGATTAGAAAATTAACTTTATTAGTCAACTTAAAATAGACAAATACTTACTTTAGTGGTAATTTTATCCAAACATGTATTTATTTAATGCAACAACTAAAAATGATTAGGATTGACAAATATTATAGTTAAAATAATCTCTCCGTAAAATTAAATGACCTACAATTAGAACTTGTGACCTATATTACAGATAACGCTATTAACTCCCCCAAAATTAATCTATACACACATCTTCTACATACTCACCCTATCTTTATTTTGAACTAATTCAAATACTAAATACACCTCCCATGTATTCCTCTTTTTTTTTTTAAATCAAACATGTATATAAATAAATGAGAAAAAACAAATTAACAATGAGGGGGACAACAATCAGTCCAAATAAGGACTAAAGAACCTCACCTCTAACAAAAAATAAATTATATATAAATAAATAAATAAATAAATAAATAAATAAATAAATAAATGAATGAATAAATGAATATATATATATATATATATATATATATATATATATATAGTTTTTCGCAATACAAAATTAGCTAATTTTAAAAAGCTCGTTGTATAATGATAAAGAATGCTTTTTCTATTCTTTTAAGCGAAGTAAAAAAAAATGAACTTTAATTTGAACCAGATATGCGCGGTCTTTGCGAGAACCGCGCGATATTACGGTATGCACGCGGTTCGCATTGGTTCATGCAAAGTTTTGTATATACAATGTATGTACTCTACTTAGTTTGTATTCGTAAGAAGCTTTCTTAAATTTAACTAGACATTCACGTTAATGAACCATAACTGTGTAGCCCTAGTCCTAATAGATTGACTCCAAATTAACAGATCCAAATTGACTCCACAATTACGGAATTTGCACCCCTAAAATTCTTATTTGTTCGAGTATGTAAATAAATAACAAATATTATCTAAGTAATAAATGCCCAAGTTTCTTTTGGGTCCCAACTTCAATATGATCCTCATGATTCATTAGCCCATACCGCTCCCGAAATAATACTGATGGTTAAAAATAGAAACCCTAGACTAATCACACAATAACTCCAATAATTCAAATGTTGAAGCAATTGAGCATATATATTTATTTATTTAAAGTTGGTAAAAAACATTATGGTTGCGCCACTTCACTACCTTTTGATAAATCTTCATTGTAAATCTTACATGTGGAAGCTTTACAAACTTTTTGGTTTTCTAGCCATTAACTATTAACTAATAATAATACATAATAATAATAATCATAATCAATATGATAAAGGGTATTAGTATTAGTATTTATAACTTTTTCTATTGTCAATAGTAGTAGGCTTATATTTAAAAACTTTTACAATTAACATTACTTCTGACCAATGTGAGATAAAACTCTTCAAGGTGAGACATTACTTCTAATGACTCACTTCTAACACCATACTTTAAGTCTTCATATCTTATTCATCCAAAACTTGATTTAGACAAATAAATATATAATTTCGATGCTTTTGCCGAGTAGAACATATTTGCACAATTACTTTTGCCAACAAACAAATGACATGTAAAGAAATTTGTGCCTCAAGTTGCACAATTTCTTTAACTAAAAACACTAATTTTTTTAAGAAGTATTATATTTTAAGTCTTGATATCTTACTCATCCAAAACTTGATTTGGACAAATAAATTTATCATTCTGATGCTCTCACCGAGTAGAACACATTTTGCGCAATTACCTTCGCTAACAAACAAATGACACGTAAAGAAATTCGTGTCTCAAGTTGCATAATTTCTTTCACTAAAAACATTAAATTTTCAACAATAGAAAAGATGTATCCCACATTGGTTAAAAATTGATGTTTGTCTTAAAGATACTATTATTAAGTACCAATAGAAGTGATATATCATATATTAGTTGGAAAGTGATGTTGGTTTTCAAAATCATTTGATAAAAGACTTCTACCATTATAACCAATAAAGGATGTATATCTCACATTAATTAGAATTGATGTTGATTTTAATTTTTTTATATTATTACCAATAAAATAGATGTATAACACATTGTTTAAAAAATGTTAGATTTTAAAGTCTTTAGACTAAAGACTTTCACTTTTATAAGAGATTTATCTCACATTGGTTACAAAATATTATACTATATTACCAATAGAAGAGATGTATCCCACATTGGTAAGAAATTGATGTTATTTTAAAAATACTATTATTAATTACCAATAGAAAAGATGTATCATACATTGATTAGAAAATAATATTGGTTTTCAAAATCTTTTGATAAAAGACTTCTACCATTATTACCAATAGAAGATGTATATCTTACATTGATTAAAAAATGATATTGATTTTAAATTATTTATATTATATAAAAGAATTTTACTATTATTAGTAATAGAATATATATATATGAAGGGATTGAAATCGAGGGGTTAACCCTCGGCATGAACAGTATCCTACCCTCGGCATGAACGAGGGTCCCACCCACAGGACCACTCGTTGCGAGGACAAGACCACTCGCCCCAAGATAAATGACTCCAGCCTCGGCATAGAGACCCTCGGCACTAACTGCGAGCCCAGCCGCAACTCACCTAACAGATCGCGGGATCCCTCGGCCTCACCCCCAAATCAGTCTTCATAAATCCTCAACCTTGACGAATAACCAAAGCTTTTGTCACAGAGACCGCTCGGCCTCAGCCTCAAACCAATCATTCACCCCGACAAACCATTTCCCTAGGCCCGAGAAAACCGCTGCACGCCAATACCAACTCCCTGACACACACGCAGTTCACCCACTCCTGACGAACGCCCTCAACGCATTTAATAACGGCCGCTTTGTGTTACCCAATAGCAAACTGCCACGTCGCCATCAATATCAGGTATAAATATAAGAGCCCTTATTCAGGGCAAGATATGTAATTTCAAGGATATTCTAACTCTCTTATCACAGCTCTCTATCAAACAATTATCACGGCTCATTTATTACCAAAACTTTACCGGAAAACTAATTCATACACCGGAGGGTTATAGTCGGGCCAACCCGACACCTTAACGGAGTTTATTGTTTTTACTGTGCAGGTTAACCGCTGGACATAGAAGAAGGCCGCCACCTCATCCTCGCGATACGTGATCGCCAAGACAAGATCACCACAAATATTGCGTGATCGCTTTGGTTCCGCTTGCCGGAAACGACTTTTTCCCAAAGACAGGCCCACGCAGAGAGGATGGTTAAGTCCAAAAACAAGCCTCAAAGAACGTAACCCCCGCTGCATCCACCCACCTAGAGAAGGAGCAGGCCGAGCACAGCACAATGAGGGACGCAGGGGAGAACTCCGGTGCCTCGCTACCCGAGGTATCGGCCAGGGACCAAAGAAGGATAGCCCTGCACAAACGACTCTCGAACAAAAATAAAGACACTGACGCCGACCTCCGAGAGGTCGAGACGCCCAGGCCAACAAGGAGGAGCCGCGTGGTAAAACAATAGACCAACGGCTCAAGAAGAGGCCGAACGAGTATGCGTGATTGGGAGCACCAAATGACCTTGTGCACTAAAATTCGTGAAGCCGAGACAAAGATGCACGAAGCTAAGACAAAAACCTGCCCCGAACCCGAGCCCATAATCATCGAACAAAGCATCCCTGCGATCGAACTCGGTTTGGGAAAGGATGGAAACTACAAAAGCCAAAAGGCAAAGTTTACCACCAATGTCAAATCAAGGCTGGAAAGAGGGTGGCCGGCGAGGATCCGTAGACGAGCGTTCATTCTCGCCTAAAATTCCCCGCCGAGACGGACAATTGTCGAGCCCATAGCGAGGAAGGAGAGTCTCACCATATGCTCGCCCCTCGAACAAAGCCCACTCCAAGTCTCGGCACCCGTCCCGCCAAGTTGCAAAGGAGGCTCGCTTGGGGTCCCCTGTGAGAAATATGATCGAGGAAGAGCCCGAGGTACCGCAGGCTGAAAAAGGGGCTAACTGCGTTCCCACACAAGCCGTGGGGTCGGCACAAGGCGAAAGGCCGATGACAGGTGCCGAGATAAGGGCATGGATGGAAAAAGTGGAAGCTCGGCAGAGCTATGGAGTTAACTCGGTCCTCAAGAAAATTGGGGGGCCATTTATTAAGCAGATAAGAGAGGTGGAAGTTCCTCGAAAGTAAAGATTCCACACTTCGAGGACTACATCGTAACACAACGCCTCGACCACGTGTCGTGGTTCGAAATAAAAATGATCATCGCAACTAGACCGACGACATATGGTGCTTAAGTGTTCACTGAACCCTCAAGAAGTTGTGCTCAACAAGGGTACAACCTGCAGCACCCGATTCCATCACCCGTTGGGATGACTTTAAGAGGCATTTTTGAAAAAGTTCGGCTCGGGCAGTGCTCTCCCAAAAAGCGAGATGCACTGCGCGCGTGAAACAAGAGGTTGGAGAAACCGCATCGGCGCATATGGCACGCTTTAAAGAAGTCCTGGATCAAATCCTGATATTCCCGACACACGCGGTGACGTGTTTCTGAAAGCGTGCCCGGTACGAGGAAATTGCCGAACAGAGCTCCTCATGCGACCAAAGGACACAATCGGCGAGATGTTCTTGACAGCACAAAGGGTGGCCCTGTTGGACGGCGAGCAACCCCCCACCACAAGAAGCTCACAAGGGGTAACGTCCCTTCCAGACCAGACGCTCGCAAATAAAGAAAAAGAGCAGGGGAAAGCTCGGCAGGAGGACGCCACCTCGGCAAAGAGAAGGGAGGAGGAAAGAGGCACCAGATTCACTGGCGAGATTAGGGGGCCAAGACGGGAATTCGAGCTGGAAGATTTCACCCCCCTCAATGAATCTCGGGAACACATAATGGACGTTCTCCAGAGAGAAAACAAGATACGTCCACCACTCCCCATGAGGTCACCAGCGGAAGGGCGAAACCAGCGGAAAAGGTGCAGCTTTCATAACGAGGTCGGCCATATCACGGAGGAGTGCATACAGCTCAAAAGAGCAATACAAAGGGTGATAAACGAGGGAGACAGGAGGTTTGTGGCAAGAGAAGTCCACATTCGCGCCCCCGGACCGAGGGCTCCGGGGGGCGAAAACAGACAGCCCGACAACCGGCCAGTGGTAAACACCATTCGGGAGGATACCCAGAGTATCACGCAGTTGAAGAATGCCATCAAGCTCGAATGGCGGAAAAACATCATGGACGGGATGGTTGAAAACGAAATGGTATTCGTGGACGCCGAAAGGGGCGGTCAACGACATAATGCTCGCCAAAACCCGTTAACTCTGCAAATCGGCATTCACAACAGCCTAGTTAAACGGGTCTTGATAGATACTGGGGCGGGCAGAGACGTGATGTTTTATAAGTGCTTCCTGGCACTAGAGCTCGGCGATGCCCACCTCACTCCGAGCCGAGTCCAACTAGAGGGCTTCACAGGCCACAAGGTCACGGCCAAAGGAACAGTGGGACTTATAGTCAGCCTGGGCGAGGGGGATACCACCAGAAGCGAGGAAGTCACTTTCCTCGTCCTTGATCTCCCCTCTCCCTACAACGCTATCCTCGGCGCACCTTCCCAGGCCAAATTCCGAATGGTGGCATCGATGGCCCACCAACGAGTCAAGTATATGACCTCGCTTCGAGTAGGGTCATTAAGAATGACGCCGCACTACTTTAGAGTACCCGATCACGAGAAAAAGGAGGCTGAGAAAAGGTTGAAAAGGCCGAGGAGGCCGAGGGAATAAGGCGAAGAAAAGAAAACGAGCCGAGGCTCGACTCGGGAAAGCTCCACCCCAGAGCAAAGAACCAAAGCAAGCAAGGAAGTCGCCCGCTGCTCGAAGAAGGAACATCGAGTGCCGAGAACGAAAAAACTGAAATTGAAAGCCTCGATGTTCGAGATCATCCAATCATACAACCTATGGAAGATGTAGAAGAGGTTATCATAAACTTCAACTACCCCGACCGTAAAATAAAGGTGGAATGGAAATTGCGGGATTTAAAGGAGACAAATAATCGAAGTTCTTAAGGGAGAACACGATGTTTTCGCATGGCAAGCCGAGGATATGGAAGGCATCCGAGGATGTAGAAAAGCACAAATTGAGCATCAATCCAAAGATTTGTACCTACGCAAATGTAGGCCGAGATATTTCTCCCCTAAAAGCAAGAGGCTATCAAGGAGGAAATAGCCAAGCTTCTTCTGCCGAGATCATAAGAGAAATCCACTACCCTACGCGGATTGCAAATGTGGTGATGGTCGTGAAAAATAACTGAAAATGGCGGATGTGCGTGGACTTCACCAATCTTAACGAAGCATGCCCAAAGGACAGATCCACCGCCGAGGATAGATCAACCGGTCGATTCTATCTCGATACAAAATTTTAAGCTTCGTGGACGCCTACTGTGGTACCACCGTAATCGACGTGGAAAGAGGACCAAGGGAACATAGCCTTTCCGAGCGGCAGCGCAAAGCTTCATCATACAATATGATGCCGTTTGACTAAAAACGCGGGCCACCTATCGAATGGTGAACAAAGTCTTCGCAATCAACCGGGAAGGAATGTGGAGGCCTATATAGATGATATGGTGATTAAACGAAGGAAACAGCCACATTGACGACTCAGAGAAACCTTCGCAAACCTCGTAAAGAACAAAATGAAGCTCAATCCCGCCGTGCCTTCGGCGTAACGGCGGGAAGTTCTCGGGGTACATGGTGAATGAGCGCATCGAGGCAAATCTCGAGAAAATAAAAGCACTCGCCGAAATGGAGGTACCAATATGCATCAAGCAAGTTCAAAAGTCGAATGGACGAATAGTCGCCTGGGAAGGTTCATATCAAAATCACCGAAAAAGCCTCCCTTCTTCAAAATCCCGAGAGGAGCGAGAAAATTCACATGGGACAAAGAATGCGACCTCAAGCTTGAAGCTCAAAAATACCTAAGAAATTCCTCAAGCAGCCCCAAACCAGAGAAAGACTCTTTGTCTATCTCTAACGGATACGCCCATAGCATAAGGTCAAGCGTGTCATGGTAGAGGAAGAAGGACTTCTCAAACCCATCTACTATGTATCACATGCACTAACCGAAGTTGAAACGAGGTACATGCACATCGAAAAGGTGATTCTCGCTAATGATAACGGCGAAAGCCGAAGCCATATTTCAAAGCCCACTTAAATTGGGGTTTACACCGACTTGCCCCTACGAAGAATTTTACACAAAGCCCGATGTTGCCGAAGAATGATGAAGTGGGCCATATCGAAATGAAATTTATGTAGTACGCAATTGTTTACCTCCCAAGAAAACCATCGAGCTCAAATCTTGGCCGATTTCATTGCCGAGGCCTCCTTCAACTTGTGCGTAAGGAGAAAATAATGCGCCGTATCAAAGGTTTTCTACAAGCGAAGGAAGTTGCCTGTGCAAGAGTGTCCTCGCAAAACGCGACCACCTCAAATTTCGACATTGTTCGTGGATGGATCGTCAAGCAAAAACGGAAACTGAGCGCATTCTCCTCATTACACCGATGGAACTGAAATCGCAAAGCCCCGAACCGAATTTCCCAAAGTCAAACAACGCCGCCGAGTACGAAGCCTCGATACAGGCAGCCGAGCCGGGTCACGAGATAGAGCCACTCAAATCTTTGATCTTCGCCGACTCTCCCAGTCGTGTAAAGCATTTCTGGGAATACGGTAAAATCCAACCCTCGACAGCTACCGAGCAAGAGTGTGAAGATCCTCGTCAATTCGAGTACTCGAGCTGGAACAAAGAGAAGGGAGGAAAACACGGAGGCGCACTCACCTCCTCAAAATGGCCACAAGTGAACTCTCCAAGAAGCTCCCCCAAGAAACATGGATCGAAATCCTGGATACCCCGCCCATTGATAAAGAGAAAGCGTCGATGCTAGAACAAAGCGACTAGTTGTTGATCACTAAAAAATACATCGGCCGTGGATACGCCCCACGTGTCTTGCAGCTGGAAATACGGAAGCGGGCCTCATCGCCGCCACGCCGCCGACACACCGCCGAGCGCTCGCCTGCAGCCGCAAGATCGGCAGAAAGTTGTTTATCACCTTGACGACGTGGTCGACAACATGCTCATTATCGACACCACGCCGCCAGCCAGAGGGGGAGATGAGATGTAAGTCGCCTCACCAACGTTAGTGTGAGGGGGCTTCGAACCTCTCGCCTTTAGCCCCTGAGCACGCCTCGCTGGCCGCTTTCCTTCGCCTTAGTGAGGGGCCGAAGATGGAGTCAGCGAGGGGCCACCCTAAGTAGGTCCTCTGTAACACCGACAAGCAAGCAACACTCGCCCTATACCCCTAGCCGCCGAGGCTCTAAGCTCGGCTTGTCTTTTTTCCTCCCCGGCCTAGCTTGGCCAAACAAAGATCTCGAGAGACGCCTATCTCTACAAAAAGAAATGGAAGGTCGCATTAGTACTCAAAAGACGAAACACTTGCAAAAACCAAAGGATACAAACAAACAAGAATAAACAATGTTACCTCGATGTGGGCACTCGAGCCCATCTATTCACACCTCTGACAAGCCGAGCCAAATATCCAACCCCCGACGCAGGCCCAACACCACATATTCAAAGGAGAGTACGCCTCTCCACTCCTTCAACCTCGATCGCCGAGATCCAAAATTTCGATAGAGGCCCTCGCTCTCCACAATGGCTTTCCAATCATATGATCGAACCCGCACCCCCTCATCGCCGAACAGGGAGCCTCAATAGCAATCCTCGCAGCCTTCATTCCAGATTATTAAGAGACTTCGCCCACCCTGCATCGCGTGGGTTTCCCATCGTGAATCTCAAAATTCCATCCGCCACTCGACTACTAGAAGAACCTTTGCCTGACCACCTGGGTCCTTATTCCCGGAGCCGCCAAGAGGAACCTCGAGGATGCCTTAAGAACGGCCGCCGTCGCGGGAAACACCGACCTTGTAATAATAGCAAAAGAGGTCCAACGAAGGCTCGAATCCCTTCGCCGGGTGCGATATAATAAGCTCGCCAACGAACGGGTCGATTGGGCGAGGTCAAGCACCGAGCTCGCTTGAGTGAGAAACGCAAATAAATGGATCAAGAGGCAAGCGAAGCCCCGATGACCAAGAGGCTGAATAAAAAGAACATGACTACGAAGGCTCCTCACTGAAATCCCAAACCTCGACCGAATAGAACCTCGGAAAAATCGATCCATATACCCGCCGACCAAGCTCACACATCCTAACCCTATCCGATTCTCGAAAGGCCGCAGCGACGAGACACTCTCAAGATCCCCATCTCTCTCTCCTGAAACAGACGCCCAGCCCGCTTAGCCATTGCTTGCCGTTGCCGCAAATTTCTTTCGATCCGAAAATACGTAATCCTCGCCCCGGTAAAAAATTGAGCAATCGACTTTAAGCCGATACGAACTCTGGCAAGACGAAAAACAATCTCATGGGGAGTCGAAGGGAATTTCCCGGTAAAAAAACCTCATCACCGAATCTTCCAAAGCTGGCTAACCTCACCCCAGAATTTGAAGTGAGAAACCTCGCTTGACGAGGAGCTGACCGCCACCCATCTATCCTCTTACCGCCTATACATGGGACCACCGCGAGGAGACTTCCCAAAGACCGACTCAACAAAGTGGCCCTCGGCCTCGAGTCTAACGAAGAAATCGAGCAAGACCCGTAATCCTCCGAACTTGGGAGGACCCACTGGCCGCCTCCTTATGAATGACGGTATCTACCACAATCTCCTCGGCCAAGCAAACTTTCACCTCCACGCCTCCAAGCGGACCACGAGGAAATTTATTCAGCCATTCGGTCGCTCAAAACCACCGAGGTCTACATCCTCTGCATTATCCCTACCGAAACCCCGAGCCGGATCCTCAACTAAAGGACGGACTTACCCTCGAAAGGGCACCGTGGCCCGAGAAAGATCCTCGGCCACCTGAGACTCACTTGAACGCCCTAATCGGTGCGTGCCTTCTCCCGCCACGCTGCCGAAAAGGAAGAGGAGGACTCTTAACCTAAACAGTATTCTAATAACCCTCGTTTCCAAGAATCTATCGCCCCATGGAGGAACCGCTAGAGGAAGATGAAGACTAAAAAACGGGAAAGGAATCTTACCGACATATTACTCTAAGAAAGAAAAAGCAAAGGAAAAGAAACCGCACTCAAACGAAGAACAAACCTAAGATCGCCAGAGAAATCTACCGCTAAAGCGTAAAGTATGCCCGAAAAATGAAGAGTATTGCCGGAAAAGTCAAAACCCGTAAAAGTAGACCCCAAAACCCCTCAGAAACAAATTGGAAATCACCTAAATAGACGAAACGTGGAAGAGAAACGAAATCACACTTACAGTCACAGAAAACGACGAGGTAAACTGAGGAGATCTTGCTCTGAGTTGTAGCCGAAATCGCCTAAAACCAAGAAAGAGAGATGCCCGAGAGAAAATAAGAAAGGTAAACAAAGGAAAAAACGAAAAGAAAGTTTTTATACCCCTACCGCTACGACGTCATTTCTAACCGG
>CM028381.1:112590729-112660321 GCA_013146195.2 Codonopsis lanceolata | reverse complement strand
TTGTAATGAATTGACATCATGTATTGAGACCAAATGGAACAATGTCTCTGCCCTTTTTTGTATTTCCATTCTAATGAATGGACATCTTGTAATAGACCAATGAATTGATATTTAAACCAATTTGCTAATGAATTGGGCAACAAACAACATAATGGACAATACTCAAAGCCTTGTCTCTCGCCCTTGTTTAAGCCTTGTCTCGTTCTCATTTAAACCAAATGAATTGTATGTCCTTGTTTGTATTTAAACTTTCTATGTCCTTGTTTGTATTTCCAAATTTTGTGTTGATTGAAAGTTGTAATAGACCAAATGGAACAATGTCTCTCTGCCCTTGTT
This sequence comes from Codonopsis lanceolata, assembly GCA_013146195.2. Lineage (NCBI taxonomy): Eukaryota > Viridiplantae > Streptophyta > Magnoliopsida > Asterales > Campanulaceae > Codonopsis > Codonopsis lanceolata. Next base: position 112,659,985 of record CM028381.1, on the reverse strand, counting down.
TGTATTTCCAAATTGCTAATGAATTGACATCTTGTAATAGACCAAATGAATTGGATATTTGAACCAAATTGCAATGAATTGGACAACAAACAACATAATGGACAATACTCAAAGCCAACAACACCGCTATTACCAAAACATGATCATTAACATCAACATAAATTGCTAATGAATTGGACAACAAACAACATAATGGACAATACCAAAGCCAACAACACTGCCATTACCAAAAAACATGATCATTACATCAACATTCTCTCATTTTTACAAGTGACATAATGGACAATACTCAAAGCCAACAACATCATGGCTTGATTTGCATACACCACAAAAAGGATACTTACCCCTCGTTTTACGCTTAAAGTAGCAAAAACATCATGCCTTCATTTGCATACACCCCAAAAAGATACTATACCCCCTGCTTTACGCTTAAAGAGCAAAACATCATGCCTTCATTTGCATACACCCCAAAAAAGATACTATACCCCTCTGCTTTACGCTTAAAGTACCAAAACAAAGTCAAAAACTCCCAAAACACACTATCAACAAGTCAATCAATATCTATAAACCTGCCCATTGGTCTTCTCGACAATTCTTTGCAAAGATGTTGTTCATATTCCTTTGTGATCTTCTAATTGTGCCCCTTTCTCCAATTTAACTCTTTTAATACTGGGGTCCCTAATTGAAAGATGCATAATAAAATGTTAACAACATTTACAAATCAATCACAAGTTAATCACAAATATTCATAGAACAAAAATGATTTACCTGACTTGGTTGACTAGCAAATCTTATATTCCCTCTTGTCTGCCTAGCTCCCTCAGCAACAATTGGTTGGCTTGCTTGAGTCATGACTTGTGTATTTCCACTCCCTGTTGCCGCCTTGCTACTTCCCTACCAAATTTTGCCCTCTCCAACAACCTGGTTGCCGCCTAGGTACTTCCCTACCTCGCCTTCTCTCTCCAACAACCGGTTGCCGCCTAGGTACTTCCCCCTCGGCTTTGCTCCCTCACCCAACGCTTGGTTCCCGCTTGCTACTTTGTGGACATGCCTTGGTCCTTCACCACTAACCGGTTCCTATTTATAACACAAGCAAATTTAAGCCAATGTAAACCGAAAGCAAAAAACCTAAGGAATTGATAACAGTTCACATAACAATTTGACCCGACTTGTTTGAGTCCCGATCGTTGTATTTCCACTCCTTGGTTGGTTGTGTTGCTCCTTCACCAACAGTTGGTTCCTGCCTTGCTACTTTGTGGACATGCCTTGGTCCTTCACCACTAACTGGTTCCTATTTATAACACAAGCAAATTTAAGCCAATGAACCGAAAGAAAAACCTAAGGAATTGATAACAGTTCACGTAATAACAATTTGACCCGACTTGTTTGAGTCCCGATCGTTGTATTTCCACTTCCCCGTTGTTGTGTTGCTCCTTCACCAATACTGGTTCCTATTGATAACACGTAATAACAATGCTCAAAGAAGGAAAAACCATAATATATAACATGTAAACTAAAAAATAACTTATTTACCCGAGAAGTCCCATCGCTTCCAATTTCTTTTTGAGGCAACCTCTTATTGTGCCCAATTCCATTACAAATTCTCGATCTCATTACCCTACCTTTCCTTGATAACCCCGGCTTCGTGGAGGACCCGACCTTGGCCGATCCCTTTCCTCTTCATGTGCAAATTTTAATCCTTAATTTTCTAGGTCTGCCTCGGCAATTTCCTATTTAGTTGTATCAAGATAGGTTTCTTGCTTGACTTTGCCCACCGATCTTCACCACCGATTGGACTCAAAGAATATGCATAAGCTTTTAAAAATGTTGATTTCGTGTAACATCATCCAAGTATTTTTCAGCCTTTCACCTTTTTGGAGTATGGCAAGAATTGCATGGGTACAAGGGATTCCACTAAGCTGCCATCTTCTACAACTGCAAGTCTTCTTACCAATGTTTACCACATAACCCTTTTTTTATACCCCACCTCAAACTCTCCACCCCATTATAGATTGAGTTCCAAAACTTCACATCTTCTTTGTTTTTTCTCCAACACTTTTACGATAGTAGGACAATACTCATCATAATGTCTCATCATCCATGTTCTTCTTTTCTCCAACCTAGCCATCATATACAACCTGATTTCTTCTAACATATATATGATTGGCTTGAATCTAAACTCAACAATGGTTCCATTAAAAGCTTCTGCCATGTTATTCTCAACATTATCAACCTTAATATCGCCCCTAAAGAAGGCCCCAGTCTCTTTGCATCAACCCATAATATGTTGCCTCATCAACCTCTTTCGCTTTATCCAATTCCTTCTACATTTGAGTCTCATTACTTGCATAAGCCACCGCCAAAAACATTTTCTCACCACCTCCTTGAACTCGCTTCTTCCAGCTTGTCAGAATATGTCTAGCACAATTTCTATGCTCAACAAAAGGTAGAATCTCATGTACTGCCTCCATCAGACCCTTATGTTGATCAGAGATCACAACCCATCCATCACCACTCCCTAAACCCAAGTCTTCCTTTAATAGTTCAATAAACCACTTCCAATTTTTTTGTTCTCAACCTGAACCACAGCCCATGCCACAGGAAACATCTGATTATTTCCATCCCTCCCTATTGCAACAAGTAATTCCCCTTTACAAACCTCTTTCAAAAAGCATCCATCAAGGCCTAAAACAGGCCTACACCCATTCAAAAACCCCTTCTTCAATGCACCAAAACATATGTATATCTTATCAAAATAGTCTTCCCCAGTAGTTGGATGAACCCATTTATCTATCTCAATAGTGCTCTGCTCATTTCTTCTTTTTAACTCTTTTATGTAATCCCAAAGTTTGGCATAGTGCCCATCCAGTGATCCCATCTCTTCACCAAGAACCCTAGCCCTAGTTCTTAAGCACATACTCATACTCACATCTAATCCATGTGTATCCAACACCTCTTTTTTAAACTGTTTTACTTTCCATTTAGGGTTACTTAAAATCTTTTCATGATACATTTTAGCTAGCCATGCAACACTACAACATCTGCTCTTAAACCTCTTTCCACATTGATGGACCGACGAAAGTTTTAATCAAATGTAGTTTCATCACGAATAGTGCTAGCCCAAACCTCCCATGTACAAACATCTGAATTAACACACTTTGCATGTACCCTTTTTTTTTTTATCATTTACCATAAATCTTATGTCATGCCCATTCTTGCAACCATAATCCCTAATTGCATCCCTACATTCCTGGACATTAGTGAAAGTTTCATGCAACATGAAATTTCTATTCTTCATATCACATTTAGGGTTATACCTAGGGAACTTTTTTCTCACATCTTTCTGTACAATATCATCATTTTCATCTTCACTGGTACTATCAGAATCAGGAGGGAAATCAACATCCCTCTCATCAAACACCATCTCAGAATTTTCAAGATTATGGACTACTAATTGTCTGTCATCCTCACCACCAATTTTAGATGTACCCTGTTCAGCAAAATTATATGTAAACCCTCTCCTCTTAATTCCAAAAGACTTTTCATTCATACCCCATTTGACATTATCCTTGGTCTTGAAGGAAATCACATTCCTCCTAGCAATTAGTAACTCATCATCATTGAGGTTTTCTAGGTCCTCATCTTCCAAACTAAATTCAGAATCATCATCCTCACTATCTTCAGACCCAAGATAATCAACATCACTATACATCTCATATTCTGGTTCCCTATCATCATGTAAAATGTAAATTTCAACTGTCTTAATTCTTCAAAGAACTTTCATGAACATCTCCCAATCCCTAGGGTATACAATGCCCTAAGCCACGTGTCATTAGGATTTGAAACAATTGTACGATAAAAAAATGGAACTCACATGAGAATGCCCTAGCTCACTTTCTACTCTACCCTTTAACCCAGAAAATGAGATGTCTTTCATATCTAACTCATCCCAATAGTTCTCCTTCCCCTGATATTGACGAGACATTTCTTTGAGAAATTCACCCCATAATGACACTTTACGTAAATTTTCATTGTGTCCTGAAAGTTTAATACAATAAGATGAGGGGACCATAATAATCAGACAAAACCAAACATTTAACATAATACAATAATTTTAAAAAACAAAGTAGTGGAGGACCAAGCATAATATAAAAAAAATCATGCACACAATAGTGGGGGACCAAGCAAGAATGTAAAACATAGTGGGGGACCAAGTAAAATGACTAACAAAAGCCCTCATATACATGACAAATTCACACAAAAAAATTCACAAAAATATCACAAAAAACCATGTTTACTCTCACTATATGCAAGCAGAATCTTAATCTTTTTTAATGACATCAAAATCGAATAAAACTAACCAATGTTTCAATTAAAACCCTATTATGTAACACAAATTATGATTTTTTTTTTCAAGAAACCCTAATTTGTGTTACCCTCAACATATTTAAAAGCAATCAAAAAAATTAGGGTTTTTGTATGCTCACCTTCCATCCTTCGCGATTTCAGCCAGTTGATGAACGATTAGTCTAAGTTGCCTTCAATCTTCGTGATTCCCTTCGTGATTCCAGCCGGTTGAGAAATTTGAGTTCAAGTCGATTGTTTGAAGTGTCGAAGGATTTGGGTAATGTGATTGATTTAGTTGAAGTCGATTGTTTCTGCTTTTGATCACGTGCACAACATGTCTCTATGTATAAGGACATTTATGACTTTTCCATGATTTCCGTCCACTAAATAGACGGAAAATACATATGGTGACCTTAGTGATTACAATTGTTAAGTAAAATGACTTTTTTGACGAAAAATTTAGTAGAGTTAGCTTAATGAATTATTGCCGAAAGTAGGGTGACCAAATTGATATTTAAACCTACAATGTATGTACTCTACTTAGTTTGTATTTGTAAGAAGCTTTCTTAAATTTAACTAGACATTCACGTAAATGAACCATAACTGTGTAGCCCTAGTCCTAATAGATTGACTCCAAATTAACAAATCCAAATTGACTCCACAATTACGGAATTTGCACCCCTAAAATTCTTATTTGTTCGAGTATGTAAATAAATAACAAATATTATCTAAGTAATAAATGCCCAAGTTTCTTTTGGGTCCCAACTTCAATATGATCCTCATGCTTCATTAGCCCATACCGCTCCCGAAATAATACTGATGGTTAAAAATAGAAACCCTAGACTAATCACACGATAACTCCAATAATTCAAATGTTAAAGCAATTGAGCATATATATTTATTTATTTAAAGTTGGTAAGAAACATTATGGTTACGCCACTTCACTACCTTTTGATAAATCTTCATTGTAAATCTTACATGTGGAAGCTTTACAAACTTTTTGATTTTCTAGCCATTAACTATTAACTAATAATAACACATAGGCAAAACACACAAATGGGCCACCCAACTTTGGACCTTATTGCAATTCGGCCACCGAAACTTTGGTTCATCTATTTTGGCCACCCTACTTTCATTCTGTTGCAAGCGAGCCCATTTTCTAACGGACGTTAGACAAGGACGTTAAGTTTAAGTCAAAATTCCTATTTTACCCCTGTTAATATCAAAAAGGGAGACTGTTCATCTTCATCTTCTCCCAAAACCCAGAAAAAATAAATTCAAATAAACAGAATGACAGTACATGGATCAATCTGTCAATTTCGCCAAGGGCTACGCCAAAGTAAACCCATCTGAACTTAACAATCCCAATCTCCCCCACCGCAAGGCCACCCAAACTGGGGAAAAGGAATGAAGAAAAACAAAAACGAAATAGAGATGAAAGCATTTAAATTAAAGTTATAGAGAGATGGGAAAAAGGAATCGCCGGACTGCCGTCTTCTTCTCATTTGTTCTCATATTAATTGTTATCATCGGTACAGCCATCGCGCTCTTGCTTTAAAAATCCACCACTGAACCACATGAGCCGTCCTCGTCTCCGTCTCTCTTCTTCTAAACCCGACGAGTCAATCATATCTGTTTGCTCCGTGACTCAGTACCCCGATTCGTGTGTTGCCAGCATTTCTCCATCATCACGGCGGCCAACAACAACTACAAACCCGACCCTGAACACATTTGCAATGAGAAATGAGAAAGAGTTGGAAGAGAATGGGAGATCAGAACAGATCTCCACACCGGCACCGAAATCCGGTCAATCCAACCTTCCTCCCAAGATCCAGCACCGATTCACCTCCATCTTCATCGACCGTCGCGGTCGTCTCCTTCGCTTCATCAGCCGGTAAGCTCCGATCCTGCATGATTAGGTCCCCGCTAGGCTCAAACGACCTCACCGGAGACTTCAACGAGCTAGATCTACGGCTTTTCTCCGTGAATTTAATCCCGCCGGCGCTGGACGTTGACGATTTCGTAGTGTCGTTGATTTGATGGGAGATCTAGTTGGGAGATAAGAAAGAGTTGGAAGAGAATGGAGCTGGAAGAGAATGGAACAGATCTGCAATAGAGCTGGGAGATCTAGATGCCTGTTTTGCCTTTGATGTATTTTTTTTGATGTTTTTCCTACTTTGCCCCTAAACTTAACGTCCTTGTCTAACGTCCGTTAGAAAATGGGCTCGTTTGCAACAGAATGAAAGTAGGGTGGCCAAAATAGATGAACTAAAGTTTCGGTGGCCGAATTGCAATAAGGTCCAAAGTTGGGTGGCCCATTTGTGTGTTTTGCCTAATACATAATAATAATCATAATCAATATGATAAAGGGTCTTAGTATTAGTATTTATAACTTTTTCTATTGTCAATAGTAGTAGACTTATATTTAAAAACTTTTACAATTAATATTACTTCTAACCAATGTGAGATAAAACTCTTCAAGGTGAGACATTACTTCTAATGACTCACTTCTAACACCATACTTTAAGTCTTCATATCTTATTCATCCAAAACTTGATTTAGACAAATAAATATATCATTTCGATGCTCTTGCCGAGTAGAAAACATTTGCACAATTACTTTTGTCAACAAACAAATGACACGTAAAGAAATTCGTGCATCAAGTTGCACAATTTCTTTAACTAAAAACACTAATTTTTTAACAAGTATTATATTTTAAGTCTTGATATCTTACTCATCCAAAACTTGATTTGGACAAATAAATATATCATTCTGATGCTCTCACCGAGTAGAACACATTTTGCGCAATTACCTTCGCTAACAAACAAATGACACGTAAAGAAATTCGTGTCTCAAGTTGCATAATTTCTTTCACTAAAAACATTAAATTTTCAACAATAGAAAAGATGTATCCCACATTGGTTAAAAATTGATGTTTGTCTTAAAGAAACTATTATTAAGTACCAATAGAAGAGATATATCATATATTAGTTGGAAAGTGATGTTGGTTTTCAAAATCATTTGATAAAAAACTTCTACCATTATAACCAATAAAAGATGTATATCTCACATTAGTTAGAATTGATGTTGATTTTAATTTTTTTATATTATTACCAATAAAATAGATGTATAACACATTGTTTAAAAAAATGTTAGATTTTAAAGTCTTTAGACTAAAGACTTTCACTTTTATAAGAGATTTATCTCACATTGGTTACAAAATATTATACTATATTACCAATAGAAGAGATGTATCCCACATTGTTAAGAAATTGATGTTATTTTAAAAATACTATTATTAATTACCAATAGAAGATATGTATCATACATTGGTTAGCAAAAAATATTGGTTTTCAAAATCTTTTGATAAAAGACTTCTACCATTATTACCAATAGAAGATGTATATCTTACATTGATTAAAAAATGATATTGATTTTAAATTATTTATATTATATAAAAGAATTTTACTATTATTAGTAATAGAATATATATATATATATATATATATATATATATATATATATATATATATATATATATATATAATTTGTTATAAATTGATGTTGGTTTTAAATTACTATTATTATCAATAAAAGAGATAAATCTTAAATTGGTTAAAAAGTGATATTTATTTTAAAATTATTTAAATAAAAGACTTCCACTTTTATCATCAATAAAAGAGAAGAGAATAGATGTATCTCATTATATAGAAAGCGATATTGGTTTTAGATTTTTTTTAGATAAAAAACTTCTACTACTATTACCAAATGATGAGATATATTCTACATTAGTTAAAGAGTGATATATGTATTAAAAGTTTTTTTTTAATTTTTATAAAAGGCTTAATACTAATAGAAAAAATATGTATTTCACACTAGTTAGGAAATTGATATTAGTTTAAAATGTTTTTAGATAATGTATCTCATATTGCTGATGGTTTGGCTAACTTGGCCATAGATTCTGCTCGTAACCCTATTTTTAATTCGGCCCTGGATTTGCCTAGTTCTATTAAGTCTAATGTTATTTTAGATGCTCAAAGCATGGCTAGGATTAGAGTTTCTTCTTAGTCTCTTTTCCTATTGTATTTCTTTTGAGGTAAGGCTCCTTTGTCCCACATTCAAAGGGTAAGACTGGTTGTCCCCCTTAAGTTTGTATCTCCTTTATTTTTTATAAATAATATCTCGCAGGTGTCGCCCTGCTTCCATTAAAAAATATCTCACATTGGTTATAAAGGGATCCACATTATTTAGAAACATATATTAGTTATAAAATTTTTTAGATACTTTTTTTATGTTATTATCAATACAAGAGATGTATCACACATTGTTTAGAAAGATATGTTGGTTTCAAAACTCTTTAGATAAAATACTACTACTATTATTATTTTTATTTTATAACCAATAGAAGAGATGTATCCCACATTGTTTAGAAAGAGATGTTGATTTCAAAAGCTTTCATATAAAAAACTATTATTATTACTATAGAATAACTAGTTTTACACATGTACGTTAAACGCATGGATAAATTTTTTAATTAAATAATATTCAAGCAAAACGAAGAAGCAAATCAAAATCAAAAGAATAAAATAAGGTGCAATGTATTAAATAAGATATTTTTATGAAATTATTATTATTATATTTTTATGTTATGAAAAATCAAAAGTTTGAGCAAAATATATGAGGTAGGAGTATTATTTATTTAGTAAATAAATATATCATAAATTAGAAAAGAAGATAAAACATGAATAACTGTTAATCTACTTAATAATAAAAATTTAAAAATGTAACAAACATAACAAAAAATTACTTTGAGTATGCGGGCTAGATCTATTTAAACGTCTTTTCTTGTTCGAAATGATAGTAGGATTTGAACATTCTCCATGATTTGTTGAATCAACAATGACGAAATATTTGAACATGTGAAAGGTGAGTAGGTATATAAATTGCTTTTCCTTGTATTATACTATTGTATACTTATGTAGTAGCTGGAAAAAATATGTAATATTTTAAATATATATAAATAAATCTTTAATAAAATTTATTTTAAAATAGTATAATATATCTTATCATTCGTGATATCCGATAAAGGAAGAACTAAAGTAGGATGCAACACATTTTTATTAGAACCTTCAATATTATACTGTTGGGAAGCAACTTTTTCTTCAACATAATTTATGTAAGATTATTAAATTAAATAAACAAACACCAATAAATCATTCAGACATACTATTATTTTCATATTGACTAAATAATTCAAAAGACTTTAATACATCTTATTCAAAAGACTTCAACAAAATTATCCGGGAACAATATTATTTTATTATGACCATTTCCAAAATGAGAAATAAAAAAACCCACCCAATTGAAAAACACTAAAAGGCATGCTATATATAAAACTCATCACATTAAAATCTCACCTCCGCCTTAATCCCCATGTGATGTAAGTTGTCAATTTTAACCTATTATATATAACCAATCTACCACCTCAACACCTAACCAAATTCAACACATGCCGTCTAACAAATACAACCCTTCATATAGAATCATTTCATCTTACGTCTATTCTTTCACTTCAAAATTTCATCTACCTAACATTCAGCAATAAATCCTAACTATCTCTTTCCATAGATTATTCAAATCCTTTTTATTTTTCATTGAGTTAAAAATTAAGCCTCTATCATTTTGCTTTACCTTATATTTCGTTGTATAACTTTTAAAGTTTTTTTTTTTGAAAAAATATAGATTATCCCCATCGAATAATATCTCAATTTATTATTATTTTTATTATATATATTAATATTATTTTAATATCTACTATTTGTAATTCATGAGTTGAAATTTAATTATGGGATCGATCCCCAAATAAAATAATGACATTGTAATCCGTCCTCTCAACAATCTAATTCAAAATTGTCCAATATAAAAAATATGCCTAAAATAATTATATTAAACCAAAATAAATATAATATTAATTAATACAAATTAATATTTTAACTAAAATTATGAGGGTATTACAATTACAATGAAAAGAAAAATAGAAAATTGTAAGCTAGTACACTTTGACGAATTTTCAATCGCTTTAGTCCCCAATATATTTTTTTCAAACCGCTACAGTTCAATATCAGATGATGTATCGCGATACATGAAAATACTTTTTAACGTTTGTTAAAATTCGACAAAGTATACACCAGCTTAAATTTTTTTTTCTAAATAAACATTATTATTAAAAAAATAATCAATAAACCTAATAAACAAAGAAAAAGGAAGGAAAGTAGGAAATCAATATTTTTCAAAAAAAAATATGGGGTTGTTATTGTTCTAGTTTGAAGTCTTAAAACTAAAAAAGAAACTCTAAACCCTAAGTTAATTACAAACAACGCTAGCGTAAAGCTCACCGGCGCTTCGTCTCACACTTCACTTGGCGACACATCATATCCCTCTCTCACACCGTCGGCGCCATGGTAAAATCTTATCCCTTAATCAATATCTCGCTTGATCCATCTCTGATGTTCTACAATATTTAGTACAATTATCAATAGAGAATCTTGCTTATATTACTAATCATGACAATTATCAAGGGAGAATCTTGTTTATATTGCCCATCATGATCAGATAGTGATAGTCAACGGTGAACATTTGAGATTGATAGTTGAATTTTTTTGACGATCAAAACTTCGAATCTGACTCAATAGTCATAAAATTTTCAGATCTATTTTTTTTACACTTTTGTAGATATGTGTGGGTATTTGTTATTCAATAGAAATACTACATGATTTTTTTGACTACTAAAACTTTGAATCTGATTCAATAGTCATAAATTTTTTGGGTTTAAAATGTTTAAAGCCTATTTGGTGACTGATTTTTTTTTACTTTACAAATGATTAGTTGAAACAGCCGTAAAGAATGTTCTGCTGAATATATATGTATGTGATGGAAAACAAAAGATCCAATATGATATTGTGAATTGTGCTTAGAATGCCAACATTTTAAGTGTATTCAAAGTTCCTATAAATATGTAAATATATTCAAGTCAACTTATTCAAAAAAAAGTTTTTCAGCTTCCAATGCATGGCTGGATAATTCAGATTTGAGTTTCTATTGATGGTAAGTAGTTTTAGGTGGAAAAAACATGGTTGTTATTATATATAGATATATCCCACATTTGTTAGAAGTTAGTGTTGGTTTAAAAATACTATTATTACCAATAGAAAATATGTATACCACATGGTTAGAAAGAGATGTTTGTTTTAAAAGTTTTTAGATAAAAGTCTTAAACTTTTATTACCAATAGAAATAGAAAAGAAATATCTCACATTGTTAGAATATGAATAATGATTTTAAAAGTCTCAAAATAAATATTTTAATACCAACTCTTCTATTAGTAATAAAATATTATATTTTTAATCTAATGACTTTTAAAACTAAAATCAATTTATAACCAATATGAAATACATCTCTACTAATATTACCAATAGAAATGATGTATCTTACATTAGTTATAAACTAGTGTTTGTACCCGTGCGTAAAACGCACGGCATATATGTTTTTCAACTAAATTATACATACAAAATTAAAACAAGAAATTAGGGGACACTGCTTAATTAAAAATATATAACAATAAGATTAGTCATTATAGATTTTGAAAATTAATCATTTTCTACAACATAATTTTATATATGATTATTTAATTGAAAAAAAGCAAACACCAAAATGATCATTTAGTCGCGGTATGATTTTGACATGGATCAAATAATTTAAGACTTTAACATTACTACATCCATCCCAAAAGAAAGGATGACAATAATTTAAAAACGGATGGAGATTTCATTTCAATAATTTTTGAATGGACACAAAGGGAACGATGAATAATAATTTTGGGTTGGAAGAAGTATATATTTACTGATTAAATATCATCTAATAGAAAAAAACAATAATATGTACAGTTGGCCCCCCCAAAAAAGTCATTAAATACCATGTTAATTGCGTGTTCCCTTCGTTTCGGGTAAAAAGTCATTGTTTAAAAGTCAAACTTTTGAAAAAAATGACACTTTTAGTAATCCATTAGTAATAAAATGAATAATTGCGAGCCGTTTATTTATTTAGAAATTATAACCTCTCTGGTGCGCTATTTTTTATCCAACCGCATAAGTCCATTTGTTTTCTTCCTAAAATGCCCCTCCTTCTCCTGTTGATGGATATCAATCACCAGAGTTGGCACGAATTCAAAGAAAATAGATCTAAAAATATAGGACTTAACATTTTAGTTAGTTCGTTTTAATTTTTTTCATAGAACTGGATAATTTGAGCTTGTCAATTTTAGAGTTGAAATTTTTCTTAATTATATATTGACAAATTATTTCGATTTTGTTAATTTATTTTTACATCCTCTAATTTTTCAGATCTGCTTACTTAAAGCACAGATGTAGATCCGAAATTTTTGGATATATAATATATGAGAAGTACATAACTTTATTTTTAAGAAAATAAAATTATAAATATAGATCCTAACTTTATAGATGAATTTAATTTATTTTTTAAAAGATTTGGGTAAACACCAAGTCAATGTATTTTAATAGGGAAGGAAGATTTTTTTTTGAAGTAAAATGTCAAAGCTAAACCATATATGTTGGGCAAAGGAAATACAATATATATTCCCCATTTACAATACACTAAGACTTTTGAAATTTGAATGATGCTTACAAGCATGATTGACACAAGTATCAAGGAATGTAAAAGAACATTTTATATAGATTAGTGTGAAGTGTAATGATACATTTAATTTTTTTTTCAGATAGCATGCAAAGTTGTACCTATATTAATAAATGGAGAACCTTTTATTTTTGGGAAGAAAGTTTTGGCGGGATATTTTCTTTTATAGATGCTGAAATGCATCTTCCTTTATATATATATATAGATTGATGTTAGTTTTGAAAGTATTTTGATAAAAGATTTATACTTTTATCACCATAGAATAAATGTAACTTACATTGTTTAGAAATAAATGTTAGTTTGAAAAGTCTTATATTAAAGATTTCTACTCTTATTACCAATAAAAAAATAAGTATCTCACATTGTTTAAAAATAAATATTTGTTTAAAAAGTTTTAAGATTAAAGACTTTATCTTACAAATAGAATAGATATATGTATCTCACATTGGTTACAAAATATTCTACTATAATTATTAATAGAAAAGATTTATCTCACATTGGTTAGAAATTAATATTAGTTTTAAAAATACTATTATTACCAATAAAATATATCTATTATGCATTTGGTAGAGGGTAATGTTGGTTTCCAAAGTCTTTAGATATAAGACTCCTACCATTATTACCAATAAAAGATGTATATCTCACATTAGTTAGAAAGTAATGCTGATTTTGATTTTAAATTAAAAAAACTTTTACTATTATTATTAATAGAAGAGATATCCTACATTGGTTAAAAAATGATGTTGGTTTTAAAAATATTTAGATAAAAGACTTTTAGTTTTATCATCAATATAATAGAAGAGATAAATCTTACATTATTTAAAAATTGATGTTGTTTATAATTTTTTTAAGATAAAAAACTTCTACTATTATTACCAAATGAGGATACATATTGGTTAGAGAGTGATGTTGATTTTAAAAATCTACCATTATTAATAATAGAATAGAAGTATTTCATATTGGTTAGAAAAATAATATTGGTTTAAAAACTTTTTAGATGATGAATCTCATATTGGTTACAAAGAAATATATCTCATATTATTTAAAAATGAGTATTTGTTATAAAAGTAATTAAATAAAGACATTTTTATGTTATTACAAATAAAAAATATATATCTCACATTGTTTAGAAATGAATGTTGGTTAAAAAGTCTTTTATTTACTACTATTATTACTAATAGAAAATATATATACCATATGGTTAGAATGTGATGTTGGTTTTAAAAGTCATTATATAAATGACTTAAACTTTCATTACTAATAAAAATAGAAAATAAATGCCAAAGGGCCCAAAACCCCGACCCAAAGCTAAAACTCTAAAATCGACTCTCTCTCATTCTCTCACTCACTCACTCTCTTGTCGTTCAAGTTTCTTCGATGGCGGACGCTGTAATTTCGATGGAGAAGATCAAAGCCTTCTGGCACGCACAAGTTCATAACGAAGAGAAGTGGGATGTCAACGTGAAATTGCTGCGTGCCATAGGGATGTTTGGTGGTTCGATTGTTTTTATGTGAAACTTTGGTGACCTCATGGCAGTCTGAAGGAATACGATGGGTCACTGCGCCAAACACTTACTTCTATTCTAGTATGATGCGGAATTCTTAGAGTTTTCCCTCCTTTTCTTTGTATTTGCAACCCCAAATGATTCAAGGCTCTGCTTATATGTGGCTTTCAGTCAGATATGCTCTCTTGTAGACCTTCCTTTGATAAAAACTTTAGTATTTGAATTTCCTATTTTTTAAAATATCAAGAAATGATGAATTGATTAGACAAAAAAAAAAAAAAGAAGTATCCCTCATTGTTTAAAAATGAATTATGATTTTATAAGTTTTTAACAAAAAAGACTTCTAATAATATTATCAAGTTAGATGTTAATTTTAAAAGTCTTTAGATCAAAGATTTTTACTATTATTACTAATATAAAATATGTATCTCACGTTAATTAGAAACTTATGTTAATTTTAAAAATATTTAGGTAAAAAATTGTTTAATATTAGTAACAATAAATTTTTTTTATTATAACAATGAAAGAGATTAACAATCTAATTATAATGACTAAAAATTATATTATTATTATATATATATATATATATATATATATATATATCCCAAATTGTACTCGTACGGAGCACATACTAAATAACTAGTAAAATTAAAAACACCTTGTAAAAAACCCAAAACAAATTGTTTTCAATCATAACATAACGATCACTACTGATCTTGTTGGAGCGACCACCACTGTCAGACTTTAGTCGCCATCGTAAGTGTCTTATTGCCAACGTGACAGTTTTTTAGCCTTATTCTTTGTTTTCTTGACAAGTTTGTGACACTGTGGTTGAAAAGTTTTGATACTTGAATCTGTAGGAGAGAAGAAGGTTAAGTCATCAACGGAGGCTGACCGAGTTAATTCATCAATCCATTTGTTTCCTGCATCCCTAATGGAATGAGCCTTGTGACAAAGCCTTGCTTAGAGGCCACATCTCATACAAGTCAAACAACCCATCACATAAATTGTGTGTCTGGCTTTCCTCAACCATACCAAAAGAATCTTGTTTTGTTTCACTGTCCACTGCCAAAGTTGTAAACAAATTATATAAATTAGGCTCCCATCACACCCATTTTCCATTGTAATCTTGATCACATTTTCACAACAATAGCCGAAGAAGAAATGCATGCACCACCTACGACGTTTGGACATATATCAACTTCTGAAATAAGATTTTGCACGTTTGAAAGTTGCCCATCAGCAACCTTCGATTTTATTGTCTCAACAATCCTCGCACTATTCGTGTTCGTATCTACAACACATTCATTTGATGTATCTGTCACATCAATAATTTCAGCCTCAACGTTCGACCAAGAACATCCTTTGACCTTTGTGTTTGAACCATCCTCAACCTTCATCGAGGTTATAGATGTTTCAGTTCCCACCTTTGTCTTTAACCCATGCCCAAGCCCCTACTCAGTTGATGTTATTTTCTTTATCTAGAATTGACAATTTAGCTAGTTTTCTTCCCATTCAGACCTAGAGCATTAAGTTGTCCACGGTTCTTCTTCCAACAAACATCCTCAATACGTCCCAACCCTCACAGTATAAAATGTTGCCCTTAAACTCAACATTCTGCCATTAAGTGTGTTCATTGGTTGTACCAATCCAGACGGAGTTAGTAGAGTAATCGACACATCAATCTCAATACAAACTCTAGCGTACATAGAGTGTGAAAGAGCCAAAGTGCGATCGTTTGCTCTTAAAAAGTGCCCTAACGACCTTTTAAGATATGAAATAGTGAAAAAGGTAACGATAAATTATGTAATCTTACCCAAACATCAACTCATGAACTATCCTTTGTGAAGACAAATTATGGTGACCTTCGAAACGAACGATACATGCACGAATTAATCATATGAGACTCATTTGATAGAGCCCTAACTATGTCGTCACTGTTAGCCAAGTATACCATCACATGTCTCGGATCCAGCAACCCAACAATAAACACACCGACCATTTTCCAAGTAATCGCAATATGCTCGTGGATCATGTGTGGTCTGCCCACTAAAAACTTCAAGATGACCGTGTTTGAAAACTGGCACTCTGCTGCCTCAATCTCAAGCGGAGTGAACAAACACATTGGTTCATTCTTGATGGAGACAAATTGGTGAGGTGGAAGAAGGAGATCCTTCAACACATGGCACATATGAGTAGGGGCAAATAACCGACTATTGTGGAAGAGAAACAATACTAGGGTTACATCCTTGAAGGGGATTGCGCCACCACTACGACATAAGAGCAATCAAAATGGGCTAAGCCTATCGGACATGTAATACCCTAGTTTATTGCATGCTTGTCTTATATTTGAGTTCATACATTCATATTCATCATAAGTATGTTTACATAACTCATTTGTATGTTTGAATTCAATAGCATGTTCGTTGACGTTGATTTCTATGCTCGTATGCATCCTTTGCGTCATGAGATATGTTAGGACTTTGATTGTGTTTATGTGTTGAAAACATGTGTATAAGTGTTAGATGTCATTCATAACATCCTTAACATGATTTAGATGTTGTTTGAATGCTTGTTGCATCGTCAATTCGATCGTTGCTTGCTTCTAGTTGTTGTTCTTCATCGTTTGGCTTGTTTGAGCGTTGTTCGAGAGTGTTCTGTTTGTGTTCTAGATCATCTTTGAGTGAGGTTTGAGCCTAGAGGACTTTGGCCTTGAGTTTGAGGTTGTATTGGGTTGATTTAAGACCTTTTGAGCACTTGAGACCTTGCGATCGCAAGGGGGTTTGGACCTTGCCCCCGCAAGGTGAGCAGATGTTTGAGGAAGGAGGCACTGCCTAGCATGCACTCGTATGCTACTTCATACCATGCGACCGCATGGTCAAATTTTACTGGTTCGAACAGTTTTGCTTTGTGACGAATTTTGTCTATCCTAACCCCACCCAAACCCATCCTAAACTACTCCTAAACCATCCTAACTATCAACCAATGTATCCTAACCATCTATTGGGAGTTTTAAGTGGGTTGGATGACACTTGTCAAAGGAAGACCTCAACATGCATTGGTCACACCTTCCCACCCAACTTTTCAGCCTTGGGGAGACCAAATACAACCACTAAGCCTATTTTCTTCTGCCATTCTCTCCAAAAACGAGTTGAACACTTCTTGGGGGTTTGAGAGAGTTTCTTGAGAGTTCTTGAGTGTTCATCCATGGAGTCCAAAGCTTGAGAACTCAATTTCCAAGTCCAAGCCATAGAAGTGAAGAGGAGGTTGAGGAGAATACTTTCCACCCATTGCATGTTCGTTTTGTTTACTTGAAGGGCTGATTGTAGGTAAGTTACATCATCTCTTTATATTTGTTTTTGCCTCATTGACCCTAGGGAAAACAATCTTGCTATTTGAGGTCAATGAGAGCACTTAGGGCTTTGTAGAGATGCCATGTTTTGCTAAATGCTAAATGATGAATTTTGGTTGGATGAACATGTTATAAATCATGATTATGATGTTATTCATATGTAGAGATGTATGTTATTTATTTATCTTCCCATGTTCAATTATTGGAAGCATGCATGTGATCAATTATTGGAAGCATATTTGATGAAATGACTAGAATGTATATATGCCTAATTTGTGACTTTGGTTCTATGTTGCCTAATTAAATGTTGTATTGGGGTTTTATGGGTTTGATGACCTTAAGAACATAGACATTGATGTTAGTATGGACATAGGAGGGTATTGTGACCAATGACTTCTATGCCTAATTTTTGAAAGTTTGGAAATGACTCAACGGAGTTAACCATTGGGATAGTATGACATTAAGGAACGAAATGCCTAAGTCCTACGAAAATTGGGGTAGAATTAATGGAGGTTAAGCCTCCGAACATTTAGAAGTGTATGAAGAACACTTGATGATTAGAGTCTTTATATTATCTCTAATGTGATTATTTGCTAGTTATGATTTAAATGCATGACTAGATGATTGTAGAGTACATGCCTACTTAATTGAGCATATGAGTATGTATTACTTGTGCTTGAGTTTGAGTCCAGCTGGAGTCGGATTTGTTGAGTCGTTGGTGGGACGATGTATCGTCTTCACGAATTGTGGGATTCGTGATTTCGATGGATCGCCGGCCGGGTTGCACACACCCCTCCATCGATGGCCACGGTGGGGAAGTAGTTGATCTTAGTTGTAGTACGAAAACATGACTTTGATAACTATGGAACTCGAGCGGGGAATGTCTTGGGGACGTCGATACCACGATTTGGGTATCGAGGACACATATGAATTGCACGTGTTTTTGCAGGAGCGACATGGCGGAAAAATGGTAACGGTATCATATCCCTTTTTATATGAATTGACTCACGAGTGCTTATATGTGAATAACGTGCTACGTGAATATGATATGATATGATGGTTGAATGATTTAGTGAAATGTTATACTTGTTGATAACATGATATTCAAGATTGTTAAGTATGAATACCTTGACATGATTATTAATGAAATGTTATATTACGTCAATAGCATGAATTATTATTGTTGAACATAATGCCATGACAGGAAGTTATGTTTAGTAACTTACTAAGTCTTTATGACTTACTCCTATTTGTTTAATTGTTTTCCCTAGATCCGAGTCATGCTAGCGGATCGAAGTGATTATCGAGTTGCGTTGGTGAAGCTTTTGGCAAGGTTGCTACCTTATAGTTTAGTATCTTTTCTTTTGGCAAGGACGATGGGAACATAAAGTTACGTAAACTTTATGAAGGGTAGCAAGACTTATGTGTTTGATATTTGTACTCATGTTAATTAGTACTTAATCTTTTGAGAGCCGACTTGTGTTAGTCGTGCCTTGTGTATTTATGATGATCATGATTTAGTTATGTTAACCACGTATTGGTTGGTTTATTATGTTTGTTCTCCTGCATGCTTTTAGCCGAGTATGTTAGACTAGAGTTGTAGACTTAGTTTAATGTTGGGTTCCGGCTGTAACGTCGCCGATGACTTGGTATATAATTGCTATATATTGATATTGCATGACAGGTGGTTTTGTTCTACGTGCCCAATGTTGCGTCACGTGATTTTAAATTTTTGGACCGAGAGATTCATTATCTCTTTGGTTGTATTAGTTGAGCTTGTTAGCTCGGGCGCCACCGTTTAATTATGTTACGCTTCCGCATGTGTTAAAGTTATTGGCGTATCGCCGTTATGGCCTTACCCATTATTTGCTATGTGCTTGTATGTTATGTGTTTTCAGCGGCACGACCTCGGGGTCTCGTCCTGGGATCCGGGTCGGGTCACCACAGGACATGCCTGCCCCACCACCCAAAAGGGGCGGTTTGGGCTGAGAAAATGTATACCCGTTTGGAGGTGGGCTTAATGGGCTATGCCCGCTGATAGACGTATTTTATATGTCTTTATAAGGTACTTTTATGACTTAAAGTGTTCAACTGAGAAAGACAACAAGGGCATACCAAGCTTCAAGGGTGTCGAGTGTAAAGATATGGAAGATAAAGGATGAGTTGTGTAGTTAGCATTGTTGGTTGTTAGGCTCTAATGTCGATATAATAAATAATGCAGTTAGGATTCCTCTAGAGTATGAAAAATGTGATTCACGACTGCCTACTAAAAGGAAGATTCTCTATTCTCTCTCTCTTCCTAATTCTTCAATTTCATTCTTTAACATGGTATCAAAGCTGGGATTCTGATCCTATTTCTCTTCCTCTACTCTCTCCAAAATTGATTTCCAAAGGCTTTGTCAAATAAGAATTCAAGGTTCGATTCTTCAACTATGGCAAAGAGCAACACTAGTGAAGATACTGAAGATTCCACACACGAGGAAGGCGATGAAACTGTAGATGAGTATGATTTGGATATCTCTACTCTTCAACTTCATCCCTCCCATCCTCTGTTCTTCCATCCTAATGATCATCCTGGTATGGTTCTTGTTACTCAAATTCTGTCTGATTCTGTTAACTTCAATTAGTGGAAGTTGTCTGTTGTGATTGCACTCACGACCAAGAATAAGTTGGGCCTAGTCAATGGAAGAAATAAAAAACCTCTTCCGACATCCAAATACCTAGATTAGTGGAATAGATGCAATAATATGGTTATAGCTTGGTTATTAAATGTGGTCTCAATAGATATTAAGTCTAGTATAGTGTATTTCTCTACAGCCAAGGATATTTGGGAGGATCTTGATGATAGGTTTTCTCAAAATAATGCTCCTAAAACCTTCCAAGTGAGAAAACTTTTGGCTGAATGTCATCAAGGAAATCAATCTATATTTGCCTATTTTACTAAATTTAGGAGTCTCTGGGATGAATTGTCTAGCCTGAACAATATACCTAAATGTGTTTGTGATCTAAACTGTCACTGTGGTGCAATACGAAAACAAGAGACATATGAACATGAACAAAAGTTGTTTCAATTCCTTATGGGACTCAATGACACATTCACCACCACTAGAGGTCAAATTATAATGATGACTCTTCTACCTAGTCTAAGCAAGGCAGAAAATCTCTTAATTCAAGAAGAATCGCAGAGAAAATGTAGCACTGGAAGTGGTGTTAATGTCAATGAAATGTCTACTGTTTTGATGAGCAAGGCTGCTGAGACTGGATACTCTGTTAATGGGAGAAATAATAATAAGAACTACAGGAATAAGTCTGGATCTATCAATACATCTACTCAGAAAGGTAAATTCTAGTGTGACTTTTGCCATGGAGACTCACACACCAAGGAGAGATGTTTTTATTTGCATGGCTATCCAGATTGGCACAAGTTGTATGGTACCAAACCTGATTTGAGCAGGATGCCAAAGAACAAGGTAAGAGGAATGGCTGCAAATGTTGTTTGTAGAGAGGATAACATTGCAGATGAAGTTTCTGCAGATGGTAAGTCTACTATGCCAGGACTTTCATATTTCCTCTTCTCTTCTTATTTCATTATACTGTGATAATAAAGCTTCTCTGCATATTGCAACTAATCCAGTATATCATGAGAGGACTAAACATATCGATATTGATTGTCATATTATAAGAGAAAAGATAACTCAGGGATTAATTGCTACTGCTCATGTTCCCACATGTGATCAATTGGCTGATGTGTTCACGAAGGCCTTGCCCCTATCTCAGCTTCATTATGTACTTTCCAAGTTTCGTGTGTTGAACTTGTTCTCCCTCTCAACTTGAGGGTGGGGTGATGAAGTAAAGGATGCAACTGATTAGAACTCTAGTACATGGGAGGTAAAATGTTCAACTGAGAAAGACAACAAGGGCATACCAAGCTTCAAGGGTGTCGAGTGTAAAGATATGGAAGATAAAGGATGAGTTGTGTAGTTAGCATTGTTGGTTGTTAGGCTCTAATGTCGATGTAATAAATAGTGCAGTTAGGATTCTTCTAGAGTATGAAAAATGTGATTCAAGACTGCCTACTGAAAGGAAGAATCTCTCTTCTCTCTCTCTTCCTAATTCTTCAATTTCATTCTTTAACATGTACATTGCCATATTTGGCTTGGCTAATGGACAAACAATGTCGGGCGTATCATACATACCTTTTATTGCAAAGTTATGAACTTATTTGCTCCCTTCCTTCTGGTGGAAAGTTGTTTAGGAGTTTAAAACCCTTCAGTTTCTGATACTGATTGATTAACAGTTGGTTTACTTATTTCTGTGGCAGTTCTTATCCAACCATGGTTATTTGGTAAGCATATCAAATGACAACAATATACAGGTATTAGTTATTTATGGCTTTAGGTAATTTTATTTGTATGCAAGTTTTTCTGGTGGCATTATTTGTCAATAGCTTAGCAGGAAATCTCTAGTTTATCAGCCGAGTTCTTTTTGATATCTCATGGCCATGAATAGTACATTACTTTTTATATTGTTAACTACCCCTATGGACATTCATTTGTAGTCTCTTTCCTTTTAATTTTCCATAATTTTATTACATGTTTTGGTTTTCAGTTATTTTACATTGGTTTTACTAATAGGGTTGACATAATTAGTCATTGCTGATGGTATCACAAAGTATACTTGTTCTCCATCTGGCTTCCACCACATGGAATGCTCGTGAGATTAGCCATACAACACAGTTGTTCGTTTAACAACTTATCTATTTTTTGCAGGTCCGGAATCTGGAGGTCAGGTCTATAGCTTGTAGCTTACAATGGGAACCCAATATAACTGCTTTCTCTCTATTACAAGGCTCCCACTTCATGTATGGATCCCTTTGACAAAAACATTACCAACTACATCTGAATGAGCTGATGCACGAATTACATATTTTATCTGTTTATGCATGAAGGTATATCGGAGACAGAGTAGGGCTTGCTCTCCGTTTTGAAGCACGAAACTGAGAACGAGGAGCTTTTGCTCTTGCCATATCATATTTCTGCAAATTCTCTCAGTGGTAATTTAATTGCTCTATTTTCTAAATCATTGATGCTTTTATCTTCTTTTATGATAATTAGTTTTACACTAGTGCGTTAAACACACGTGCATATATCTCTTTTAATTAAATTATACTCAAATAAAATGAAGATTATAAACAAAATTAAAAAAATAAAGAAAAAACATGATGAAGGGAACAAATTACTCTTTCCGTTTCGGGCAAAGAGTCCCCGTTTAAAAGTCAAACTTTTTAAGAAAATGATATTTTTAGTAGTTCATTAGTAATAAAATGAAACATTTATGCCTTAATTTTTGAAAGTGGACTCTTTAAGTGAAACATCCAAAAATAGAATAGTGGACTCTTTGCCTGGAATGGAGGGAGTATATCGGTATAATTAATATAATTTAATCCATTATTTTATGAATTGTTTAAGTCATTTTCTCGTTCATAATTTTCTAGAGTTTAATAATTGATATTTTTTGTTATTAAAATTTAGGATGTAGTATAAATAGTAATTCAAATGTATATTCTTCTCTGTATAACATATAGATTTATTAAATATTTATAATTTGTGGTTGATATGTACTATTATGATTTAATCGTATATATTCCTATGATTTACCAATAAGTTATAATTAATTGTTGTTATTTGCAAAAATAAATTTTATTTTGATATTATAATTTCGGATACGATGAAAGAGACACAAAAGTTTCAAATACAGTTATGTATGAAGTTTCAATAATAATAATAATAATAATAATAATAATAATAATAATGATGTAAATCACATTTTGTGATGATACTATTTTAGTCTTTATATTTTATTCTAGCACTATTCCAACTTATTAATCAAACACACACACTAACTTATGAAAGCTAATCAACACTTTTAAAAAGTTAAATCATACATCACCAGTTATTAGTCATCAGTTATAAGTAATAAATAATAAGTCAGCAGTCAGCACATATCAATAAACTAAATCAAACAGACCCCTAATTATTTTACTTTCTTTATTCTGTTTTTTTAGGATGACAGAAAAATTACGCCCGAATCAAATTCCAAATTCATATAATTTTTCAATACGTGTGTAGAGTTTGTAAATCATATTCATGGAGATAAAGATAAAAACATACCGGGAATGAATCAGAGGAAAGAAGTTAGAGCTCACTAGGTTTTTGATTTCGGACTTAGCATACTTGATTTGATTTTTTAAAGCTTTGTAGAGGCTTGTATCGACCAAATCATTAGCAGTTGTAAGGCTACATAAATTGTGGGATTGGTTGATAGATCCATGTCTACATTTATTAAAAATAGAAATAAGTTTGTGTAACGCCCAGAGCCTGAAACCTCGGTTCGTTACGCGTAGTCCACACATTGACCTATCTTAGAAATCAAATATAATTCCCACACCTACTTGATGTGGGACCACCTTCTGCGGTTCTGCGGTGTAGTACTTTGACCTGCACAGCACTTTGTTCCCACATTTTCGGCCGGGACTCGCTCTGATACCATTTGTAACGCCCCGAGCCCAAAAGTCCGGTTCGCTACGCGTAGCCCACACACTGGCCCACTGATCACGCAATACCTTGGGTCAACTGATCACGCAACACCTTGGGTCATCAGACCCACCACAAGCCGACCCAAAAGTCCATGGATGATATTGATGCCGAGAGCTAATGTGTGGCCATCTTATAAATTGAATACAATTCCCACACTTACCCGATGTGGGATGAGGTATTACAGTTACAAAAATAAAATCTACATTTTGAGTAGATTAAGTTGATATATGTATTATCTCAAAACCAATTTCGAGTGAATAAGATATTAATGCTTAAAGTATGCAACTTAACTTTGTTGATTGAAAAGTAAAGTGAGTATGGAAAACCATATCTCACATTAGCAAAATAAAGAGTTTTAAGGCACTTTATTAATAGGTTCTCCTTGGGAAGAAGTATTAAGCGTTCCACAAGGTACAATTAAATGGTGTCACACGCGTGAGTTAGCTTCAGCTAACCCGAACCGCCGCTTGAGGATGGGGCGAAGCACCATCCGAGCCCAAGCATGCACGCGCAGGTCGCATTGGACGCTTTAGAGGCGCACGTCGCTAGGAGCTGAGGGGCCTTTCATTTTGTCAAGCTCATGAAGCTTGAAGGGTTCAGCCGCCAAAGTTCGTTGTAATCTCGTATTGAAGTGCTGCTTATGAAGATTAGAAAAGTCGTTGCATCTTAGAGATGATTGTCGAGAAACCATGGGCACTAGTACGAAGCAATTTCGTCTTGCGAAGATCGTGTCCAACACGAGCCTCGACTTCAAAGCTACTGATTTAATTAAACTATAATTAAATTTCTCTTCCTCTCCGTTCTGTTTAAAAAATATTTTGCCATTTTCTATTTCGAGGAAACTACAAATAAACAACACTCTCCGTCTTAAGGGTTGAGCATGGTGGTCGCATTGTTGCTTTCATGATAAATTGGGAAGCACAACATGTGGGAGAAGTTTGGATTTAAGTTTTCTTATATTTCATTTCAATTTAAGATGTGCTTTGAGATTTCATTTGATTTGGCTATGTGATTTAAATGATTTGTAGTATTTTTTTTCGTTTTGTTATTTTGCTTGTTGAGGTACGTCTGTTAATTGTTATCCACAAAATTCTTGGAATGAAAAAAAAATATATATATGGGTAATTTGGTACTTTATCAAATAATCCCACACTGGAAATGAATAAACCAAACACTGGATTATGTGTGATATTGTTGCATTTTATACTATTCCTACCAAACATAAGAGAAAATAAACCCCTTCTTAATTTTACTATAATCATGGCCGGCTACCAAACCGGCGGCCCTTAAGAGCATAGATAATGGTTGGCTTAAGCCAAATCAAAAGAGAATCAAGGCTATTAACAGTTAGATCATCCAAATGTAAGCCAAATCATTGGATCAGATAAAGTAACAAATCAAAACCAAATCAAATCAAAATCATTCACGATTTCAGTGTTTGATAACATTCTTGATATGCTTAAGCGCCACTAGATCGGCCTTCTTTTTCTTCTGGGCTATGTATTTCAACAAAAACCTTGCCATATTGACTTTGATGCCTCTGATCTCAAGATACCTGTATAAAGACTGCTGCAACTCAAAATTCATCTCCCTGATTGAAACCAAAAGAAACAAAGAAAGTGAAGATGTGAATCAACAAAGGTGTGGTTAAGGTATGATGATTTCTTTTTGTATAAATGAAGAACTTACTTGAATTTGGGCCCTTCAAGATTGATAGCATAATCTTTGTCACGGTAATATATATCAAAGCTGTCAATTACAATATCTTCTGTGGAAAAGGTAATGTCGAAGGACAAATTAGACTTATCTCCGCCCACTTTGTAAATTGTCACGTTCATGGGAATGGCTGCTACGGCTCGGTCATCATAATCAACCTCACGATCTGTTTTTGATTTTGAACCACCATTGTCCTTGTTACTTCCTTTCTCGTTCCGATCCCTCTTCTTATCACAACTAATATCATTGTCATCCTCAGAACTATCATCACTACTACTAAATTCATCATTTGATTCAATTTCTTCTTCAATGTTGAGGTTAGATGCGTCGATCAATACTAAAATATCCTGGTCAAGGAACTTCCTAGTTAATCTGAGAACTCTGCTTGAGGGATCAATATCTTCTTCAATTTCGAAAGGGAAGGATTCCGGGGGCATTATAGCCTATGTCAATAATTAAATAAACAAAAAAAAGTGAAAATTAATTACCTTGTGCAATTGATAGACCCGAAGTCGAACTGTAAGTCAAGAACAAATTAAATTATTTTTCTATCTTCCTTTCGAAGTAATTGCCATATTTTCCTTTTTTGTTCATTCCAAAATACTCTCTGTTTCGGGTAAAGCGTTTTAATTTTAAAGTTTTTTTTAATGACACTTTTAATAACTCATTAGTGATAAAATGTCATTTTAAACCGTAATTTTTGAAAATGGGTTCTTAATCTCAAAATAAAATAGTTAACTTTTAGTCGGACCTGAGGGTAATTTTCTTATTTCAATTCTTCCTTTAAAAAACATATTTACTCCATACGTTCCGGCTAAAGAGTTTACTATACTATTATGAGATGTTTCATTTTAAAAATCTACGCTTACAATTTCTATAAAATTGCATAAGTATTTTTGTAATTATAACTAACTTCAATGACATTAATATATCTTCTTAATAATAAGATTTTTTCAAATGAGAACTCTTTTGATGGAATAGGAGTTCTAATTTTCCCCTACTTTTTTCTTTCCACATTAATTTTAGTCACATGTACAAAGACATTAAAAAAATACACATTACACAAATATTATAATACATTCAAGCCGGGTCGGAGGTAGACTGTAGTACTTTTTTTTTTCTTCGTGTTTTTTCGGGATGCTGGAAAAATAACGCCCGAATTAAATTCCTAATATTTATAATTTTTCTGTAGGTGTGTAGAGTTTGTAAATCATGGAGATAAAGATAAAAACATACAGGGCATGAATCAGAGGAAACAGAGAGAGAGAGAAGTTAGAGCTCACTTGGTTTTTGAGGTCGGACTTAGCATACTTGATTTGATTTTTCAAAGCTTTGTAGAGGCTTCTATCGACCAAATCCTTAGCAGTTGTAAGGCTACAGAAATTGTGGGATTGGTTGACAGATCCATGTCTTCGTAGGCCAGTTGCGAGAATAGTGCCTTTCGGAGTTGCCGAAGAAGATTCGATGGCACGGAGAGTAATGGAAACCACCGATGACGAATATGCTTTTCGAATCATGCTGGAGACTGCCATGAATATGATGAGCCGGCGGTTATATTTTCTTTAGCACAAGAAAGTGAGAAACTAAAGGATAATGGAAAAGCAATGATAGGGTTTTATAAGTTAACTTCGGGGCTTAGGGTTTAAGGATGTAATGCTTTTAATCAATCAAATAAACATTTCTTGCGCATCACTCAAGGCGTAGGCGTATTTTAATTTTTCTTAGATCTCCACTGATAATTTGATGCTATATACAATGGGCTGACTTTAACTTGTCTAATTTAGCGATTTTAAGACAAGTGAAAACAAATATTTTGAAACTAAAGATATTATTAGGTTTTGTGAAAATATTTGCCTACTTCGTCTGATCCATACATTATGTGAA
This sequence comes from Codonopsis lanceolata, assembly GCA_013146195.2. NCBI lineage: Eukaryota > Viridiplantae > Streptophyta > Magnoliopsida > Asterales > Campanulaceae > Codonopsis > Codonopsis lanceolata. The sequence goes on along the minus strand of CM028381.1, from coordinate 112,631,876 downwards.
TAAGTGAATTAATCAAGTTTTTTTACAAGGCTTGCAATTTTAGTGTATTAAAGCTAACCGGTCCAACCTTGACCGAGTGATCAAGAGCTATTTTTAAAATAAAGTGATTCTGGTTCCATGATATATAAATTGGGAAAGCACAGCATGTGGGAGAAGTTTGGATTTAAGTATTCTTATATTTCAATTTAAGATGTGCTTTGAGATTTCATTTGATATGGCTTTGTAATTTAAATGATTTGTAGTATATATTTTTTTCGTTATGTTCTTTCGCTTGTTGAGGCATGTCTGTTAATTACTAATTTACTATCCACAAATTTCTTGGAATGAAAGAATAATAAATTATATGGATAATTTTGTACTTTATCAAATAATCCCACACTTGAAATGAACATAAGAGCATGATCATTATTGCGTTTTATACTTTTCCTACTAAACATAAGAGCATGATCATTATAACTTTTTATTGTTAATCCAAGGAGAAAGTACACTCTTTCTTAATTGGGTATTGTTAATCCAAGGAGAAAATAAACTCTTTCTTAATTGGGTAAGTCTCTTGTAAGACTGTTTTATGGATCTTTATTCGTAAGACGAAACTCTATTCACTCAGAGTTCAACACACAAACACATAGTGGATCGGATAAAGAAGATCCGTTTTTACAATCGTCTTACCTAAAATTTTACATTTTTAAAACCGGTTCTTAAAAGCATAGATAATGCATGGTTGGCTTTCGCCAAATCAAAAGAGAATCAAGGCTATTAACGGTTAAATCATTCAAATCTAAGCCAAATCATATTTGATTTGGATTAAATAAAACAACAAATCAAAACCAAATCAAACCAAAATCATTCATGATTTCGGTGTTTGATAACATTCTTGATATGCTTAAGCACCACTAGATCGGCCTTCTTTTTCTTCTGGGCTATGTATTTCAACAAAAACCTTGCCATATTGACTTTGATGCCTCTAATCTCAAGATACTTGTATAAAGACTGCTGCAACTCAAAATTCATCTCCCTGATTGAAACCAAAAGAAACAAAGAAAGTGAAGATGTGAATCAACAAAGGTGTGGTTAAGGTATGATGATTTCTTTTTGTATAAATGAAGCACTTACTTGAATTTGGGCCCTTCAAGATTGATTTCATTATCATCTTTGTCACAGTTATAAATATCAAAGCTGTCAATAACAATATCTTCTGTGGAAAAGGTAATGTCGAAGGACAAAGACTTATCTCTGCCCGCTTTGTCAATTATCACGCTCATGGGAATGGCTGCTACGAATCCGTCATCATAATCAACCTCGCGATCTGTTTTTGGTTTTGATCCACCATCGTCCTCGTTACTTCCTTTCTCGTTCCGATCCCTCTTCTTATCACAACTAATATCATTGTCATCCTCAGAACTATCATCACTACTACTAAATTCATCATCTGATTCAATTTCTTCTTCAATGTAGAGTTCAGATGTGTGGATATATACTAAAATATCCTCTTCAAGGAACTTCCTAGTTAATCTGATAACTCTGCTTGAGGGTCAATATCTTCTTTAATTTCGAAAGGGAAGGATTCCGGGGCATTATAGCCTATGTCAATAATTAAATAAACAAAAAAATTGAAAATTAATTACCTTGTGCAATTGAAAGACCCGAACTATAAGTCAAGAACAAATTAAATTATTTTTCTCTCTTCGTTTCGAAATAATTGTCATATTTTCTTTTTTGATCCGTTCCAAAATACTATCTCTGTTTCGAATAAAGAGTTCATGTTTGAAAGTTTTTTAAAAATGACACTTTTAATAACGCATTAGTAATAAAATGATAATTTTATGCCTTAATTTTTGAAAGTTGATTCTTAATCTCAAAATAAAATAGTTAACTTTTTTCCGGAACGGAGGGTAATTTTCTTATTTCAAAACTTCCTTTAAAAAAACATATTTACTCTCTCCGTTTCGACTAAAGAGTTCACTATACTATTTTGAGATATTTCATTTTAAACATCTACTTTCAAAAATTATGTTTACAATTTTTATAACATTGCATAAGTATTTTTGTAATTATAACTAACTTCAATGACATTAATATATCTTCTTAATAATAAGATTTTTTTTCAAATGAAAACTTTTTTTGTGTGTAAGAGAGGGAGTTCTAATTTTCCCATACTTTTTTCTCTCGACATTAATTTTGGTCACATGTACAAAGAGATTAAAAAAATACACATTACATAAATATTATAATACATTTAATTATTTTTTCTTAAATGAAGAGCCGGGTCGGAGTTAGTACTTTTTCCTTTGTGTTTTTTCGGGATGCTGAAAAATATAGCCCGAATTAAATTACTAATATTTATGATTTTTCTGTAGGTGTGTAGAGTTTGTAAATCATGGACATAAAGATAAAAACATACAGGGAATGAATCAGAGGAAACAGAGAGAGAGAAGTTAGAGCGATCACTTGGTTTTTGAGTTCGGACTTAGCATACTTGATTTGATTTTTCAAAGCTTTGTAGAGGCTTGTATCAACCAAATCCTTAGCAGTTGTAAGGCTATAGAAATTGTGGGATTGGACGTTGAGAGTTCCATTCAGAGTTGCCGAAGATCCGATGGCACGGAGAGTAAGGGAAACCACCGACGACCGATATGCTTTGGGAATCATGCTGGAGAGTGCCATGAATATGATGAGCCAGCCGGGTTGTATTTTCTTTAGCACAATAAACTAAGAATATAAAGGATATTGGAGAAGGCAATGTTAGGGTTTTATAAGATAACTTCAGGGCTTAGGGTTTAACAAGGATGTAATGCTTTTAAGTTTTGGGATCATTCAAGGCGTAGGCTCATGCTGAGATTGGGGTCGGGGCCGGGGCCATAATTGCTTTGAACTCTCAGCCAGCCCTGTCGCCTAACATGCCCTAGACATTTTAAGTTTTTAACCACTAGGAGAGCCAACATGGGGTCGGCTCATGCTGAGATTGGGGCCGGGGCCATAATTTTTTTCTTTTTCTTTTTGTTAAATACAAGGTTGATTTTCAATTTCTTTCTTTTAGTTTCACTATTTTTTTTTCTTACTTTTTGGTCAATCATTACATAACAAGATGAAAAACACAAACTACAAAATAGTTCATGTATCCAAATAGAACAATAATTTTAAATATTCAATGATAAATTTTGATGGGTTAAAAGCGTAGATTGAAAATGAGGTGCCCTTTGCCTCTTACCTCTCGCCATTTTTGACTTTTTGTTTGGTCAGATCTGTGTTGGAGAGTGTTTGAGACTTGAGAGTGAGAGTGAGAGTGAGAGTTGATGTTCAACTCAAATGGGAAGTTTTCCATGGGGCGAAGGTGATGGGGCAACTAACCACACGACATATACGACCGTGGTCCTGTGGATCATCACATCACATCACATATTTACATTTAGTGCTTAAAACCAAAGGTTATCATCTTCAATCCCTAAAATATTACAAATTTTGTTCTGTTTTGACAAATTTTAATAGCGTCAGAGCACTTACAACAACTCTCCCTAACCATTGCTTATGAGATTAATAGAGATTCTTGCCGATAACAAAGGTTCCTAGTGGAATGCTTATTAAGCAAAAAGAGGTTTTAGGAGCTAAACAAGCTCCCAGGCTTAACACAAACTAGTCATAGTCTCATAGACCCGTGCGTTGAACGCAAGGATATATATATCTTTTTAATTAAATTATACTCAATAAAATGGAAAAAAATTAAAACTAAACGAATCGATAAATAATGATGTAGGAGGAAACTACTTAAATATAAATTCATCATTGTATTGGTAATATTATAGATTCTGAAAATTTTCCTTATAGAAAACCTTCAACAAATCCGTGTTTCTTTCTTCAAAATTCATAAGATTTAAAACATCTTTAACTCATTTTACAACATTAAGAAAAAAAAATTGACTTGGTCACAGATAAACTAAGGTGTAAAAAACAGAGAATATATCTGTCTTTTTCAGCAAAATCCAATGCCCATGTTGGTTAATTCGGAATTTGAGATGCGAGATTTGTTCAAATTGGCTAGTGGCTCTTGTCTATTATGACATTATTAATCTTTATGTTCGATCTAACTTTAAAATTACTAAATGCATTAGGCATTGATGGACATTTAACATTTTTCTATTATAGTGAAAGTAATAGATCTGTGTGATTTCAAAAAATCTATAATTCATTCTACAACATTAACATTTGATTTTTTTTATATATAAATAAAAGTAATACTCCTATCATAATGAGCAAAAAATAAACATGAAAGTTAATTGCATTTAGGGAGTTGAATTGGAAAATTATGGTATCGCAAAATGACTTGTTTTAATCATATGTTTTAATAATAGGGAGTAACGTTAATAGCAAAATATTTTTAACCTAATATATTAAAAGTGTAGAATAAGAATTTGAGAAATAGAAACTTGTAAATTGTTTCCTCTTCCAATGCACAACAATGGATGAGAGTTTCCTTTTTTGGTAATAGCTTTTAAGCGGGAAATTGCTTTATTTAAAAGTATTATGTGCATCTATTGTTATATATATATATATATATATATATATATATATATATATATATATAGATTTGACAGCCAAAATGACGTAGTTTTAGGCAAAAAAAAAAATCAGAACTCAGGCCATTTTGGCCAAAAGCCATCCGACAAGGTCCTACACCTTCCTGCCCCCCTTCCTCTTTCCAAGTGTCATCATTGTAGTGAATAACATTTTATTTTTCCTCATCGCTTTTTCAAAAAATTTTATTTTATTTTTATTGATTTTCTTCAATTAAAGTACACATTTTTATCTATAAATAGAGATTTGTTTTGTTTCATTTGAATATCATGCTAGTAAGTGGCCTGATCTGGTTCCTGTTCCTGCAGAGTGTGTGTTTACAGAATGACAGATGATCCTCAAGATAGTAAGTCCCTGCCCTTAAGATAAAAACTGGCACCGTATATGGAAAACACGGGTGCTGCCAGTGAGTCTCCCAGGGTTTAGGAATCTTACGTGATTGAAGAGGCCAATTCCTTCCAAGCTTCAGTCTGTAAGGGCAGAAGGTGGTGCAGAAAGAGAGAGTTTTTTTTTTCAGTACTCAAAAACGTGATTTCATGCAGTATATATCTGGCAGTTGGGGATTATTTGGGAACAGTTGGTGTGTGTCCGAAACGGACACAACCGTACGTGTGTCCAAACGGACATCAAGCTTTCGCATGTAACCGCTTTTGGTAATTGCCTTGTCTGAGGCTTTGAATAGTTGTGTGCTGTAACTATTCTGTCTTTAAAGCAGAAAAGGTTCGCACAAGTTCTCCACTTGAACTGAACTGGTAGCAAAAAGATAAGGTTCAGTCAGGCAGGCAAGCAAGCCGGCCGACCGACCAACCAGCCAAGCCGAGTCGGGACAGGCGGGCGGCGACACGCGCGCGCATGTGTTTGGACATGCACTTAGCTAGGTCTTCCCTCTTACACAAAAGTGTAGTGGCCCAATGGCCGAAAGTAAAGCCTCAAAGCTCTACTTTATAAAGTAGAGCTATTTTCATCTTATTCCCAATGTGGGATTCCCACTTCTTTCCATTACATGAGTAGTTTATTCAAGTTAGTTGAAATAAGTTTCCAACAATCCCCCACATTGAATAAGATATCATGTAAGTTGATGATATATTGATATCAGTGGCGGATCCAAAAATAAATCTTAGCGGTATTACTAATGTTAACTATTACTTAAAAATAAAATTAAAATTAAAACAATGTTATTTTGTAGTGTATAAATTAAAAAAAAAAACTTCAGCGGGGCACTTTCACCCCAAGTGTAAGGCATAGATCGGCCACTGATTGATATTTACAGAGATAAAACTGAGAGTAACTATACTGGAATAGGTGGCTTTTGGCTTTGAACATTTCCTTTTGATATACTATCGGGATGACTTACTAATCAGTGACTTGAGTGTCTTGAACTGATTAGTGTTTGATGTCAACCAAGACAATAGTAATCACACATCTAACCTCAAACAGGGTGTGATTCTTCGTTTGTGTTCATTTTGGCCCTGAACGATACCTGGTTCTATGAATGTTTGTTAGAGAATTTCAGCCTCTTAATTCTCATAAGATCGGCCAGTCTTACATTCACATAGGTGATTGCCTATAAGGAGTTGTTCTGTCAAAACTCCGCTTGTAGAGTCAAGTCATAGGAACCATTAAAAGCAAAGTTTATCCTTTACCATGACAGATAACACTAGTGTGTTTCACCATAGGAATGGGTAGGAGTTAAATCTTGTAGTGTTGTCTTTTGAGATTAATTTAGTTGGGTTGTCCCTTTGAACCTAGACCATGGGATCTCCAATCAGCTAGGTGGGGTTTGCCGCTAAATTATTCTTTATTTCGTAGGCTTAAGGTCCATTCCATTCGATGAGTTGCATACTTGCTCTCTAGACAAACCTTTAGTTAGTGGATCTGCTAGGTTGTCTTTTGGTCGAATACAGTCGATGGTGATCACTCCATTTGAGAGAAGTTTCCTAACGGTATTGTGACGCCTTCGTATGTGTCGTGATTTACCGTTATACATATTGTTTTGTGTCCTTCCTATTGCGGCTTGACTATCGCAATGGATGCATATAGTTGGTACTGGTTGTGGCCAGGCTGGAAGATTTTCTAGGAAGTTTCGTAGCCATTCGGCTTCTTCCGCTGTTTTATCTAAAGCGATAAATTCTGATTCCATAGTAGATCTTGCGATGCAAGTCTGTTTGGAAGATTTCCATGCGATAGCACCACCCCCAAGTGTAAATACAAATCCACTTGTGGATTTTGAGTCGTTAGTATCGGATATCCAGTTGGCATAACTGTAACCTTCTATTACTGCTAGATACCTAGAATAGCGCAACCCATAGTCTTTAGTGTATCGAAGATACCTAAGGACTCTTATAATAGCTTTCCAGTGATCATGTCCGGGATTGCTATTAAATCTGCTTAAACGATTAACTGTTTGAGCAATATATGGTCGCGTGCAATTCGTGAGATACATTAGACTTCCAATAACACGAGAGTATTCATTTTGAGATACACTTTCGTGTAGGTTCTTTTTGAGATGAAAGTTTGGGTCAATTGTGGTTTTGGCAATACTATTATCACCATTTCTAAATTTCTCCAGTAATTTCTCAACGTAATGAGATTGTGATAATATGATTTCCTCGGATGTTCTAGATATTTTGATACCTAAGATGACATCAGCTATCCCAAGGTCTTTCATGTCGAACCTGTTGGCCAACATTTTCTTGGTATCCTTGATCATGTTGTCATTACTGCCTATGATGAGCATGTCATCTACGTAGAGGCAGATAATGACGTAACCATGTTGTGTATTTTTGGCGTACACACATTTGTCACATTCGTTGATCTTGAACCCATTTGCCAGTACTACGTTATCAAAACATTTATTCCATTGTTTTGATGCTTGCTTTAATCCGTACAACGATCTGACCAATCGACATACTTTCTTTTCGTTGCCCGGAGCGATGAATCCTTCTAGTTGATTCATATAGATTTCTTCTTCGAGTTCCCCATTTAGAAAAGCAGTCTTAACATCCATTTGATGTATGTCAAGACCGTGCAGAGCTGCAAAAGCAATTATTAGTCGAATCGACGTAATTCGGGTTACAGGGGCATAAGTGTCAAAATAATCAACACCTTCTTTTTTATTAAACCCTTTTGCGACTAATCGTGCTTTATACTTATCAATGGAACCATCGGGTTTTAATTTTAGTTTGAAAATCCATTTACAACCCAATGGTTTACACCCCTTGAGAAGATCAACTAATTCCCAAGTGTGGTTTTGCATAATGGAAGATATTTCGCCATTAATGGCTTCTTTCCATTGAGGAGCTTTTGAAGTAGACATTGCTTCTTTGAACGTGCGAGGTTCATTGTCTACTATAAATGTGGTCACAAAGTCGGGTTCGAAGGTTTTAGTTATTTTTACCCGTTTGCTCCTTCTAGGTTTATCATCCGGTGCAGCTGGATGGTCGTCTTGGATGATGTTCATGGGACCGATGTCTGTGGGGGCCTCGTTCTCATTTTCGCTTGTATTCCAAGGAAATGAGCGTTTTCCATTAGTATTTTGATTATTTTTTAATGGAAATATGTTTTCAAAAAATGTGACATTTCTTGTTTCTAATATTGTATTCACTTCAATATTTGGATTGTCAGACTTGTGCAATAAAAACCTATAGGCATTACTCCGAGCTGCATATCGTATGAAGATACAATCTACGGTTTTTGGACCGATTTTTACCTTTTTAGGTAATGGTGCTGCTACTTTGGCCAGACACCCCCACACTTTGATGAACTTGTAGGAAGGTTTTCGACCGTTCCATAATTAATAAGGAGTTTGTTCCAATTTCTTGTGTGGTAGCTTGTTGAGCAAGTAATTTGCTATGAGCACCGCCTCCCCCCACATTTCGTCGGGTAGCTAGGCCTGATTGAATTAGTAATGAATTCATCATTTCTTTAAGTGTACGATTTTTCCTTTCCGCAATCCCATTGGATTGTGGAGTATATGGAGGAGTAACTTGATCAATTATCCCGTGTGTTGCACAAAAGTCTTTAAAAGGATGTACATATTCATCTCCTCGATCAGATTTGAGAATTTTTATCTTTTTCTCAAGTTGATTTTCTACTTCGTTCTTATACATTTTAAATGTCTCGAGCGCTTCATCTTTACTATTTAGCAAGTAAAGATGACAATAACGTGAACTATCATCAATAAAGGTGATGAAATAATTTTTCCCGCCACATGATTCTATGGATTTAAAGTCACATAGTTCGAACTAGCTCTAGTGGTCGAGTGTCACGTTGTCTTGTTTGAAAGGAGGTTCTTGTTTGTTTAGCCTCAACACATATTTGACATTTTTCCTTAGTGTTGATTCGTGCTTTTGGAATTAATTCCATTTGCATTAACCTTCGCATAGATTCATGGTTAACATGACCTAATCTAAGATGCCAAATATTAGGGTGCTCAAGCAAGTAAGAAGAAGATGTAGTCGCTGTATTATTAATACTACTATTGTTGGGTGGGGTTACCACCATTACATTACATTTGAACAACCCTCATTGAGGTAACCCTTGCCCATAAAAACTCCACTCTTAGTTAGTACAAATTTTTCAGACTCGAAGACCAACTTGAACCCATGCTTTATTAGGAGGGATCCGGAGATTAGGTTTTTCCTAATATCCGGGACATGGAGGACATTGGTAAGCACCAATTCCCGTCCGCTGGTCATTTCCAATATCACTTGCCCTTTTCCTTCCACTCTAGAGGTGGAGGAGTTGCCTATGAATAACTTCTCATCGGACGTCACTTTTGAATATGAAGAGAACATCTTCGCATCGCTGCATATGTGACGTGTGGCCCCGGTGTCCACATACCATTCACGACCCGTGCCGACCATGTTTGTCTCGAAACTACGCAGATCATGCTAATGTCTTCATCAACTACGTTGGCTTCTCGGTGGACTTGATTCTTCCCTCGGCACTCGGCAGCTTTGTGGCCTTTTTTGTCGCAGTTGAGACATTTCTCTTTGAACTTATACTGCTTATGTTGTTCAAAGCAATGAACGTTTCTTACACACACACACACACACATATATATATATTTATATATATATAATACTTTTTCTAGACTAAACACATTAAAAAGCATGTTATTTTATTAAAACCCCAAAGATGATACCGAAAGGGCGAGTTGAGTGTCTAACCCTTACCCAACTCGTAATATAGCCCCCGAACCTACACTGTCTTGCATTTTGAGTTTTTCTCTATTTAACCTTAAAATAGAGGTGGCGACTATGTACACACATTTTTAGAGTCCATAACAAGGCCGAGCGTATTCTCACGCGCTTAATGTTTTGAAACTGCTCGCTTTTCAGTAGCGAGGGCAGGTTGTCAAAATGGGATTCTCATAGCCCCCTCCTTTCCCATTAGTAGATTTTTCTTGTTTTGTTGTTTGGATTCTTTTTATTAATGAAATTACACTGTTAAATTAATTTATAGGTAAATGTAACTGTTTTAGGCCGTACAGGGATTTGTTCAACCTGCTTTAGTCAGTGATCCATGGTCTTTGGCCTCCTTGTTTAACTTTTGGTTTATTTCCATTTTGCTTATGTATCGTCTTCAATTTGTTGGGCTTCTCCAATTTTCATACTGTTGAGCTGTTACATGTACTTGTATTTCATTTTTACCTTATGAATATTCTGTCATAGCCAGAATGAACATCTGGTTGGGCTGTATTATTGAATCTGCCTTTCCTATTAGCATTTATCAGCTTGGATATGTTTTTTTAATCAAAATAGAGCTCACTTGGAAGAATTGATCTTATAATTTTAATGAGAATGATTTCACAAATTGAAAATTTGTTTAGTAGAACTGAGAATGCAATAGCTAAAGACTTTTGTGATGGTAGAGGAAGAAAGAAATGAGATAGATGTCAAAAGTTTGATTCGTGCGCAAATAGAATGCCTTGTGTGCTTGTTGTGAATCTGGGGTTGTATTCTTCATTGTGAGCTATTTGCACTGCAGCAGTTTTTGATTATGGATAGTAAAGAACCTCTAAAAATCTATCATATTACTCACAAATATAAAAGAAAATATATTTTCACTGCAACAAACAGTTGTCATGTCTCATTTGATTTACCTGGCTCGGAATTAATTTCTATATAGGGTAAATGCTTTGCCCTGAATCAGGCACTAGAAAAGATAATATCTTATAGAATTGGGAATGAAACTACAGCCCTTGCTCTAAGATCTCATGCCCTTTCTTTACTGCAGTTCTGCAAGAGCTTTTTTGTCTAAAAAAACATCTAGTTTGGTCCATTAGTAAGAAATGCAAGCAAGATATGAAGCATACCTTGTCGTAGTTGATAGTGTGTTCTCCACTCCAATGCTATTTCATCCCTTTTCAGTTGAGATTTTAGCCTTTTACGCATGAGGTATTAATTTTAGCCGTTTTTGCAGATAGTTTGATTTTGTTTCACTACGAGTGCTCTTCTCGCAGCTAATTTTTTGACATTTCAAGTTTCACTAGTTTTATTTTTAGCTTTCGAGACATGTGTACGATTAATTTTTTAAATTATACCTTGATTCTTATGAGATAGTTTTTTTATTTCTTTGGTTGCATTTTGAATTGGGTGTGGTTAATCTTACTTGGGATTCCATTTTTCTATTTGGGTATTGTGAAGGTTGTGCATGTGATTAGATTATATGCATTCATACACTGCACACCAAGAGGAGCTTCTTATAGGCTATAATATGGAGTTCAATACAATTTCCAGTCACAAGTTCTTAGGGGTAAGATTCTTATATACAATATGTTGCTTCACTTGTTAGGTAACATTCTTAGTTCATGGTATCATGCATTGACCAGCCTATAAAATATGCTTCTTGCTTAATGTATACCCCCATGTTTCATGGTGTGCCAATGAGAGCCAATAAGAGACTGGCACACTAAATTGTGTAAACATAGCTGGTGTGTTGGGACATTCATTTCTATCCTAATTTGGCCAATATCCAACTCCTGCATGATTTCTCATTTTGAACTTCTCTTTTGATTCATCCAAATATTTATCTGAAAAACTCAAATATCGTATAATCAAACAAGAACGGTATATCCCATAATTTTTGCTTGAAGAATAAAGCTTGGTAGATGCTTCTTGTCAACATTCTTAAGAATAATAACTGTATGTTTGGCTGAGATTAATGCCATCCACATGTGATGCAAAATCAAGCCTAATTTAATAAAGGGAGGTTAGCGTGAAGTAATTCTTGCTCTATATTCTGTAAATTTTAAGCCAAAATGAAGCTAAGTGTTGTCTAAATAGGGAAAACATCGGTATGCAGTTTCTTTTGTTTTTTCATGACCCCAATAAATCTATACCTGCCTTCTACATTTTCACCATGTCGTTAATGTGTGTGTTTTTGTTATTAACTTGGAGAGGCTCAAATATTTCTAGTGCTGACAAAGTAAGTTGAGGAAATCTTTAGCGGTTGGCACTTTCAAACTATCTTTTGCCTAACTTTAGTTGAGTAATAGAACGCTTATATTTAGAGGGTTGCCTGTGTGTTGTAAGCTTGTAACTATGTTATGGTTAAAACTTGGTGAACTGGTTGCATCCAAATGTTGTTGTTATTTTATAGTTGAAACTTGATGAAACTATTGTCTCCAATTTGATATATCTTCTCAGCTTTCTTTACAGAATATAGCGGCCCGGGGACACGTGGCTGAGTTTTACTGGAATGGAATTTCATGTCTCACTAATATTAAGTTTTTGTATGTGCGTGACTTCATTTTCTTTTTTCCTTACATTTGGTTGACAAATTGGAACCAAACTTAGTAATGAAGATATTGTTTCATGATCTTATATATTTCCTTTTTTTTTTTTTTGGCATCTGTCACACCACATAGATATTTTAGTCTCAGTTGTCACCAAAATAAATGAACCTGAATCCCTATATGGGATTATTCAGTCTCACAAGGTGCGACCAATTTTTACCCAGTTTTAAAATGGTATACCCACAAGAGAATTGAAAGAAGTAGGACAAGATTGAATTCACGTCATCTTACCATCTTTCAATGATTGTGCATTTCATAATTATATATTTTATCTTATGTATTCTTTGATTTTGTTGTCTTCATTTGTCAATTTCTATCTTATCTCATAATTGTTGGCAAGTTGGCTACCATTCATCTATCTCCATCACTTGATCAGTTATCTCATTTCCATGTCTGTTTGTATCTAGTTTTGGATATGCTTGAGAACAATATGTAACAATTTAGACTTCACCAGTTCTATGTGCATATTTTCTCTGTATATCATTGGTCTTGAAAGTTGGATATGGAAGCATGGTAGTTACAATTCATCACTTGGACATTTCATGTACATTGTTGGCAGATAACTCCCTTTGTCTCAAAATGATTATCAACTTTATAGTCCCTCTTTAAATACCTAGCTATTATAGCTTTGTGATTCACTAATAATAGAATCCTGGCCAATTTTTAGAATTGGGCACTATCATGAATCTTGTCCCTCATCCTTTTGTTATGCAGTGTCACTACTCGCTTTTCCCTCTACTAAACGAAGCCCAAGAGTATCCAATAGCTGAGGTGATCGACTCAAACAGGAACTAAGCTTAGGTGATCAACTCAAACAAGAACTAATTGCACTACTAGAAAATTGGTTATACATGATTGTTGGTTGCGATGGTTTTTGAAACCATAACATAATCTTCTTTTCGCGATTGTTTTTTTCCATCGCTTTTCTGCAATCGCCATATGTATATGTGATTGCTTAACAATCGCCAGTGCCATCACCTTTGAATATTTGAGGGGAATTAGCCAAAGAAAATAGGACCCGTGGAAAATAGAAAGATAATGTGATGGTTTTCGTAAATATGCGATTGCATTTGTAGTCGTAAAATGTGACTAATACCGAATGATAGTTTTGCCATCGCATTTATAAATAAAAAAATAAAAAAAATAAAAAATAGAAAAATAATTTTTCGTGCCAAGGGGTCTGTGAGAATCTTACATTTCTTTTCCTCTTCTTTTCTTTCCTTTCAGGAGCGAAAGACTTTGAGCAGGGCCCGAGCTAGCTGTGATATGGTATTTGACATCTTCCAGTCATTGCCCGCACCGTCTCAGATTCTGGTTGAGGAGACAGGCTTTGGAGTGTTCATGCGGGCGTTTAGTTCTTTCCGCAGTTATACATCTATATTCGATGTGCTGCGGGACTTTTGGTGGGACACCACCCACACTTTTCATCTCAGCTGGGGAGAAATCACCATGACTCCATGTGACTTTGCTGTTATCACAGGCATATCTACCAGCATCGGACAGACCTTGGCACCCGATTATACCCTCCGTGAGCATCATGACGTGGTGGAGGATCTTCCGGGGTTTGTGCCCACATATAAGAATGCTGATGAGGTTACTATTCGCAGTGTGAAGGAGTGGCTTGTGGAGAATGCTGGACAGGTTGATGTTGGGGATAGCGTTGCTGTGGCTCGTGTTGCCAGAGCATTTTTATTTTTCTTCTTGGGGATGTCCCTTTTTGCCAACTCCTCCACTTCCCTGAGGGTTTCTTTGCTAGGTTGCCTTCGAGATCTGGATCACGTGATAGATTATGATTGGGGACAGGCAGGTCTGGCTGAGCTCTACGTCTCCATGGATAGGTTGAGTCGGAATGACTCAAATGTTATGACTGGTTTTGCTCCTGCTTGGGAGGTATACTTCTTTTCCACTCTCAATTTTTTCTGTCAGCATTTTTTTTAGTTTTTTTTTATTTGCTGACTTTTGCTTTTTCTTTCTCTTTTTTTTTTCTTCAGGTATGGGTCTATTATGTATTTGACTTTACACAGGGCCCACTGCGCAGCGATGTTTATGGACCGCCTTACTTAGCCAAATTTGTAAATGCCAATAGGAAGAAAAAAGACATCAAGGGCTGTTTTTTAGAGTCATTGGGGCTACGTGACAGAGTAGAGAGCTCGACCTCGGGCTCAATGCACCTGGTCCCTTGGCAGAATTTGATAGAATAGAAAAATAGAATCTGAAAAAGGTTCTTGCTTCTCACTGTGAAAGGTTGTGGATTATTGAAAATACCCCTATTTCCCCAAACATATCCGTGGATCCTAAATTTGTCAAGAACTGAAAAGCCCACATTAGTACTTAAACATGATATTCTGTTAGTTACTAGGAATTGATTCATTCATTAGTTTTTCCCCTAACATACATATGCGCATTGCAATTCTCCGGCACCCCGGAACTTCTAGACTGTTGTTGAGCTCTCAAATTGTGACTCTGAGAGTAGATGTTCAGAACCTGATGAACTTGCAGATTGGGGTGAGAAAGCTGAACCAGAAGCAATTAGTCCTATTCTCTGAGGTCTTGGAATCTACAGCTTCAGACTTCTTTGCAAAACGACCACCGAATTAGGCTTGTATCGAGTTCTAGTATGCCTTTTTTATTTTCCGTATATTATGTCTTTTTTGAAGGAAAAAAACTGGAACCAGTGACCTCTTGCTAATTCTGGACAAAACCTTCTAGAAAAAGTTATTGCACTGCTGACCGAATTTGTTAGGAAAAATGCTGATTTGTGTTGTAGAATTCTACACCTAGAATCACAAGGATAATGGGATATAGAATCACAAGGATAATCACAAGAATTCTACATATAGAACTAATGGGTTAATATATGTAATTCAGTTGAAGCTTTAGGTATGTGACTGTTACGAATTGGAACCAAGACGATACCTCTGTAAAACCAAAACCAATGGTTTGGTAGGGTTTCAGTTTTTTATTTCAAAGAAACTGGTATATGCAGTTGAGTTTCAGTTTCTACCTAAAATCCAGAACAGTTCACACAATCACACTGAGCATAAGGTGTATAAATAGTAAACGTCCAACAAAATGGTCAGCTTCCGTTATGAAAGTTCAGGCAGAGCTTTTACTGTTTAGGACTCACTCCCATTTGTGTTAAGGTTGTAAAGGATCATGTAAAGGATCATTGCCAAGTTAATAAATTGAATGATAATATGCAACAATTGAGAAGAGACTTAATGTTGGAACAACACTCGTACCCAAAGAAGTAACTAATTCCAAATACAACAAGTAGAGAGCATGTCAGTTGTGATAATAAAAAATAACACCCTAAATTAATATTAAACTAAGAGAATGTTTATTGGTTAAACTAAGACAAACAGAAGAAAATATATAAATCAGGTTATGTTAGCTTTAGATATATAAGAAAATAAAACTTAAAGATAAGGAAGAACAGGAGATGGTATTTCCAAGGGAAAAGATAAGTTTTTGCATTAGATTTCTAGCTAATGGCCCAATGGTAATGAAACTCCCACAATTTGTGTGAAGCTTCCACTCCCACACCCACGTCTTGTTGCGGCGACACAGGTAGTTGGAACACCGGAATATGCTGAATAACATCTTCACATATATGTAGTCATAAGCACAATTCACTACTCTGTTCAAGAATAATGTCTAAAAGAAATCTGGGAAAAAAGGTTTCTAAGGAATTAAAACTCATTTGGTCATGGAATCAGTTGCTAAATCAACAATGAAAAAAAATTCATAGATCGTTGTGTTAATCACGAACGTACGGTTTCTTTCTTCTTTCATTAGGTTTACAACTTGATTATTTTGTAGACACCATGTTTACATCTTTGTGATATGAAATGTATGCCCCAGCCTCGAAAATGACCACCGGGGAAGTCATATGTTGTGAGAAAGAATCTACATGTGCATGTCCAAATCTATATACAAATAATTGGTTAATACAAGTTCTTGGACACAGCCCTGTACTAGATAATTTTGGGAGTTCCTGTCACACTTGTTTTCGATCTATATGACTTGTCCCCTATCTAACAAGGTTCTACTTCCTAGGGTCATTGTATTGTATTCAATAGTCTTGCCTCTACAAAGAACCTATTCAAACAAAAAACAGGATTATAGGCCGATTATTTCCAAATATCCACACCCACTCCGCAAATGCACATCAATACACGATCAATTTTATTCAGTGTACTAGTGATATAACTCACAATTTTAGTATTTCCTTTTTCTTTAATCTATTTTTCTTCTATAAGTGGCTTAAAACAGAGGGAACATAATGTTGATAATATATAATTCATGATAAGGAACATTAGGGACAGTTTAAATGTGTTTATGTTGCTTTTCGTGTTGAGGTAGAGATTTGGGTTGATATTTAGCCTATTGTTTATGTTGCTTTTCGTGTTGTTCATGTTGTTTATTGTTTATGTTGATGCCATGCCATGTTTTTGTTTCTCTTGAGCATACACATATTAATTACATATGTTTTATTTTGTTAGGATGAATATGCAAATAAATTACACGAAAAACATGGATTAGCCCTCGATGAAAGCGTGACTGAAATTGAGGATACTGGTTTAGAGATTTGGCAAGAATGTGTTGGGGGGTGTGACGAGGGGTAGGCTCATTGGACGACCTGGCGAAAGGTGGAGTAAAACAGGTGTCTCAAAAGAACACACACATTGCATCTCAAGAGCATTCGAAGAAACTTGAGAGGTTGGAGAAAGACAAAGCGAAATTGTACAAAATTGTGAATAGCAGGGTAGTTATATTTCTGAGCAAGGTAGTTATATTTCAGAGATGTCTCGATATATGCAAGACATTTTTCAGAAGTTCGGCATACCAGCTCCTCATTTCACTGTTGGTCCCCCTCCTATACCTCCTACAAATGATGGTGCTTCAGCATCAGGTGTTCCGGATGGTCCAAATGGTTTTTCGTCTTCTCGTGGTTGTGATGATTTTGACAATGAAGATAATGGTGATAACGATGATGAATCCGAGTCAAATGATGATTGATTTTTCTAAGTTATTTTCTCTTGATTAAGTCATGTACTACTTGATGCGTAAAGTTGGATTTTAAGTAAAAAAAAAATTTAGATTATTAAGGATAGTTACGGGTACTTTGATGTTGACTTATTGAACAATATATTTTGCTAGATGATGTTATATGACATAATTCTTTAATATGAAATATTATGAGTCGCTTGATTTGAAATATTTTGTATGTTTTTGGTATATAAATGTGATACAAATTTATGAAAATGATTGATATCGAGTTAGGTACGGAAAAATCAATTGTGATCAAGTGATGGTGAATGTTATCACATTTTATAGGGTATTAGATTGCTAAAGCCATCGCTTAATAGGAGCTAATGCGATGACAATATCAATCACGTATAAGGAATGATGTGATGTCACATATATCAATAGAGTGATGGCTAATGCAATCGCACACTTCAATATAAAGCGATGACCAAAGTAATCACTTATTCAGAGATAAAGCAATGGGAAAAACAATCACGTATGCCACAATAAAGCGATTATAAAAGCAATGTCGTATACGGAGATAAAGCGATGATCAATGCAATCGTGTAAACTTAGATAAAACGATGGTTAAAGCAATCGCGTATTCCTAAATAATGTGATGGCCAAAGCAATCACTTATAGCTCAATAGAGAGATGGTTAAAACAATCGCATATTTCAAGATAACGTGATAGAAATACCAATTGTCTAACATCCTCTAAAGTGATTGAATAAGCCATCGTTTATTGTGAATATGATTGCTTTAACAATCACTTATTTAGTACTAATGTGATGGTTTAACAATCGTCTTTTCATAAGATTATACGATGACTTTGTATTTTTATGAATTACAAAAATAAATATTATTTTTTATATTAGGTGATTGTTTATGCTATCACCTAAAATCTATGAGATAATGCAACAACTTTTACCATCACTTAAAGTTTCAGCGACAAGGCTTTATGCGATGAAATCGGTGATTGTTTTGACCATTGCATATAGTTTAAAATGATGGTTTTTTAGTATTGGCGATTACTTTCGACCATCACATAAAAACAATTTTCTAATAATGCAAGCTGAGGTGATCGAAATTCAAATCAAGCAAGAACTAATCGATGATCCAACATAATAGCGACAACTACAAAGTAATCATTAGGGAGTGAAGTACTGGCTATATAAATTTGGGCCTTCTCTCATTAGGCATTAATGTTTGAAAAAAACATATATTTTGTTCAAGTTAAATATGTCTCAAATTGGCCAACCATTATATATTTACTAGTTGATGATTCGAATGATTATGAGTCTTTCCTATAACTATAAAAATCATAAAATATTTATTGATAAATGTTGAGCGTAGGCAATTTTTATTTTCCATAATATTTGTTAGCCAAAGTTACTGTTCCTTGTCTCTTGTAATATCGATATTACACTTACTACTAAATTTTGATTGAAAGAGAAGGTAATTTAAGATTATTTTTAACGTTGTATATTACATTTTCTACTTACTTTCTTCTTGCTATTCATTGGCAATATTTCATCAACTTTGTTGAGGAAAAGCATTTTCTATTTTCTATGCAAATGAGACCAACATATCATTTTCTTCTATATTGCGCAAGAAGCTGGACATCTTTTGATTTTGGACAAATGAAGTGCGATAAGTTTTGATATAGTAGAAAACTGGATATATTTTTTAAAAAAAATAAATAAATAAACTTTTGTCTTATGTCCTTAATATATGAGAGAACGAAAAATAATAATAAAAAAGTATTCAAATATAAATTATCCCTTAACTAAGCAGTTTTTTAACATAATAGTAATTGAATTAAAACATACATTTTTTCCATAGAATATAAAATTCAAAATATATAATACTTTATTTGGATTGTCGTGAGAAAGTAATAAAAATGAGAAAAAATTATTGATAGTTAGGTTTGTTGGTTGAAATTGAAGAGATTGAAAATATTTAAGGAGTTATATAGAAAGTGTTTATTAAAATAAATTATTTTTTAAAATGTTAAAAAAATATATCTAAAATAAAAAATAAAGTGTTTTAAGAGTGATAGCGAGGAATTGTTGTGACTATGGTCTTGGGATGGGAGCATGCTATAGTTAGAAGTATAAAAGACTTTGCAACACACATTCCAAGATAACTGTCTTGATTAGCCTTTCTTCCTCTGCTGTCATAATGGATTTGGATTGGTAGCTCCGCTCACTTGCAGTGTCATTTTCCCATCCAGAGAGGAGACGAAAAAGACAAATAGAAAAGACAAACTGAACGTGTACCTAGTACCTACCTTATACCTACCTATCTACACTCAACACTGCATTTTACAACCTTAATCATTCCCGTTCTCTACGAAGTTACGCAGCAGCCAAAGATAAAGCTTTCCTTGGATTGAATAAGAAAGATAAATTAATACATATTGTTTTTGTTTTGGATAAAAAAAATTATTATTTTATTTTAAAAAATTAATTTTTAAAAATTAAGATATAAAAGTGTCATTTTATTAATAATGAACTGTTAAAAATATCATTTTTTTTTAAATGACTTTCAAATTAAGACTTTTTACCTAAAATGTAAAAATATATATTTTTATCTAAAAAGAAAAAAAAACATACCGCTACGTTGTACCCTATAATTAGAGGCGGTGATTTTTGTTCATAACTATTTACCCGCTCACACCGTCACTAAATAATAAGTACGAAGGCTTTTAAAATTTTAAACGACATAAATGGATAAGCTCATTTGAATCACCAATTATAACGGGTTAAATTAGTGGACTCATCAAACTTTAAGATGATATTTTTACAAGCATCTTGACCGTCATTATTTCTTCCGTTGACCTCCTTACTCATATGCAAACCACTTGACCTTGTTTTTTTTTTTTAAAAAAAAAAAAAAGGCAAACTATATTCTTATATATGTATTTACATTCCCTAAGTTAACTCATCTTCTCCTTCAACATAAGAAGCTGGAAATCAGTTCATTCATCATTCCTGTTATATGTCAATCTCTTTGATTTCTAGTTACTAGTTAATTTAAATTAATATTTGGCCTTGAAATTGAATGATTTTATACTACATTTGGCATAAAATGTATCTTTCAAATTAAACAAAAAAAAAATGTGTTACTAAATTAAAATTTGGACATACCAAGATATAAGATATTTAGTGTTAATTTTCCTAATAATCTCAACATATCGATATTCGTATCATGTAAGTCATTGATTACAAATTTATGGAGGTGTAAGAATGTGATCAACTATTCTCTCATAGCTTGCTAGAACTTGATAACATTTTAGTGAGTAATGCCATAAGTACCTAAATTAAGAAATACCAAAATTTTTATATAAAATAAAATGTAACCTAATGTGATGCATAAAGTTAGATTTTATATTTTGTTTTTGTACAACATCAGCTGTCACGTTAGGACTTAGGAGATACCTCACTTGATACATAATTTTCCGGTACTCTTAATTAGGTACACATACCATTACTACATTTTCCTTTTAAACAATTGCTTTGAACTCTCAGCCAACCTTGTCGCCTAGACATTTTAGCCAGTGGGAGGAGCCAACATGAGGTCGGCTCATGCTGAGATCGGGGCCGTGACCATTTTTATCATTACATAACAAGATGAAAAACACAAACTACAAAATAGTTCATGTATCCAAATAGAACAATGATTTTAAATATTGAATGACAAATTTTGATGGGTTAAAAGTAGAAGCAGCAAATTTTGCTCGCACCCATTTGTTCGTCCAGACCGTCTAATAAATAATGACTATAAGCATACTCAACATTTTAAGTGGGCACAAATGGACATATCCATTTAAGACTATTAATTATAATGGTTTAAATGGGCACCTGTGCTAAAACTTATTCTTTTGTTCTTCAAATTTCGCTCCGATTTTTGCTCTATATGATCTCTTAATAACATATATATATATATATATATATATATTGCAAAATTATGTCGTGTGTTGGATCCCCCCCTCCCCCGCCCCCGATCTCACTTAGATCCGTCACTATAGGCTCTCCGTTCTCAAAGTAATCTTTTTGTAATTTATTGTTACAACCTTCTCAAATTAATTATTGTAATTTGATGAATTCGGAGGTTCAAATTATCTGAATTCGTGAAATCATATTTTAACGTTCAATCAATTATTATATCAATCAACATCAGTCCAACAATCTAGTTAGTATGAAGCTTTTAATTTTCGTCAACTTTACAAATTAGAATTTCTAAAAATTACTATATTAGAAAAAAAAATTGAATGAAAACTAGCTATTGTTCGAGGAAGATTCTTTGAAAATTATTAATTTCATTCATATATATATATATATATATATATATATATATATATATATATATATATATATATAATGTGACGTCTCGAGCCCGAATGTCTAGATTCTACACATGACCCATCGGCTAGGTCAGTAAGCTCCTAGGTCGATTTAGATTTTAAACCTATTAACCATAATCACGCCTTAAAGTCTATGAACGATATTTGTATCTAATGGTAGTGAAGTCACTTATAATCGCACACAAAAATACATATTTATTTTTCCTTTTTTGGTTATATATATATATAGTTAGTTGTAATTTTTGATAATTTTTGTAAAAAGAAATTATTTTTTTGTAATTTTTATATTTATTTGATAAGTGTATGTTAATAAGTAAATGGGCACACATGGACGCTCATGCTCATTTAGTGTCCGCACATATATACTCATGTTATTAAATGGACACATATTTGTCTGCCCATTTGAATCCGCCCACATCCAACCATACCCATCCATTTACCACCTCTATTTAAAAATGTAAATGAAAATGAAGTGCCCTTTTCCTCTTACCTCTCGCCTTTTTGTTTGGTCTGTGTTGGAGTCTTTGAGAGTGAGAGTTGATGTTCAACTCAAATGGGAAGCTTTCCATGCGAAGGTGATGGGGCAACCAACCACACGACCTATACGGCCGTGGATCGATCACATCATCATATAGTTACACTTATTAGACTTCATTTGATACAGTTTTTTGAAAACTTAGTTTTTTCAAAATTCAATATTTTTAAAACACAGCGTTCATTATTTTCATAAATATAGTAGTTATAAAAAATGACACAACGTTTAAAACCTTCGTTCTTCACCGCTCCAAATTAGAGCGTTTTTAAAAACATCACATTTTAAAAAACCTTGCATTTTAAAACACTACATTAACCTCATAGTGGTTAAAACAAAACGTTATCATCTTCAAATTTCAATCCCTAAAAATTTACAAATTTTGTTCTGTTTTGACAAAAAATTAATAGCCTCATAGTGGCTAAAAGTCTTGGCTCCGCCACCGTTGAGTAGTGTATAGTGGTTGTATGATCCAACTTTGGCTTGACCAAGACTTCAATTTGCATGATTTTCTCTTCTCTCAATATAAATGTATGCCCTTTTTGCACGTTGGTTAGAGTCCGCGCGCATAAGACTAATTGCCTTATACTACCCCAAAATTTACACCAAGTTGAGATTAGGGGTTCATGGTTTTGATTTTAGTAATCTAATGCTCAATATTATTATATTTTTTGGTGCAATTAGGGTCTAGATGGAAGGCAGAAAAGTTCGTGGATGAAAAAGGTCAAACCAAATTTGTAATTTTAGGCGTCAATAGTTGGTTGACAAAAACTTCTGCAAAACGGTCTTACTAATATTTTTGTAAGACGGGTCTTTTTTACCTGACTCACTATATATTAATAGATTGAGCTATGAGATAGTGGAACTATGTCTTACGAATTAAGATTCGTAAAATTGTCTTACATGAGACTTACTCTATTTAGTATTCCCTCAGTTTCCAAATAATTACGGGAATTCGGCCGATTCCCTTTGAAGAAAATTTAACTCCAAAAATCCACGATAAATTTTTTAAACCGCTACAGTACACTTTTAAGGGAGAAATGACGAAGATACTTTTAATAAAGGAAAGGTACACGGACAAATCCACTGTCCATATTTAGGTATCGCAAGGAAAAAAATTGGGCATCGCTCAAAATTTTTGGCGTTGCAATACAAAAGCTAACTGCTCAAATTTAGACATCGCAAGGAAAAAATTTGGGCATCGTTCAAAATTTTGATCGTAATTCAAAATTGGGCATCATTCAAAATTTTGGCCAGGTAGGTTGAAACTAAGTATCATGGTATCAAAACATTGAGCATCGCTCAAAACATTGTCCAAATCACATGTACATCTACATCTTCTTGGAGAATTTTAAGCGCATCCAAAATGGAAGGCAACGATGCCCACATCGGAGGTAATGATGCCCACATCAGAGCCATTGTTGTAGTGTACTCTCATGTTCAAATTTTGCGCACACACTCGACATTTTGTTTGGCTCCAAACTAAGCATCATAGGGCTGTGTGAATTGATAATAGATTTGTTTGCAAGTGATTTTCTTCGGCATAGAAATTGACAAAATTGACATCAGAATGAATAATTAAACACTGTCATCAAATATCAACAAAGGTGGGCTTCAAATGGACAAATTTGACGTCGGAATCAATAAATTAAAATCTACCCCTAAATCTGTGTGTAAAAATTGAGCATCAATTTGAGTGAGACTCCATTTTATTATTTAACATACATAAGATAGTTTCACAGGTGACCCACTCTTTATAACAGTAAATCACTTTTTTTTAACCGATGTACCTGATTAAAGACGGTTATTATTTTAAAATGAATGAAGTACCACCTAAAAAAATCATCTTTTTCTTTTTAACGTTCCAAATAAAGTGTTCAATTTCTCTTTTTTTTTAAAGTTACTTTACAATTTTATCATTAATTTGATTTTAATTGGCCCCATGACTCTCACATAAATATTGTAATTTTTTTACATTATCCTAATATTTATAATTAAGATTAGTATGTGTACGTTTGGTTAAACAAAACATTATATAGGAAGTGACGGGGTATTTTTTTTTAGCTGCGAAGTCATGGTTGTTTGTGATATCAGCGTACGTGTGTATCAAAGACTCAAAGATCAAAAATAAGAGATATATAATGTTTTCTTTGTAAAAACAACATCCCCCTCTCAAATTAAGCTTACTAGTTTTGAACTTTTGATAATCCTGTTTTCTGTTTCTAAACCACTGAACCTCGGCACTCTACTTTTTAACGAGGCTCTTTTAATTCATACTAGTCATTGTGTTCGTGCCGATGGCACGGTATGAGTAGGGGAGTATGTCAGTACCGGAGGGGTGTCAATATTTAAATAAATCAATATATGTTTTAATCATGTTTCAAAAAAGTCTAAAATAACAAATTGAAAATGAAGACCTCTCGATAATCAATTAAAACATTATGATCATTCAACAGTGGAGAAAAAAATTAAAACTTTTATTTGTAATTTTATTTAAGAAAACAGAGGCGATACCTTGTTAAATTTTATTAATAGAAATAAAATTACAAATTTGAGGAGGACAACCAGCTTTGCCCTTATACAATTAATAATCTTTCGTTAAAATATAAACTTTTTTTTAACACATACGGCAAGGGTATTAATTTTTTAAAAAAATTTTAACCGCGTAACCTGTTTTATATTATAGATTTACTGTGGAAGATAGACACTAAACAATTAATATCTCTTTTTTATGTTGGTATAAAAAAGTGAATGTGTTTAATGAAAAGTGTATTTTATATTTTATACATATTATTAACAACGTAAAAAAATATCTTTTAGAGTGGTCTTAATAACATAAAAAATTGGAAGAAAAACTAAAGAAAAACTCAATAAATCGGAAGAATGTTTTATACACTCAATTTAAATTATTATTATCACTTCTATTGATTTAAATTGACTATTTTTCAATTTAAAATTTTGGTATTTTTCTTAATTTTGTAAATAAGACAACATAAAAAATAATTATTTTTCTTAAGAGTCATGAGCATCTAATTTAGTCGTCCAAAATTATTACAATAACTCAACAGTGCTTGTGCGTGGAAGGGGGAAAGGGCCTGCCGGATGTTGAATCAAGAAAATGGACATGAGAGAGCTAGGGAAGAGAGAGATGGTTGTGAAGCGAGAAAGAGGGGAAAGAGAGGGGAAGTTGGAGATCGGCAGGGAGAAGTGGGGAAGTTGGAGAGGGGTTGCACAACTACCCTTCGCACGTACATGTGAAATCTAGACAAAATTGAGACCGTAAGTTATCGGTAAATGAATTGATCTCAGCCGCTTTTTATCCCAACTCAATTGCGAGCGTATTTCCCAAGCTGTATTATAATATAGATTGTTATCATATACTCTCCTACCTAAATTATTTTCATCTTTTTACTTATTAGACTTAATTGTTTTTCAAATAAAAATTTAACATATCACCGGTGAAGACGCCATCCTCGATGTGTAACTCTCTCTCTCTCTCTCTCTCTTTAAGGTCTTCGAATTGTGACCACCAAGAAGGAGCCGGGTAATTGGAGACATCCCGGAGCAGGGCTCTGCAGCTACGATGCCATCATCGGCCACGGAGAGATCGAGAGAGGAGAATCTTCTAAGTGTTTAATAATTGGACCCCTATAGATTGATTTATAATATTATACAAAGTTTTAGTATTGACAAGGGGTAAAATAAATATTTAACATAACTTAATGGTTAAACCTAACGTCCGTCTAAAATATGAGATCGCTTCCAACAAACCTTTTGTATAGTGACAAGAATAACAACTTTAAACTTTTAGTGATTGTATTGCAAGTTTTTAAAAAAAATGGGTGACTCAAATATACGTTTACCGACCAATAACTACAACGTTAACATAAATAATCCAACCTAAACTCTAATGCACAATAATTGGAACAAATAGACGACCCCAATTCACAACTTTGGGCAAACCTTGGGATGGTAAAATGCAATAAATATTTATTCATCTCACTTTCTCTCAAAATGTTTGGATTTTGAAGACAAATGTTTTCATTTCTAATACAACATTTAATTAGAGAGTAACTAATATGGGGCATTTTTGGTAAAATGTTTACATTTTTTTTCTTGAAATCCTATAATGTCATTTATTTTGAGATAATCTTTTTTCTTTATAAAATATTAATTTATTTTGAGACGGGTGGAGTAGCAAATAGCAAATTGCAAGATGCAAATTCTCGACCCAATTTAGCTCAACCTTTGTCTTTAACTACTTGGGAACAGCTAAAAAATAATTCTACAAACTGAATAATGAAAATTTGATTTCACCACATGCATCTTTTATTTAATTAGAGTAGTACGTAGAAAATCTAAAACCATGGGTGTGTTTTCTTTTCTTGTCAGGAAAACTATGAACAGTTCAAAATTAATTAATAACTAATGATTTCTTATAATAATGCTTAAAATAAATTCCAAAATAGAGATAAAAATAAACACTAGAATGTTTATCCTCAATTTGTCCTCCTCTCCTTAGTTTTTTTCGCAGAGCTCCAAGCCTCCAACCCATATGGAAAGCAGAAAGGATGTTTTTGTACAACTGACCAATGATTGACATCGTTATTCTTAATAGACAATAATCCTTAAATATAGGGAATAATGTTATTAGCTCAGTAAAATAAATTAAAAAAATATTTTACTGTTATCAAGAAAATGAAATGAGCTTCAAATGCTCAAATGGCAGTGAAGCCATATGCATAAGTTCACAAACAATAAGGTAATGTTTCCCATAAACTGTCAATATTCACTACCACCTTCCTAGCGAGCTACTTGATATTTTAGCTATCTGAGATCACTCGTTTTGGGGGATGTTTGCCTTCTCTTGGAAAACCAAGTTTGACATTTAATACAGATTTAAGTTCCATAAACAAAGAGATGGCCATAACGGTTTGGAGTTTGGACCCCCACCCCCACTCAACCCAACTGATTGGGAAACTCTCGTCGAGCTCCATCTCAGCGAGAATGTGAGGGAAAATTACGCGACTCAATGATTAAATATTTGGAGGACCGTCTTATTACCTAAAAGGAGCCACCCTCACACTGCAGTTGCTAAGACTCGATCCTTGATTTTGTATCCAAATCTACTAGCATTTAACCAATTGAACTATGTTCGTGTGGGTCCCACTCAACCCAACTGTACTAGCTAGACAAGCTATTCCTCTAACACCTTAAAGTTATTGGAATCCAAATCCAGTTAATACATATGTATAATGTATAATTAATGTTTGTACGTGTATCTGTAATATACATACATGCCTATACATTGTGAAGAAATATAAGTGAAATTTAAGAAAAGAGTAAAGTTTATTGTAAGACGATCTTACGGATCATAATTCGTAATACAAAGTTTCACTCTCGCACAACTCAACCCATTAAAAAGATTGTGAGTCAGATAAATATGATTCATCTTACAAAAAAATATATGTATGACCGTGTTACGGTCATTTTTAAATAAAACAGATCCTTTCTTCGATGCGTGTGTTGGTAAGTTGAACTGTGAGAGAGTGAGACTTTATTTTACGAATTAAAATCCGTAAAACTGTCATACATGTGACTTACTCAAAGAATAATCGAGTCTTTTAATCTTACACTTGAATTGAATAAAACTCGCATTGCAAATCAATGTTTTATTCAGAAATCCCAACAATTAATAAGAAAAATATTGGCTCTTTTTCACTTGAATTAAAATTAAATATGCATTCAATTAACTCAAACGCAGATCAATACTTTGTTCAAAATCTCGAAAATTCACCGGGTAGAAATATAAGGTGGTGAGGTAAATATCTAAGATTTTCTGGGCCGGGGAGTGGGGAGTGGGGAGGGAAGAAATATCATTGTATCCGATGTATAAGAATATATTCCTTACTTTGAAACTACATAACACCTTGATTACAAAAGAAGTTTGGTCCAAAAAAGTTGGAATTCTATCTTCACCTTCTTTTTTTACCTGTTCTATCACTTCATCTCTCTAACGACTAATTTTTTCCAAACTTTAGCTTTTCACAAAATCATAATAAAGCCTTGAACCAAATTTCCAGCAAATTATTAAGATCTAGATCAACCAAATTTAATTAATGAAAAATAAAATACAAATAGATTTAGAACCGAGAAAAAAATTTGTTACTACCATAAATCTTTAAACAAATTAATTCAACTCTAGCGCAAAAAAAAAAATCAATTTTGAGTGTAATGGGTCTAACATTGAATATATATATATATATATATATATATATATATAGAGAGAGAGAGAGAGAGAGAGAGAGAGAGAGATGGCTTCAAAAAGCATAATTTATATCAATATTTAGTAAAACTTTCAATATTTTTACATGAAATTTCTTACCACATAAATTTGGATGATGTAAAAAACCATTGATCCCTACTTGGCATCGTCTCCTTTCCCTTTCGACTTTTCTTGATCTTCCGGCCAATGTCTTCTCGAATTCTCGGAGGAAACATCGATTCAACATCACTAGAAAAATCAAGCTGAATATTATTCCTTCGAATTTTGGGAGACAATTTTCTCTTCCTTGAAGAAGGTGGTGGTGGTGGCAGTACTTGTCGAGGTTTTCTTGGAGCTGGCGGACACTTTGTCATCACTGGGATTTTTTGATCCAAAGATGTTGGAGTTCGGAACCCATCATCATCATCTGCTACCTCGGATTTTCCTAAATTTGTGGGTGTCGACTGATCATCACTACTCTTTGTCTCTTCTTCTTCTTCTTCTTTTTTAGGACTGTTGCTGTCTTGTTGAACTTCTTGAAGGTGATCAGGATTTGGATTTGAGACTATATCGAGGGACCCATCTGAAGAAATTGAAGTGGGTGATGATGAGAAATTATCAAAATTGATCTCTTTTTGATCTTCTTTGAATTGACGGAAATCTGAAGAATTTGACATTGTAAAGAAAATGGAAATTGGTTAACTGAATTTGGTGTACATCAAGAGAGAGAAAATGTGTTTTGTGTGTGTGTGGGAGCTAAGAAGGGGATGGATGAAAAGGGTGAACTGTTATGGAGATCCTACATGGGGGGATAAAATCACCAAATCTACCATCTTTTCTGTTTTCTTTACTGTGTGTTTTTGTGTGTGAGAGAGAGAGAAAGAGAAAGAGAAAGAGAGAGCTTATGAGAGTTTGTGCGCATCGGATCCTACGCCAAAGAGGGGGTGGTTTGAAATACTCCTCCCCCACCTTATTCTTCTTCTTCACCAAACACTCTCTCTCTCTCACTCTCGCTCGCTCTAAAAATCCCTCACTCTCTTTAATTCTCTCTCTCTAGAAATATCCTCTCTCACTCTCGTTGATATCCATATCAAAAATGCACATATGGTAGGGGTTAAATTATGTGTGAAATGAATACTTGAGGTTTTTATAATTTTATTTTTCTGATATTTTACGAACTTTGATGCATCAATGCACGTGGTTTTGCTACAATGGGACCATCTCTGATGTTAACTCTTTTCCCATTTTATCGTGATATCACCCACTCTTTCCGTTTCTCGGATGCCTTGTTTACCTTGCAAGTAACAGCTATACCTAATATATATATAATACTCCATCCGTCCTTAAATTATCGCCCTCCTTTTTTTTTCGTCAAAATAAGTAAACTTACCTTTTAACATCACTTTTACCCTTACTTTTCACTCTACTTTAATTATGAGCCACATATATATAGACATTAATGGAAACTACATATTAAACCAATATAAATAATCAACAATTACTTTTTTTTAAAAGCAGAGTGACAATTATTTAAGAATAAGTACATCTATAAAAATAAAACTCCAATATTATCTTCTAAATTAAAATACGAATACAATAATGTTCTCAAAATAAGTGTTTATTTTGTCACATGAACAATAATAAACACTCATCTTGAGACATAATAGTCGTGTTCGTAAAACTAGAGTAATTTGCTAGAATATACTCATTTCGTCATAAAATTATCGTCTTGATTGACTTACTACACGGTTTAGGAAAACACATTTCATTGGATTATTAATACTTGTTTAATGTGTGGTTTACTTTAAAACTTATGTGTACACATTTTGCTCATAATTAAAGTAAAATGAAAACGTAAGGATAAGGTGATGAAAGTGTTGTCCTAAAAATGAAAGTTTCAAACAAGACAATTATTTTGGGACAAACAAAAAAAGAAAGAAAGACAATAATTTTAGAACTGAGAGAGTATTATATTACTGTAATTCTCTAAAAGTTACTTCTGCACTATACGATACAATACTCCTTCTCTTTTATTTAAAGAGTTTGTTTCATAAGTCTAATAAGTAATTGATATATTACTGTCATTAATTAGAATAGTCATAATTACAAAAAAAAAATTAAGCACACCAATATGCTTAGTGCTTGCAACACACGTGAAGAGTAAAGATAGAAAGTTATGAAAATTATAAACATAATTTTTAAAAATAGACTATTAAAGTAAAATATTTTAACATAGAATAGTGAATTATTTGTAAACGTGGACTATTTGTTGATTTATTAAGGTTTTTTTTCTTTTTTTGAGATTGAGTTTAATTAGTTGATTTGTTCAAGTCACTTTGAGGCACCTAAATTTAATTTACTTCTTTTAAAGAGTGTAGCTTGATAATTGATATACAAAAAGAGGATGCCTATAGCCGGCATTGTATTGATGTTTGGGTCTATAAAAGGGATTGGAAAGTTGGCTTCAATCATATGGATATATAGAGTAGCTATAGCTAGGTTCATTAAGAATGTTTACATGCAATCGGACGAGGAAATTTGCTCAGCATTTGAGAAAGTCAAAAAAACTGCTCCAAAAGTAAGGGATGGCAGTTGAGCCATTCATCTACGCGTGTATATGAAGATTTAGCCATTCAAGTATAGTTTGTACTCCCACCTATTTTAAAATACAAAAATGGTAGATGTACAATTATTGTTATAACTACGAATTCAAGAAGGCGAAAGTTGTTTTGAAGAAAGATAATTTTTCATTCATTAATAGGCAATAGTTGTATAAATATTTGTAAATCTAATATTTTGTTTTAAATAAGAGTAAAATTTTCATTTATCAGTGGTGTAAAATATTTTTTACACAAGTGATATTTTGATCATGACATGTATCAATCATAATTTTTCATGTTTTTTTTTATTTTGATTAACCACGTGTCGTGTTTCAAAGCCACTTGTGTAAAAACTATTATACATTGCCGATAGATGAAAATTTAATTTTTTAAATTAATGTCCAACTTTCTTTTTTCATACGTTTGAAAATAATTGTACTTAATTTTTATTTTTTTGAGTTTTTAATCATTATATTTATACTGTTTTTTTCTCTACTTTAATGATGATTTCAAATACGCATAGAGTCATATATGATACAAAGAGTTTTTATAGAGTCAATTAGCTTTTTTTAATCTATGTGTCACGGTCAAACATCATGGATCAGGTAAGAATGATCTGTCTTATATAAAATATTTATAAAACCGCCGTATTTAAGTTTTTGCCTTAAACAAGACCTAATTAAGAAGGCATTGACTCCCGAGATGTATTATTAGTAAGAAACATTTATAAAACTTGTTTCATAGTAGTATTAGATATGTTGAATTGTTCAATAAATATATTTTCTATACGTTTAATAGCTTGAAAAATGCGAAGAAAGGGAAAAAAGAGAGGATAAGTAATATTGAGATCATTGATGAAATTTAGGAAATCTTTGGAGAATTAGAGCTTTTTAAAGAAGAAACCATTTTATGATGCATTCAACTAAGAATCGGCTTTATATAAAGAAAGAGTCTACTAAACCACGGATGCCTGCGTAAGGTTGGAGTCCAGATCTCCTGTACCACTTGTGTATACCACCGATGTACCATTTTTCATCTCCATCATTGCATCCCAATCATTGTATCTCAACTAATGGTTGAGATGAAAAATGGTACATCGGTGGTACACACAAGTGGCACTACAACAAAAAGTGTCTATTAGGACCCCTCACATAGGACACTTTTAAAAAATCGTCCTATAAAAGTCTCAATAGGGCGCTTAACTCTTTGGGTCCTATTATGGCACCGCCTAGTAGGACGCCTTACTTTTGGTGTCCTATTATCATAATACTTAATAATACGCCCTTTCAATGTCATCCTATAAAAAAGTTTAAAAGGACGCATAACCCATTGAGTCCTATTACCACGATGCTAATAGGACACATAACTTTAGGGCCCTATTACAATAAGGGCTAACAGGACACCTTTTATGTAAGCGTCTTATTAACTCATTGAGACCTACTAAGGTTGTGATTAATAAGATGCCTTTCTATAGGGTCCTATTATTATAATACCTAATAGGACACGTAACTCTTGGGTCCTATGACGGTAAGGGGTAAAAGGACACCTTTTAGGTTGGCATCACATTAACTCATTGGTTAATAGGACACTTAATAAGTAGACATCCTATAAAAATGCTAAAATCATTACAAGAAAACAATCATTATCAATATTCCCACACTTTTTTTTCATCTGCCTCTAATGGTTACTATCCAGACTTTTCATCTACCAATTTCTTCAAAAAATCATAATTTCCTGTCAATATTCATTAGATCCCGTTAATTTTTGTTATATTCCATTAAGTCTCTTAGCAATTTTTTTTTCTTGGGATTCAGTCATAGCTTTTGTAAAATATGACGGACGCCTTATTAATAGAATATAACGAAACCTAACAAAATGTGATGATTTATTTTAATCATAAATGGGTATAAAGGGAAATTTAATCAAGTTCTTAAAAAAGTGCTACGTTTAGCTTACTATCGTGCTACATTGTGTCAATTCATTTTGCTATATTTAAAAAGAAAAAAAAACTGAAATATTTTATCTTTTAATACTGCTAGCGTATCGATTGCAAAATGTTAAGACACGGTGACCTCCATGTCATTGTTACTCCCTCTCTCTGACCTCTCTTGAAACAGGTAAAGAGATTTGAATTAGGGTTCATCTCGATTATCACTACTTAAGGCAACATTCTAATTAATGATTCCTTGTAACCCTTTCAATCCTAATCGGGAATTCTTTATATCGATCGATTTTAAGGATCCACCAAAGAAAATTGAGATATTGCGACTCCTTGTTTGCAAATTTTTCCTAAAGACCTCATAAATTGGTATATTAGGGCATTTGTTGGTGCTTCTATATGAAATATCAAATACTTTTGTAAATTAAGTCTCCTAAAATAATTTGTTAGGGCTCTTGTCGGAGCAATTTCATAAAAAAAAAATTGCCTACCAGAAAAAAAACCCGACATAATGAGACACAAATAATGAGACACGTACATTATTGATGCGATAGAGAATTTAACAAGGCACCACATTAATTAGCAATTCACGAGACCAAAAAATAAGCAACACTGATATATCTTGGTCAAAATGTATTGTAACAAGAGTCGGTCAAAGGTTTTGTTACTTCTTCTTTCATGTATAAACATGACGTAGGTTTAGATACGCATTTTAATTTTACTTACTCCCTCTGCTTTCTAAAAGTGTCTTATTTGACTTGATGAATAGATTAAAAAGAGAATAATTGACTATTAAAAATATATAGGTACTTAATGCAACACTTTTTGAATATTTTTTTTCTACCAATTTTCCTTTTGTTCAATTTATAATTAAATGAAAAAAAAAAACAAGATTGGTGGTGGAGGTGGGCGGGAGGTGGTGGGGCTGGAAGGGAGTTGGTTTTTAAGTAAATGAAAAAAAAACTATTTTTTTGGGTGGAGATGTGGCGGAGACTGGCCGGGATGTGGTAGAGGCTGGGCGGGCTGGGCGGTTGGGCTGGGGGAGGGGCGGGCTGGGTGGTTGGGCTGGGGTGTAGGCTAGGTGAGGGAGGGACTAGGGGAGGCCCAATCAGTGTGGGAGGGATGGGTGAGGGCATGCGGTGTGCTTTGGGGAGGGATTGGGCTTGGCCGAACATGTGTGGGAGGGACTGGGTGAGGGCGGGCTGGGGAGGGAGGCTTGACCCGGACGGTGTGGGAGGCTGGGGAGGGGCTGGGTGAAGGTAGGCAGATTCGGATGGGGGCCGGGGGGAGGCAG
This sequence comes from Codonopsis lanceolata, assembly GCA_013146195.2. NCBI lineage: Eukaryota > Viridiplantae > Streptophyta > Magnoliopsida > Asterales > Campanulaceae > Codonopsis > Codonopsis lanceolata. Next base: position 112,597,477 of record CM028381.1, on the reverse strand, counting down.
ATGGGTTGGGAGGGACTTGGCCCGAGCGGTGTGGGAGGAGTAAGGGTGGGGTTGGGGGCTGGGCAGGCGGTGGGTGGTGGTCCGGTGGCGATGTTCAATTTTTTTTGTTTTATTTTTGTTAAGGGTAATATAGTATTTTTATAACAAAAAGTGATGTATTAAATATTTTATAGGTGTTGTATTAAGTATTACCCTTTAAAAATATTTAAAGTAGCAAATAAATAAAGTAAAATAAGAAAATAACTTTCTAAACCGAAAAAATTAAAAGTGATACATCTCATGGAACAAACAAAACATGTAGATCAATTGTGTTTTAAGATGAGCGTGTTGGGGAGTGTGTTTTTTAAGGGTAAATTCTGGTCGGTCCCTTTTGTCAAGTTTATAACCCCTCCATTCCCCCCGGGTTTTTTTTAATGGCTAAAGTTCATTAAATGTCTAGATCGTCTCCTTCCACTGCTCCGGCCAACATTTTGGAGTTCGCAACAAAACGAGGATTGGCCTGACTGATTAGAAAAAAAACGAGACTCGAGGGGTAATAAACTTGTGAATAGGGACTGGCCCGTAATTTCTCCTATTTTAAAAAATTAATTTTACAGCCGCAGCCTTAAGCCTTGGCGCTTAATGAAAAAAACGCATTTGGGCGGGTTCTCAATTTTCATCGCGCTCTCTCTCGCGCCAATTTTCAGCTCTCTCTTGTTCACGCCGCTACCAATTCATCAAAACCCCAAAATATTGCATTTAGGGGAAGAGTTGAAGACCAGGTTTCCCACACCCCAAAAATTTGCATTGAGGACTACACAATAGAGAAGATTCACTGTGGAATTGAAAGGTATGCCCTAGTTGTTCAAAAATTTCTCACCTTGTGAATGGTAGCCAAGTGATTAACAATATTCTATTCACTAATGTTTCTAATAAACAATTGCTCATAACTCACTCCAGCCGACTATATGCCCTAGTTTTTGGATAAACAATTGCTCACTTTGTGAATGATTTCCTTGTGATTAACAATTTTTTATTCCCTATTTTTTCATAGTAAACCTTTGCGGATGATAATCATGTGACTAGCAATTAGTTTATTCGTCTTAATACAACCCTAATGTGTATACATACTTTTTAATTTTATAATTTTATTATGTTGCATCTTAAGCCATTATTCAGGGTAATTAACATTACCACCATATCTTCTTGGTCTTAATTCAACCCTTATGTGTATACATAGCAGCCATTGGTTTAACTCACCTCTTCTAATGTTAATTACAAAAAAAAGAGTGACATATGACGAGCAGCCCAAATTCTCACCTCGAAGACCCCTTTAAACAGCCCCCTTTTGTGTATACATAGCAGCCATTGGTTTAACTCACCTCGAAGACCCCTTTAAACAACCCCCTTTTGAGATAGAATAATCTGCCCAACTTCTTTGTTTGACTGAAAATTCAAAGAACCAACTTTAAGAGCATGTACCAGCCCAACTAAGAACAACACAGACCAAACTACATAGGCGAACAATGGACCGAGCAAGAACCAACTTTAAGAGCATGCAACAAACCATTGACCAGAAGATGGGGAACATTTACATCTCCATCTCCATTTCATACTCTCCTTGCTTGTCATGATGCCTCTTAAAATCACAGCCCAAGCCTTCGCTTCTTCTTTGGAGGACAACAATTTTACTTGCCTTGGATTCAGCTGAACTCTTCATAAGAAAAATCACGTATGGTGGTGCCTTTTTGGTCACAACAGTCCGTCCCGTTGTTTCCTTTCAAAACAATTCCAAACTTTTCATATAAAAAATTCTGATTTGTTGAAATTGAATCTGTGTTGTTTGAGTTGAATTCTCTGAACTTGCCTACCATGACTCTTTTTTGATGATCCCTTCGCTTTGTAGCAGCCCCAAGTCCGCTGCCATCCTTCAAAATTGTTTTCTCCTCGATACTCTCATTCGAAACAGTCCCTTTTTTTATGTCTTCTAAACCAGGCCTAAACCGTGATAGGTGAATATCCCAAACAGCTCCAACACTCTTGTCATCCACCTTGCGTATAGGCCATACTTTTGTAAGCAAAGTAGCTCCTAATTCAAACTCTAATCTGTTTGCATTTGTCTTTATTATTTCCAGCAGCTCTTTGGCCAGAAGACTTGTCCCTTTTGTTTCTTCTTTGCCTTTCATTAACCAAATGATTGTCCGTAAGAAAGCAGCCCACTCCATTACTTCCTCTTGGCTTAATAACACAAGTTGATTGGATTTTAGACCAAACTCTTCAAAGAGCTAAACAAGCTGTCCAAATTCTCTAATTAACGAAAGCAAATACAAAAATAATCTGCACAACTTGTTTATTTAGGCACTTTGGGTTTATTTTTCATGAAAGTTTATGGAACAGTAGTACACAACTTTCAGCATAAAAACAATTAACTTGGGAGGTCTTGTTAGCCGAGGGATGTTGTGTATGCTTATGGATGATAGCTACTTCCATTGAGCACAAATCATATCCATGTGCTTTCTTGTGGGCTAGTGGTGGGTCACATAGGTTAGACAAGGAAGTGTTAGTTGTTTTAAGTTGTCCTTTAATGCACAGTTCATTGCTTCCCTAGCCTAAGTAAAATGTTGAACCTTTAAACTGAAGAAAGTCAAATAAATTAATAGAAGTCCATAATTTTTAAAGTACTTCATTGAAAAAAATAGCCTACATGAAAGTAGCGCTTTCGGTTACTGTACCCTTGACCATTTATGTTACATGGAGGCTAGAGCTAATATCTGACTGTTTGTATCAGCTTCTTTTCCATCATTCAGATTCATTATTGCTCTAAAAATATGAAATTTTCTTTGCGAAAGAAATTGTAATTTTCGTGCACAACAGGCAGCAGGTGTAAAGCGTGCCAAGTGCAAGGTATGTTATAGATGGTAAAATCCGTCTATTTTTTCCTTCAATTCGTTACTTTGTTGTGACTTGTACCATTGTAATGCAGAGTAATTTCTTAATCTGCAAGCATTAAGATCTGGAGCACCATCCGAATTTGGAGAAGCTTTATGTACTAGGGACTAATTGTGGTAAGTAGAAAGTAGAAACTTTCTTCTACTTCACTTTAATTCTTTTGTCATTAATATGGTAATTTGGCCCATTTACTAAAATCGCAACCCAAGTAACTTTTGAGTTCATATGAAGCATGTGTAATGACATGGAAACGAGGTGTATCATATAGAGATTGGCCACATTGATAGTAAATTGAGCTAATCTCTGTTAGTGGACTCCTAGTTCTCATTAACTGCGTGGGGTGATACACCTTACATGTCAATTGAAAGATTTATATCCATTATATTGCTCCCAAAGCCTCAGTTCAATTGAATGGTGCTAGTTAATATGTCTTTTATGATATATCATTAAGAATATATGAATTCTGGTATATTGTACCAAAAAAGCAATATAAATATTCTATTTTGAAATTACTAATTGCATCATTCCTCTAGAAAATATAAACAAAAACCTATCTTTCTGGTAGAAAGATTTAAGTTGAATATTTGTTAGGTTTACTTTGCAAGAATGGTGATTAAGTGGCAGGTGTTACTAATTTTGTTATAAATACTTTTAGTCCTTGATAGTAGAGATGAGGATAAATGATAATGACTGAGAATCTTCCTTCATTCAGTCAGCAGGAAAGTTGATTCTTTTTAGAAACCAGGCACAGGGCACTTATATAAACATGATACTATAAAATCCAAATTTTGAAAGTTACCATAAGTGTGCTATTCCAAAATTCATAGCCTTCAATATGTGACAGAATCAATGGAGTTATCTTTTTCACTATATGTCCGGTTCAAGTACAACATTACGCAAGCATTTAGTGACCCACATAGCCAGTGAAACCTTAACAAGTACCATAAGGGAACTTGTTTGCAAAACCATAAAATACATATCTATGCACATAGTTCGATTTGTAATCACAGAAAGTATGATCTCCTTACTCACTCATGTTATCTGATGGTGGACTAATCAACTTCTAATAGGTTCATTTGAAGCATTTGGATGGCCACACTGAAGAGGTACAAGTCCTTGATATTTTGTATTTGGCTTTAAGTCTTACTGGCATCTGCTTCCTCAAACTTTAAATTTAACTAAAGCGGGTTCCCTATTTACGTCTACCGACAAATGATTTAGTAGATGTTATCGCACCATCTTGCTACGGGTAATCTCTGGTTGGGTTTTCAATCATCAAACATATTCCAAATGTCTGGTTGTATAATTCTTGCGAGTCTTTGATCCTATCATAACTTCTTTCTTTGTGTATCGAATATGTTTTTCAATATTTTGTTGACTATCATATCTGTAGGTAAGGATCTAGCATATTTGCATGAAGAACTTGTTTGTATATACATTGTTGGGCCCCTCTCTACCAACTTTAGCTTTTAGATGAGTTGGTAACTTAACAACAATGTTGCTAGACACCTCTTAAAACCCTCTAATCTCATAAGGCTGCCTCTAAAATTTATGGCAATAAAACCGGAAGGAGGATGGGTAATTAGTTATACCATGAGGTATTGCCCCAGGCCTGATCGCCAACTTGCCCAAGCGCAACAAATCATGACGTGCTTTGATTGGTCGTTAAAATACTTAAGGCAAGTTATCAGTACCTGGTTTCACCAGAAAATAATGCTACATACCTCTAAATCGAGGACTTCTTTCAAATTTGTAAGTCATATAAACTTTTCCACACCAACTGCGTCGTGTTGGGGTATCTTGTTCTCCCTACTTAAATCCTTGGATGCTTCCCCAGTTAACATGAATTTGCTCAAAGCTCAGTGTCACTCAAACTTTTCCCACTCTTTTAATGTGGGATTTGGGATATCACAGGTGGTATCGCCGTATCGGTTCATTTTACTGCTAATTTGAGAATCCAATTTATGCGTCTTTGTGATATTTAGGAGAGTGAGTTGTCCATCCCTATGATATAAAAAATGTAAAAATAAAATAGTTACAGGTGCTGCTAATATTTATGTCAGAAATCTGACATAGAAGCTATTATTTGGGTCATTGAGCAGTTGATCCAATTCAAATCCAGGAGTTATTTTTTTATTTAATTTTGCCCAAGTAGGCAACATAAGAGGGTTGTGCAAAGTTTTCCAAATATCTACCAAATAAATAAATTCTCTTGGTTTTTCAATTATCATCTTGAAGATGCTATTTTTAATTAAATTGTGATCATATAGTGAATAGGCTTTTGCGCTCTAGTCCGTCATGTAAGTGAGGGTTTAGACTTATCTTTACTGGATGATATTCCATGAGTAGCACTTGTTTGGACTTTTGTGAACTTCCCATGAATTGGCTTTACTGAATCTTTAAATTAGTGGTGTCTTAACAATGGTTCTCTTTTACCTACTCGATCGGCTGCATACATTTCAACATGTTGCAACAAAAAGGTTTAACAATAATATACTAATTAGCATAGTTTCTTTGGCGAAAAGAAGAGAATCGAGTTGATCTCTTTCTTTGTATTTACTTTCAATATATGCAGGATACAAAAAACATGTACAAGAGTCCTATGTAAACACTACTATGAACTAAGTTGCCTTCATATAGAAGACTAATACAACAGAGGTACCTTAATTACTAGTTACAGGAATAATAATAATACAACAATAAATAATTAATAATTACACGCTAACAAAAGTAACATGAACTCTGGATTACTTCTTTCTTGATTAGTTTTTTCTAGTTAAAAATATAAATTGTTCATGTTCTGACAAATTATTTGTGAATCTTAAGATGAGCTTTCACATATATATTTTTTACTTATACGGAGTTAACTTAACTAGCTATTACTTTGCTTGGCAAGTTTGCCACTTCAATAACCAATCATTTACTTGTACTTCAATAGGTATTTTGATTTATATTTCCTATTACTTCTACATGTGGCATATATATGTACTATTTGTTTTACTTTTTTTTCCCTTCGTTAGGCTGCTATTTATTTTATATTGGTTGGTTGTAATGTCCTAAGAGAATTGCTTATATTTTTACTAGTCAAAATATGCCACTAACATACCACTACTTGCTCAGTTAAGGAATAACATCATGGATAGGAGTTGATGAATTTGATTTACTTTTTTTCTTTCTAACTTCTAGAGTATTATGATTTGCGTCTATATACATTCTAGTTAAGAAGATTGGGAAATAAATGTGTGGTTTTTTATTCATTGTTGTTTGATCATTCAACTATACTTGTTTTTGTTTTAAGCATTTCTTGAATTGACATTTAGGAGGGAATTGAGATTTACCTAAGAGCATAACGAGATCCTAAGATTGTAAGCTAAAGGATGGGTTCATAGCTTAGACCCACACGGAAGTAGGTGGCGAAGAAATTAGACCAAAGTGGTGTGAAGTACACATTGAAGTACCGGCAAAAAGAAATGAACATTTGGTTAGACCTTATGCATTATTTGTGACAATTGGAGATGCTATTGGAGCAAGCTTGTTGCATGACCACAATTTCACTCTGTATGTTATATTGAGTGTTTGGTTATGTTGTATTTTGTAAGTGAAGGTTTCCATAATACTAATATATATGCACATGTTGTCAAATTGTAGGTGGTGCAGAAGCGATGAAATGCGTTAAGTTGTTTGCGAATACATTTGCTTTTGGGTTTTATGGAGCAATTATCTTTATTAGCTCTTAGTGTTTATGTACTATGTTTAGATTTTAGGTTCAACTTTGTAGTTATGTTTTCTTTTTTTCTTAATATATATTAGCTAATGGATG
>CM028381.1:112539206-112590629 GCA_013146195.2 Codonopsis lanceolata | reverse complement strand
AGTTGCTTAATTGGGTCATTCCTAATGGTGAAGATTCGAGGGTATTTCGGGTATGGTCAGGGGCAGGCGCTAGTAGACTAAGGCATGTATGCTATGCTGACGTGAATAAGGTCTTAGTTTCTTAAGCCAGGAACGATGGCATCCAGAGACTAACACTTTCCATATGCCTTTCGGGGAGATGACCATTAGTTTAGACGATGTGTTTTGTCTGCTCGGTCTTCCTATTGTGGGTGATCCATTAGCTTGTGCTAGGGATGTTGATGCCTCATATGTGAGTGAGATGTCGGGAGTGTCACTGAGGAGGTTTTTGAGGGCACGGAAATAAGAGGGGGCTTCGTGACATGGAGTGGCTACGTGTGAGGTTTAATGATGATGTCACGCCCGAGGATGAGTTTAAAAGGGTCAGGCCGCGAGGGCATACTTCTTATTGATCTTGGGTCGCACGATATTTGCTGATAAGAGCTGACCCGAGTACCTATCAGCATACTTAGAGCTGGCTTGAAGATCTTCAAAATCTAGATACTTATGCGGGAACCGCCACCCTCAGATATTTATATGTATTTAGACAAGCATCTAGGTATAACACGGCGATAGCTGGTTCCATGGCATTACTTGAGGTAATAATTATAATTATTCTATAGTTTTATGTTGTGTATTTACTAGTAAAGTTAAAATGTTTTATTTGATACTTCATCTTTAAAATGTATATTTTATTGCTTTTCAGCGTGGATCTACTTCATGTTTCCATATCCGAGGCCACCTCATAATGTTGATTACAAGTCTGATACCGCTTGACGTAGTGGATCCCGCAAAAAGACGACGCTACCGATCGCTTATTAGCATCACGTGAGCAATTAGATAAATTGACGAGTCGTGACGTGAGTATACGATTTTTCTATCAATTTCAACAACTTTTAATATTAGGTTTCGTATTGAAAGTTTTGACTTTTTGTTGGTCTATTGTTTTAGGTTGACCGGCTTCCTTACGACGAAGGTCGTGACCTGGCTTCATGGCATCGATTGCCACGCATTTGTGATGCATACAGACGGGCTACGTTGTTCGAGCCATACCATCCGTATGAGTCCTTCGACAGCTCGTATATTCAAACGATTCCGAGGACAGCCATTGCTCCGAATCGGCGGCCTCGAGATAACTCAAGGCTTGTGACCTCGGGCTAGGTTTTTGCTGGTACTCGTTGACATCCGATAGCCATCTCCTATCTCAAGAACGGCCCAGCGTGCCTTACGTGTGGATCGTGCTCCCGGTTATTTAGACGGTACACGGAGCGCCTCACATGTAGTCGCACCCCTGCACGATCCGCATACGCACACCACTACGACCGATGCCGCAATTTAAGCTGCATGATGTGATATGGGAGTTGTAGGACTATGATTGATCCCACAAGACAGCACGGAGATCCGTGACCGATCTATACCATATGTGGACTTGGGCTCATTGCTTGATAGAGTGCACACAGTTATCAATGGTCCAAATTGATGACACGGACCGCCTCATAGGAGGGAATAGTGATATGGACTATGTTTATGTTTATTTAATGTTATGAATTGTAAAACAGCTTTTAGTATTTTTGTGGTATCGAAATTTGTAGCAAACTTTGTATAGCAATATAAAAGCAAAGTGCATTAGCAGTATTTATTTAATATCATATAATTTAATACCGATTTGTTCAAATACATGTTTTTAATATAATACAATCGAACTACTCCAAATGTATACTATCGAACTACTACCAACAACTCTAGCCGAGCCTACGATTCACTATATGAAAGTTGTCGATTAATATATAGAATTTCCACGCATTAGCGCATTGACGAGCAATTTCGTCCCAAACCCACGGTAATAAAAGCAAAGGGTAACCTTCACAAAAAAACCTACAAATAAATTGAGATGTTGTCAATAAATAATTTAAACTAAATAATATGTCAACCAATGTAAATAAGAAGTAAAGCACCGAAAAGTGATCAAACTCGAATAAAGTGATCACCGCTTATTCTCCGATACAAATAATATGTGGATCATTCTGGGGGTGCGCCTCAATGGTAAGTAAGGAAGAAGAGTTTTTCTATCTAATACCATGAAAGCAATGTTGTAATATGATGCCACCAAATGTCCCATATCATTTGCATCAAACCAATATGCCTGGGAGCACTAATGTCGTTATATTGACTCAAGCTCACTTTAGGCACACGACACGCTCAATTAAGATACGTGTATAATTCCCGGTTTGACATCAACTCCATCGACAAGTCCGCCGAACCCCGCTCCATGACTCTTCATTTCTATACATAAACCAAACTACAAAGACGAAACCACAATGACCGCCACCAATGATATTCGCCGTGCTCAATATGAAAGGCCGAAATTCTTCTCGGAATTGTTGGACGTAATTACCACTAGCTTTTCCCCTCGCACGTGGTCGCACAACCTATTGAAAGTTAAAACATTAAATTCATAATGTATATATATAGCAAACCTTATATAGCAATCCTTGAAATATAAGAAGATTAATACCTCGAATCTTTTCTAAGTCGGGCAACTCCAGAGGAACGTGGGAGGTTGTTGCGATGGACCAACCTCGTATAACAATCCTTGATCACAAGTGGGAGCAGCCTATCTATCATCGACTCCACATGCTCAAACAAACTAGGATCACGCTTGGTTGATTTATCTTTTACCTTCGCAGTTTCTACGAACCAGTGCGGCGCGCACTTCATCCCGTGGAACAATCAAGGAGTTTGTTTTCGCCTTTCACCTCCATCATTCTTTTAATGATTAACAACTTTTCGAGCCTCGTGAGCGTTCTCATAATATTCACGAATCTCATCATACGTGCTATTGAATCGATTGTCCATATCCAAATTTCACCGAAACTTCAACATTCTCAGTGAGTAGGTAACATATCTAATTTCCTCCAAAATGAATCAACCCCGATCAAGAGGAATTGACAATATTTCTTATATACTCAAGAATCTCATGACGACAAGGCAGCCAAGCATGTTTTTCGAAAGTACACAACCACACAACAACGGGTCTATATAACCATCTTCGTATATTAGTCATCTCATTGATATCGACTCAATGCATGAGTAGACACCAAACCTCGGGTTGTTGAAATATAACCGATTTGTATTTCTAAGAACGATCAAGGCTTTTCGTGAATGACACCTTGATTGCAATGTGAGATGTCTCAATCGGTGTGCAATCTGCCTCCAACATGTCTCAAAGTCACCTTGACTTGATTTCAACTGCCTTTTTAAAGCCGCATGTTGACTCTCCACCCTAAAATAAGATACAATTAATATTTCTATTACATGACAAAATTTATGGAAAACAATGAAATGTTGAAAACATTTAAATACCGCTTGTTGTGTTGTTGTCAAATGCATTACATTATTCGGCCCAAACCGACACAAACCTTTCCTTGTACCCACCGTATCCATTGCTTCATGGCGACTCAACCGCAGCAGATAATCAATAAAATCCATCGAAACCTCTTCAAGTATTCTTCATATATGTGCTCATTTTTGCATCCACCAAAAAATTCCAACAGATGGAAAATTGATCCCATTGCAGACTTTGTGCGAAAGTATTTCTTACAATTCGCAAGGATGTTTTTGTTGATATGCCATCGACAAAGTAAATGTTGGGAGGTAGGAAAAGTTACCTCAATTGCATTCATTAACGCAAGATCTCTGTCGCTACTATCACAGCTTGGCAAGGATGATTGATTCATCAAAGCTTTCAAGATACCAAGCGCCCAAATGTAGTTATCTTGCGACTCGACCCCATATATGCAGCTCCAACCAAAAATGTCATATTTGTCGACGCCACACCAACAATCTCCAACAAGGGTAACTTATATCCGTTTGTCTTGTAAGTGCAATCCATGAAGAGAACCTGGGAAAGAACGTAATAGCTCAACGCCATTGGATGAGCCAAGAACAAATCTTGGACAAGTTGTTGGTTTTCTCACATCTCCTATGATGGTAGTAATATCCATGCTCTATCAATTTTGCTACAAGTCGCTGCATTTGCGATCGACCATCACGCTCGATAATTTTATTCTTGCTACGAGCATTGTAAATAGTCCAGTATTGAAGACTTATTACTTTGAAACTTCTCGTGTAAACCTTGCAAAATGTCCTTAGGCCTCGAATTGGCATGCGACATGTCAAGAACATAAGCCTTCTCCGGCTCGATAATCGACCAACAAATGAGTGGCCATGCATGTGAGGGCCTCGGCATGGTTATGCAACCCACATTCAACCCGAAGTTCCCATGCTCCTTCACATAATTGTATACCCTTCAAACGAAATGGACACCCACATTTTTTCGATCCACGTTTCTCTTGCTATTCTTTGTTACTTTATTCGAATCATCCCCTTTTTTTGACGAGGTTGCCCACCACGCTCACAACCTAAAGTCAACCGAGGTCCTCTATTTGCCGTACTCACTTATCGGACCTAGTAATTACTATCACAAGTCCATTCTCCCTTCCTGGCCGCACGAACCCAATCAAATAAGTCATCCCTGATGAAAAATATGTGTGATTTACAAACACATTGTCAGTAATCTATAACAATCGTTGTTCAAGAGGAATGATCGCATCATCTACATGACCAACGACACTATGCTCAAGTAGGATACGTGTTTGCTTCCCGAAATTAAGAAAAAACATGTTAAAAATTCATGATTCTACATTATACTGTTTAAATAGGCTCGGCCGATGAAGATGGAGGTGTTCGGCCAGAGATGAACAACATTTGTGTTCGGTTGTGATGAACATAACATTTGGTGTTCGACCAGTGTGATGAACACTTAAGGGTGTTCGGCCGTTCGGCCGAACATCCTTAAGGATGTTCATCACACCAGAGCCGAACAGACGTAAAACCCAGCACGAATTTTTGGGCAAAAAATCAAATTTTAATGGAAGAAAGTCAAAGAAATACTTACATTACCCGACCCCATGACTTCTTTAAGCTCCTTATAATGTTATTTTTGACAATGTGATTATGTTTGGTGTTGGTTTTGAGAGGTTTTTGAAAAAAATTAGAAGAACGCAAATGAGGTCCCCCGTAAAACATGTATTGGTGGTTTTGAGATTTGGGGTGTAGATATAAAATAATGTGGTGTAAAGAGTATTATTTGTTTTAGTATAATATTTGTGATTTTTAAAATTTGGGGTGTAAATATAAAACAATGTGGTGTAGGGAATATTATTTGTATTTTAGTATAAGGGTATTATAGTTATTTCAATGGGGTGTAGTGATTAATTAATGGGGTGTAATGTTTAAAGGGGACTTTTAGGTCATTTCACTCAATGGCATTTGTGTAATTATTTTAAGTGGGTGTAGAGATAGCTTTTTGGGGTGTGAATATCCCCACCCTAGAGTTTGATCGCTTTAAGTCGCTGCGATACCGCCACTAGCTGCCAAACAACCAATAACCGATGGGTTCTATGTTTCTTCTTTAGCACACCCACTGTACTCGGTCCCACCCACCAGCTAGTGGAATAGCTACTCGTTCTAGTTTCCTCCGAATCAAGAGCACGTTGTTTCTCGCCGAATAATGGAGTATGTTGTTTCGTCTGAAGATGAGAACTCCGAAAAAGTAATAGAGGTTTTCGCTAGACAAGCTTTGGTTGACGGAGAATAAATTGTGATAGGTTTTCTTCTTTTCTTTGATTAGGTTTTCTTCTTTTTTTTTTTTTGTTTTTGTTGAAGTAAATTTCTAGTAAAGAGTATTTTTGTGCAATATTAAATAAATAAAAATAAATGATAAAGTTAAGTGCATAAATCCTAAATAATAAAATTATAAATGAAGAAAATTAATGAAAATAAGATAAATTAATGAAAATATAAATTAAACATATGTAATTTGATCTTTAGTTTGACCCTTAACTATTAATATTTTAAACCACAAAAATCTATAATTTTAGTAAGTATTTTGGTCATTCTTTAGTCCATCTAACTAACGAAAATATTCCAAGATTGAGGATGACCAAAAATTATAGTAAGTTTAAATTAAAAGTTGAAAAGTAGGAGAAGTGTAAAATTATAGAGAGAGAGAGAGATATTATTAAAAGTGTATTAGAGAGAGAGAGAGAAGCCTTATCGATAAAACAAAGCTCGGTATATAATGAATGATACCATAATACCATAATTGATATCAACAGGATATACATAGGCTTTGACATTAGTGAACTGGGATTCCACCATTTTGGTTTCATAACACTCCCCTTGAACATAGCATTGTAAGTTGGATAAGTGTGTCTCGTTAAAAACCTTTAAGTCGAAAAACCCAAGAGGGAAAAAAAATCTGACATAAGGAAAAACGTACACAACTTAGGCCACCAATTTTGTGTGCATGGTCGCCTCGTTAAAAACCTTTTCATGGAAAACCCGGTGGGAAAAACCATGATAAAGGGAAAAAGAGTACATCCATATATGCTCCCCTGAACCGACAAGGGTCAAGAGAAATCACCTTTGTAAATCTCGTAGATTTCGCATCCCAATATTGTGAACATGCTTTCTGAAGGTTGTAGTGGGGAGTGCCTTCGTAGAATAAATCTGCAAAGATTATCACTTGATCGAACATATTGATGCCGACCTCTTTCTTCTTTTCAAGTTCCCGAGTGTATAAAAAGAGCTTCGGGGATATGTTTGGACCTGCCACTTTTGATGTATCCTCTTTACTTTGGGCGACACATGCGGCATTGTCTTCAAATAATACTGTTGGGTCTTTGCTGATAGGTAGTCCACCGACATTTTGAATATGCCGAGTCATAGATCGAAGCCATACACACTCTCGATCGCTTCATGAAGTGCGATCATCTCAAAGATGATTTGACGATGTAGCAACTAGCGCTTGCTTTTGAGAACGCCAGAAATTGCAAGCACCACCCATCGTGAAGACATAGCCGGCCTCGTGATCCGGCTTTATGAGGATCGACAAATAACCCATCCGCAAAACCAATCGCTTCATCCCTAGATCCTTTGGGATAAAATAATCCCAAATCGATCGTCCTGAAGATAACGAAATATGTGCTTGATACCATTCCAGTTGTCTCCGTGATGGAGATGAACTATATCTTGCCAATAGATTTGTAGCAAATGCTATATCCGTCCGGTACAATTAGCAAGGTACATAAGAGCTCCAATAGCACTTAAGTATGGTACTTCAGACCAAGTATTTCTTCATTATCTTCACAAGGACGAAATGGATCTTTTTCAACATTCAGTGATCTATTAATCATGGGGTTAGTGAGAGGGTTTGCCTTATCCATACAAAAGCGCTTCAAAACCCTTTTTGTGTAATTTGATTGGTGTACAAATTTTCCACTATGAAAGTGTTCTATTTGTAAACCAAGACAGTATTTGGTCTGCCCAAGATCTTTCATTTCAAATTCTCCCTTTAGGTAATCAATCGCTTTCTTTGATTTCCTTGGGAGTTCCAATGATATTCGATCATCTACATAGACAATGATAATAGCAAATCCAACTGTCGTTTCTTTATAAAAACACACGGACATAATTGATCATTCACATATCCGCTTCTTTTAACAAATGCTCACTTAAGCAATTATACCACATGCGACCGGATTGTTTCAATCCATACAAGGATCGTTGTAGTTTAATTGCACATAATTCTTTCTTTGGGCTTTGAGCTCTGCTTCGTGCACTTTAATTCCATCAGGAATTCTCATATAAATATCGGCATCTAATGATCCGTATAAATAAGCCGTTACAACATCCATGAGATGCATATCTAGATTTTTCGAAACCGATAGGCTGATTAGATATCTGAACGTAATAGCATCCATTACAGGAGAATACGTTTCTTCATAATCAATCCTGTGCCTTTGAGAAAAACCTTGTGCAACAAGGCGAGCCTTGTATCTCACAATCTCATTTTTCTCATTTCGCTTTCGAACAAAAATCCATCTCAGTATCCAATGGGTTTCACATTTCCGTGTGAGAACGATAGATCCAAATACTTTTCGTTTATTCAACGAATTTAATTCAGCCTTCATGGCATCTATCCATTTGATCTTGTCATGCCTCTTTTGACATTCAGATACAGATTTTGGTTCGATCATCCCGCCATTAATTTCTTGGGATACCGAATAAGAGAATATATCATCAATATTCTCCATTTCATCTCGGTTCCATATTTTTCCATTACATATGTAATTAATGGAAATCTCATGGTTATCATTATGCAGGCTTACTAGATTTGCATGATCGTGTGTTTTTCTTCGAACAATTTCACGATCGTGTGTTTCTTCTCGAACACTTTCATGTGATTGGGGATTTTCAATCACTTTCTTTTTGCGAGGATTTTTATCCTTTGAACCAATGGGTCGCCCACGCTCAGCGTGTCTTAGATTCATTTGCCATTTTATCATTTGGCGCCCTTTTGGTATTTCATTCGGGCAGAGCATTTATAGCAGCCTACATGTGACTTTGTCACTCTCTTTGTATCTATAAATGCATCCGCAACCGATTCGCTACATTTTGTAAATGTATGATCTTTTGAACTTCCAGCTCACGTTGCTTTGTGGGAGGGTCAAGGTGCAATAACGATGATGTGCACCACTTGATCTCTCTTCCCACTTGTTTCCCTCTTCACCTAAAGGTGGAAACTTGTCTTCATTAAAATGACATCGGCAAAGCGTGCCGTAAAGACGCCACCCGCTTTTGGTTCAAGATATTTTATTATAGAAGGGGATTCATACCCAACATATACTCCCAATCTCCTTTGTGGTCCCATCTTTGTGCGTTGTGGTGGAGCAATTGGTACATATACCGCACAACCAAAAACTCTTAGATGGGATAGATTCGGCTCGCCCGAATGCCAACCGTATTGGGAGTATTTATGATATGCACTTGGCCTCGAGGCGAATCAATCGGCCGCATGTAAAACAAAGATGACCCCATACGTAAGTAGGCAGCTTTGTTCTCATCATTAATGGTCTGGCAATGAGTTGAATACGCTTGATCAACGATTCAACCAAACCATTTTGTGTATGAACATGGGCTACTGGATGTTCAACATCAGTCCCTATTGCCATACAATAATCATTGAATGCTTGAGATGTAAATTCACCAACAATTATCAAGTCTCACTTTCTTGATCATATAATCTGGGAATTGTGCTCTCAGCTTGATTATTTGTGCAAGGAATTTGGCAAATGCCGTATTACGAGTTGATAATAGACATACGTGCGACCATTTGCTAGAAGCATCAATCAATACCATAAAGTATTGGAATGGTCCACTTAGTGGATGGATAGGTCCACATATATCACCCTGAATTCGTTCCAAAAACGATGGTGATTCATATCCAACTTTAGTTGGTGATGGTCTAATTATCAACTTTCCTTGAGAACAAGCCTCACAAAGGAGTTCATTAGATTGAAAAATCTTCTGGTTTTTCAATGGATGACCACTAGAATTCTCTATAATTCTACGCATCATTATTGATCCTGACTGCCCCAATCTATCATGCCAAGCTTTAAATGTTTCAAGAACTTCAAGTTTACTATAGAATATGATTCAAATATTCTTATGATTGTACTATACAATCCGATGATAGAGATGACAATTTTTCCAATATACACTTGCTTCCTAAGTGTTTGAGGTAATGCAAAGATATTCATCATTCCCTTATTCATAGTCTCAATATGATATCCATTCGCATTTAATGTCTTTGAAACTTAATAAGTTTCTTTGAGACTTAGGAGAGAACAATGCATTATTTATCATAAATTTCGTGCCTCCAGGCATTAGAAAATTGCCTTGCCAAATCCTTCAATTATTTTGGCATTACCAGATATAGTGTTGACATTAGCATTGTCAATTTTGAGATAAGAAAAATATTTCTTATTTTTAAGTATGGTATGCGTAGTAGCGCTATCTGCAAGACATAAATCTCCTCCTTGAATTTTGGATTCGACATATTTGTGATCTATTTCAATATGAGAGAAAGTAAAATAAGATGAATAAATATGATAACACATTGAATGCAAAATGCATATATAAACTTTATTGTAAGCATGCTAGTATACATAGAAAAAGCGTATAATGTTCCTACATAACAACATGTTACTTATTCACACGCCTTTTATCTTAAACTCGGACCATAGCTTCATTCCTATGTTCATTTATTGTTCATGACCAATATCATCACTAATGGTATTGGTCATGTCGACGTTGGCCATATCACCGAAATCAAAATGAAGATCTTCAGGATCATTTTCAAGGAAATTTGTCTCTACATTCTTTCCTTTTTGTGATCTCTCATAAAGATCAACTAGATGTTTGGCTCGCATGTGCGTGCCTGGCTGTCATGCCACACCTAAAACATGAACTCTCTTCATTGTTTGGACGCACATTTTGCCTACTCGAGGAGGTGTTTCTATCATCATCTCTGTTCCACTTCAGGTGGCGAGAGGAATTTCCATTATACGGATGATGATGATGGCGACGAAAGTTATTTCGTCCACGGCCTCTTCCTCGGCCTTGATTTCGACCACGACCTCGGCCTTGTCCATGATTTCCTTGGCCCCGACCACGACCGCGACCACGACCACTACCACGCCCACGCTCTTGGCCTTCATCATACATAGTCTCATTCGCTTCAGGGAATGGGGCTGAACCAGTTGGTCGAGATTCATGATTTTTCATTAGAATCTCATTATTTTGTTCAGCTACAAGGAGGCAAGAGATCAATTCGAGTACCTTTTAAAACCCTTTTCTCGATATTGCTGCTGCAGGAGCATATTCGAGGCATGAAATGTGGAGAAAGTCTTCTCCAACATATCATATTCAGTGATGGTTTCCCCACATAATTTCAACTGTGAGGTTATTCTATACATCATTGAACTATATTCATTGATGGTTTTAAAATCTTGTAGGCGGATATGAATCCAATCATAGTGTGCTTTTGGGAGAATGACCGTTCTCAAATGGTCATATCTTTCGTTCAAACTCTCCCAAAAGACGAGTGGATCATTAACCGTGAGGTACTCCATCTTTAGGTCTTCGTGGACGTGGTGTCGTAGGAAAATCATGGCTTGAGCCCGTTGTTGATTACTTATCCATTCACTATTACTTTGTTGGATAGTATTTTCGAGGCTTCTGGCGGCCAGGTGGGTTTCGGCATCTATTTTCCAAGACATATAGTTTTTCCCAGTTATGTCGAGCCTTTCAAATTCAAGCTTAGCAATGTTTGCCATTTGTGAAGAAAAACTATAAAAATGAAACATATATATATATATATATTAATAAAATGATGACATGGAAATTTTATTCATACGATAATCAATCAGTACATGTTAAAATGTATGTTGAAAGCTATTGTAACTGCTAATAGGACATACATGATACAAAGAAGATAATAAAAATCTCAAAATCATTTGAGGGAATTCAAAGAACAAAAACCATTGCGGTGCATGCAATAACAAGTATGATAATAATCATCAACATTGGAGGAAACATTTTGTAGAAGAAGATATGATATTGAGAGTTTGTAAGGAGATAGTAAAAATGTGAGTAATCTATTAAAATGTTACGGTATATATGGAGAGAAAAAATGACCGTTTATGACCGTTAACTAGCCGTTTATTACCGTTGGAGGAGATAAATAAAAATCAGTAACTAGCCGTTTATAGCCGTTATATAGCCGTTAACTAGCCGTTATAAGATAGGGGTAAAAATGTAAAAATTCTGATTTAATAGAATTGCATTTATATTATGAATAAATATAAAACTTATTAGGAGCAATAAATAAAATAACTCCGCATGAATATTTTTCCAGTCAACTTTATACAGCTATTATATAGCATATATATATATATATTCACGCCACGCTACTCGGCAAGCCTTTCTGTGGGTGTTTGTAAGTCAGTAATAAATATATATGTATATAAAGTTATTCATATATATAAAATTGAAATATATGTATATATATATATATATATAAATATTCAGTTTATAGCTTGGGGTTATTTCCGCACAAGCATCAACGAACATATATATTATGCGTTAAATAATAAATTATTATTTCGTCATCTCACCATATATTATCGACGGTGGCTCAGCCAACCTTTTCTTAATAATGGTGATATACGATATATATTGAAGTAAAACAGATACATAAAATAAATAATATATCGGTAGAAAATTTTACCGATTGAGATTGTTAACAGTAGAACAATCGTGCTGATAACGTGTTATAAAGTAACCACAAATTAGAACAAAGAGTGTATGAGAGATAGAGAGAGAGAGAGAGAATATTATTCAGAGTGAATCCGGGGTATCGAAACCTTTTACAAAGCTCGATATTTATAACCGAGCTGAAGAAGTGATACCATAATTGATATCACTGTATATACATAGGCTTTGACATTAGTGAACTAGGGTGGTAGTAATTTGTCCACCATTATTGGTTCATAACAGTTTAGTATCAATAATTAATTGTAGTCATTTTGAACAAATGAAATGTTTTGAGATTTATTGGGGGTAAATTTTTTAAAGATAAAAATAATAATATTGATGAAGACGAACAATTTAATATTGTTGTTATTCTTATTTATTATTTTTAATATCATTTAATTTTCAGCCACTCAAATGACTCAAAATAGACTTTTCATCAATCAGCATAAAAAAATTTGTTTACAAATTTTTTTTTTTTTTGGGATAGGTTTGTGTTCACAAATCTTAAAATGTATGTATTATATCGAAGGGAATAATCCCCCTAAACCCAATAAAAGTCCTATCTCACGAGGACAAAAACTTAGGTAAAATGGTCTTATCGTTATTTTTTGTAAGACGTATTTTCTTTACCCGACTTACCACATATTGGTGGATTGAGCTGTAAAATAGTAGGGTTCCGTCTTACCAATTAAGATCTATAAGACCGTTTTACAAAAGACTTACTCTATCACAAGTTAAACTATTTAAGATATTAGCTTTACTTAATTATACCTCTTTAAAATTGCACATCGATTATTTCCTTTATTGAAAATGGATTAAGACAAATTGCAGGTCGGTTCCTAACGTTTTAGTACTTTTTTAAAACCACATAAAAACACTTTCATTATATTATTCCTAAAATGCCCCTTTGTCTGTCAACAAAAACGTGAAACTGCTTCTCAGTCATTTTCTCTCCGTACCTTTGTTCTTCGTCGACGATGACTTCAAGCTCTATTTTTGATGCCTCCGCTTTGGTTCATCTCTTTGTCTACTCTTATCTTCCAAATCTTTGTCATACAATGTCAGAAATTGTCATTGTTTCTAAATTGTTCAAAAATTACAATTATTGGGGCCACTACACCTTCGTGGAAGTTCGGGGGCAATTGAGTTTGTCACGTGAAAATGTCAATTGTCACCTTGTGTGTTTTTGTAATACTATTCAAGTTAGGGGACAAATCATTTTATCTTCAAGTTAAATATTGTTACCTAGAAATCTCAATTGTTAGCTTGTGTTTCTATAATACTACTCATATTCATGACATATTCTTTTGTATTCGAGTTAAATTTGTTTAGTGATGATGAATGTAAATTGTTCAATGAAATGCTTGAATAGAGACTTATTTGTTTTTGAACACCTTTTAGAATTGTGTTGCATCACTTTCAAAGTGTAATTCATTGATTTGGAATTGCGATGCATAGTTGTGAAATAGATATGATAGTTACACAATTTGGAATCATACATCGCAATTCAATTTTTGAATCGCAATGCATCGCTATGATAGTTACACAATTTAAAATCATGTATCGCGATTTTAAATTAGATAGCGATGCATGATATGGAATCACGATGCACATAATCGCGCTTCAAATTCATGCATCATGATGCATGAACAAATGCTTTTGTGCGTGTGTTTTATGTTCATTAAGAGTATACTTGTCATTTCGCTTTAAAAATGTATTTTTCTAGCTAATAAAAAAGTACATGAGTTTATAACGGTTGAAAATTGTCCAAAATGGACAAGATCACATTTCCCCCTTATTTTTTTGGGGTAAAATTCTGATTGATCCCTTTTATAAAATTTGTAACCCCTTCGGTCCACCCTTCTTCTTCTTCTTCTTCTTAGTCACTGCAAAAAATACACAAAAACCAACTACTGCAATGCGAGCGACTCCTAAGAAGTCGTGCCGATAACCAAACTAGTCTTTAAGCAACTGCTTTATCGGGACAGATTGAGCACAATCAGCAAGCTTTACCAGTTCATTCGCATTGCCGTTTTGGGAAGTTAGAAGCCTATACAAACTCCAATTTTTTTTTTTTTGTTTTAAGACGAACCAAGAAGAAAAAACACTAGCTTCGGGGATAAGAGAGTTACTTCCATAAAAGACAAACCAAGAAGAAAAAACAGATTGCTAGTAAAATCTCTCACTGATTCCATAAAAGATTATTGATTTCTCGAGATAGAGAAAACATTGTGATTGTAGTCTCATTCGTTTTTGCTCTTTGAGAAACAATCATTGTAACAAGGCACAAAAATATAACCAAAATTAACAAAAATGAAATGAATATGCTTTTCAGTTCTTCCAAGGGAACAGTATCTAAATATTTAAGATAAAACAACAATAAAGAAGAATAGAAATATTCCGAGCATCAACCTGCTTACTAAAAAGCTCACTGTCCAGGCACTCGAAAAAGAAGCAGAAAATGGAACAAAGAATGAGAGAACGCCACATTTTCTTTTCTTCCCTAAACGTAGAGCAGTAAGTCCACCTAATCTTTCTTTGAATATGATCAGAAACACTTCCTGTGCACGATCGAAGGGCCAGATTCATCGTATTCTGCCTTGGCAATCCACATCTGTGCTCAACACATAAAGCTTTTATATCAGAATCTCGAGTTGGGATATTGAATGCGTGTAGGGAAGGCAAAAATTCAAAAATACTAATTGAAAATTTTTAGGTAACTTTAAGAACTCAAGAGAGACAGGAACACTCTGGCTTAAATGAATCAAATGTAAACAAATGATGACACAATCTTCAAACTCTAGGGCTAACACTCTTAACCACAATCTCCCCAAGGCGGGTGCCCAAGGAGGATTCACAGAGCCATCACTAAGCTAGTGGGTAAGGCTGTACATAAAGCTCAGTGGCTCGAGCTCGGCTCGTTTATAACAAAGATTCAACTAGAGCTAGTGAAGTATTACCGGAACTAAATACAATCTATGAGTTAGATATTATTTACCACATGGTCAGTCAATGAGTTCAAGCACATGATATAATTGAGTCAAGATTGAATTTAGGCTGCTCAATATGAGTTAAGTTTGAATTGAGCTCTAGCTCGTTTAGAATTTTCATCAGTCCGAGCTTGAACTTTCAAAGCCCAACCCGTTTACTGCCCTACCAAAAGGGATATCAAGCCCATGGTTAATTGGTTTTCGAAACCATTTTCCCATAGATTATAGAACATGTTCAGATGTGGATTCTTTTTCTGTATTAACAACACCTCTCCCCCATCCCACCCCACCCCCAATTTTTATTTTTTGAAGAACTTCGGAAAGATGAGTTTTGTGTACTTAACATGTCAAGAAAAGCAATTCTTATAAATGATTTTGGAAATGGCAATATATTGGGAGTTCAACAATGTAAGAGTAAAAGCAAAAACGTTTAGAGCAAAATGGTATTCTAATGGCTGAGAAACTGACCTGTTGGAAGGTACTGAGAGAAGCCAATATGGACCCTCCAATCCAAACACTGTACTTCCTTTCGGGCGGAGCGACCACCTTAATCTTCATGCTGCTTGGTGCTAACGCAGTAATTTCCTTGCTCATTCTATCAGCAATACCAGGGAACATGGTGGACCCACCACTAAGAACAATGTTTCCATACAAATCCTTCCTGATATCCACATCACATTTCATAATAGAGTTGTATGTGGTCTCATGAATACCAGCAGCTTCCATTCCAATCATAGAAGGCTGGAAAAGAACTTCAGGACACCTGAAACGCTCAGCTCCAATAGTGATTACCTGCCCATCAGGTAATTCATAGCTCTTTTCAACAGAGGAGCTAGTCTTGGCAGTTTCTAATTCCTGTTCATAATCAAGAGCAATATATGCCAACTTCTCCTTCATGTCTCTTACAATTTCCCGTTCGGCAGTTGTGGTGAAAGAATAACCACGCTCAGTCAAAATTTTCATCAAGGCATCAGTGAGATCACGGCCAGCGAGGTCGAGACGGAGGATGGCATGTGGAAGTGCATAACCTTCATAAATGGGGACTGTATGGCTGACACCATCTCCAGAATCCAGAACAATGCCTACAGAAACAAGCACACAGAATCCAAAAGGACATGGTTCACCCTTAAATCACTCCATCGCCTCCAGAACACAGTTCAAGCAAAGTTCACCAGTTTACATATGTGCTGACGTGTGTAACTATGAAATATAGCAAATAATCCATTCAAATTATGCACAATCAAACAGACAACAAGGGAGCAATTCATGACAATATTTCAACCTGAAGCACTCCGTACGAAAGGACACCGACTTAGTTGCTCCCTAGGCCTCATCAACTAATGCAAGTCTGCCGAACTTTAATTTGCTTTGCTTACTCTCTCCAGTCCATAGAGATGAATACTAAACAAATTTCAGGTACACTTCCATACATGTCTCATCAGCTTCTCCAAATAGTTTATTATATATCCAATAACCTTTGTTGGAATGGGATATAGAGATAAGACAGAAAAAAGTAGAATAATAGTAATTAAGCATTAAAGCAGATTTGAAACAAAATCATGGATTTGTTTTCTCTGAAATTACTGATGAGCCAAAAGTTACTATCTAGGGGTGGAAATGAGCAGGATCTCAGAAATGGTTGTTCAATATAACTGATGAACCTTTTTTTTTATAATACAAGAAGTCTCACTGACACCTCTTTTTTCGTTTTGTTTTAGACTTCTTCTGCCAATACATTGGAAGGATTCATCTATTCTACCATTAACATGTTAGCATGACCCCTGATCAAGTAAACAATGCTGTAAGGTGAGACCAGAGGCTGAGAGAAACTTCATTTTTAAACCGTAAAATTTGGGAGGTGGAGCGTCTCAGAAGAAATGCAAAGCAAGAAAACTGGATCAAATTAATACCTGTATTATACTATTTTCCACCAGAGATCACTCCCAAAATCTCTCACAAGTCACAATGGTCATGATTTTGCAAACAAATTGCAAGATAACATTTACGAGAATTATTATGTCCTTAACGGCCTTCATTTTCAAATATTTTGCAACAGTGGCGATCTCCTTCTCCCAAGAGGGGGTTTCGTGGTGTGGGCATGGGAGATTTTTTTGGAAGGGGGTTGGTGAAAACTTTATAAAGATGATACAAATGTCATATTAAACTAGCTTCTATGAGTGAAAAATATGTTCCTAGTCTTTACAATCAGCTTATGAGCCAAAAGATAACTTACCAGTTGTTCGCCCACTGGCATACAGAGAGAGAACAGCCTGGATGGCCACATACATAGCAGGAGCATTAAAGGTTTCAAACATAATCTGTGTCATCTTCTCACGATTTGCCTTTGGATTAAGAGGTGCCTCAGTGAGAAGAACTGGGTGCTCCTCTGGAGCCACACGGAGTTCATTATAGAAGGTGTGATGCCATATCTTTTCCATGTCATCCCAATTGCTGACGATTCCATGCTCAATTGGGTATTTCAAAGTTAAAATACCACGCTTAGACTGAGCCTCATCCCCAACATATGCATCCTTCTGCCCCATGCCAACCATCACACCAGTGTGACGTGGGCGGCCAACAATGCTAGGGAACACTGCTCTGGGAGCATCGTCTCCAGCAAACCCAGCCTGCAAAAGAGAAAGAAAAGAATCCAGCAATCATAACAAGTATATGTTTTCAATTGTATCCTGATAAAATAAAGATATAAAGTCTTGTCCAGAAAGGGAGATAGTAATATAATAGCATTTGGTTATCAACACGGAGAACAGAATGAATTAACATTGATACCTTGACCATTCCGGTTCCATTATCGCAAACGAGAGGCTGAATATCCTCGGCATCTGCCATCTTCTATTGCCTATCAAAATATAACAGAATCAGATTAGCAGTCAACTTCCTGCACTATAATCTGCTCCTGGTAGGACACCATCTTTAGTACTTTGAGAATCATCAAACTCAAAGATAAAATGCCCATCACTCGCTCAACAGAGTGAGACGTAAAACAAACTAATCAACACACTGATGTCAACAAAAACAAAATCTGCCATATCTGGAGCAGCATATATAAATATCCATATACTCCCCCAATCCGTAAGTATTGGTCCATCTCCCCCCTTTCTGGATTACAGTAAAGGCCAAACCTATTGCCCACTTAAAAAATAACAAATTCCTAAATATGCCGTAGTTCAAATTACATGAAAGTCGTCATTAACCATATTTCCGTTGAGGCGTGAAGGCCACAGCTATACTTCTCTACTTACACTGATACAGGGCTCTCCTGGATACACATTTTTTGTTTTTGAGCTGCTACAATCAATAAACTCACTTAAATTTCTGCAATCTAAAGAGCAGGGCTCGGCTTAATATCAGCCATCATCTATTACTCCCTCTGTCCCAAAAAGAGAGGTAGATTTATTTTTATAGTCAACTTGACCAGTTTTACAATCAATATTTAACATATTTTTGTTTAGTTGTAAAAAACAAAACTATTAACTTTCGGAACTACAATAAAAGTACTATGTTACATGTTTTATAGTTTTTGAAAAAAAGAAATCTTTATCAAGTTTCCATTTCAAAAGAGATTAAATCAAGAAATGCAACTTTAGCTCTCTGTACGAGACAGAAAGAATACTAGGTATAATTTTATCCATTTTTGGGTAGTTTGTCTGACCACATTACATTGTCTAGTTACAACGTGCGGTTTCATTTGATTTCAAAATTGAAAATCTTTTAACTTGAAAGTGTAGTAAAATTGAAAAGTAGGAAATGTGGCAAATTTTCTGTTTCCATTCCACTGCACAATCTTACCTTTCGATTTCTTTTTATTATCTGTTTCAAATGTTCTTTTTTTTTTTTCTTGATATGTAAGTGTGACCCCTTGTTGGTATGGGAATCTGTTCCTTTTACCTTACAAACAAAATGAACATCACTAATTAGATGTAATGTTTGCGCATCATAAAACCACATACAGCACAAACATCATGTGTTGTGCTCAACACTAGTTTTGTTCAAATAACAAGGTATCACCAACCAAGAAACCATCAATGAGGCGAACTAAGAGCTACAAAATCTTCCATATGATTGTTCTATGATCAAACTATGGCTTAAAAAGCAATTGCATCCAAAAAAATTAGTCTTGCCCTCCACATTGATCTCAGTATTCTTATACATATAAAGCAGTTCTGTATCTTCTCCATGAGCAACGCAAATCCTAACAGTTAAAAGAGTGTCGGACATAGAACATTATTTGGTTATAGATGTACCACTACAAGGCTTGCCACATTTCAGGCAGTTAATTGACCAAGTGTTTGGGATATAATCAAATCAATCATCATAAGATTTATTATCAGATAGAATATCGCATAGAACAGTGAAATTATTTCAACTCCAATTAAAAATAAAAATGTGTCATTTCCAATTAATTAATCATTAACAATGAATTCACATTGTTAGGCTTACCGAAAATACTCAAACCTAAACCAATAATGCCATGCATAAAATCCAACACACAAATTCTAATCCAGTGCTTGTAGATCAGCAACTCAAAAAAAAAAACTAAAGAATAAAACTAGCAGCTCAGTATCAAACTATTAATCAATGAAACAGATCCGACGCCAGTAGCAGAGCAGAAAGCTTATCCGTAAATAATCATACAGTTACGCATGTATATTTAACTCAATTTAGTCCACCGGATCCTCCAAAACTACAAAACAACCGCAATTACTAATCCAAAATCATAAGATCGAATACATATAACTAATTCAATAAATCAAATCAAACATAAAGGCAAACAATCAGAAATCGAAACGAAATCCAAGCACATTGATGCACTAATTGAGGAAACTTCAAAACGTAATTCGTAAATCTTACCGTTTATAGAGAAAGCGAGAGAGGGTGTTGCTAATGCTCGGATTAGCGCCTCACGTTTCAAAAATGTGTGTTGTGTGTGTGTGTGTGTGTGCGTGTGAGAAAAATGAAACGGAACCACTAAAACGAAATGAAATTGGAGAGGAGAAATGGAAATGAAACGCGCCTTAAATGTACATGAAATTCGGGTCTCTCTCTTTCTCTCTCACCGCTAGTGTGTGTGCATGTATGTGTGATCTCGTGGATACAGCTGGTTTGTTTTTTTTTTTTTTGGCTCAGCTTCTCTCTTTATTTTTCCAGCTACTAACTACGACCTGACAGAATTGGGCACAGGCTTTACACATAATTACGGATGGGTTCTACTTCTGTTGTCCAAACTGTATGCAATCATTTTGTTTTTGACTCAGCAGTAGCTGTAGCAGTCTGATTTCACAGAGACACAAAGTACCTAAATTTAATAAGCTCCACTAAAATCTATCAGAGGCTGCACTGCTCAAGTACTACCATCCATGTCCATGATCATGATCATTGAGAATAGATGAAATCATGAAAGGCACATGATGATAATCGCACGTACTGTACTTGTGATCGGATTTGAGCCCAGTACATCACGTTAAAACGGAGTTTTCTACACAAATGCGCATGTTGAGAAAGCCTAAACATCTCTAAACCTTTACACCAATTGTTGGAGATGGTCTAAATCATCCTATACAGTATCAAAGTGGTTGAGGTGTAATAAAGCTTTTGGACAAAAATGGATTGGGAATCATTTATGATTCTATATATGCACATGGGGTTTTCAAGATCAACTATGGTTTATTGGTTATATATGAAGTACTCGTGATTTCAATAATATCCTATTCAAAAAGGACAATTTCAATAATATACCTTATTATTTGTCCAAAACTATGGAAAAGAAATTGATAACGCAGGGACTCCATGGGCCACTTTTGACGCATGAAACCCCCCTGCTTCAAAATAGAACAGCAGATGGCGTCCCCCCTTGGAGCTCGGAGCTCGGAGCTCGGAGCTCGGAACAGGACTTTTTCTGCGCCAAGATGGAGCTTTGGACTTCTGTAGGAGCTGATCTTAGTCATTGGGCTTCAAGTTACGGGTCCAAGATTGGGTCTCTTTTGGTGACAGTCAAAATAAATTGTTGGAAAAAGGAAAAACATTTTAATTTTTTTTTTAAAAGGCAAAACACACAATTGAGTCACCCCACTTTTTGCAATTTGGCCGCTGATAGTCTGAAATATCTATTTGGGTCACCCAACTTTAGTCCTGTTGAAAGCAAACCCATTTTTTGGATGACGTTAGCCTAGGACGTTAAATTTTAATGAAATCTCTTTTTTGCCCCTGTAAATACTAAAAGTTTGTGTGATATTAAAAATTAAAATGGGTCAAACTGAAAATACAAACAAAAAGAGAAACAATTATAATTCATACTGTAAAAATAAAAAAATGGGGGGTCACAAATATGAGTTCATCAGTTCATCTTCATCTTCAATCTTCTCTAATCGAAGGGTACAGATGTGTTCATACAAATTACCTCTATTTGGATTCATCTACTATTTCCCCATGAAATTGAATCCCAGAACCCGAGGGAAAAACAAAAATTAATCCTCAAAAACACAAGCAAACAACAAAATTAAATAATTCAAAACAAAAATAATATTAATAATTGCTTTAATCGTCAAAAAGAAGAAACTTATCACTTTACTCTACAGCCACCAACTCCCTATAGCTAGCTTGATCTTTCAAATCACACAAACACATTATATTCAAAAAGAAAAATTATGAAGAACCTCTAAGAAGCTGAGCTACCTACAAGACTCGAACTTCAATTTTCTTAGCCTTATTGCAGAACCCAAAAAAATAAATTCAAAAAACCTAGTCTTATTCAATCGGTATCTAACATATTCAGATCCCAAAAGTAAGTTTTTGAAGGAAAGATTTTACATTATCTTCAAAGCTGGCCCATTCTTCATCCACTAGAACTTCCAAGCCCTTCTTGGCGAGCCTTCAAAGCTTGAACTCCATTTTCTTAGCCTTACAGCAGAACGTGAGAAGCAGATCCACTCCGCTACCCCATTCTTCATCCACCTCCCACAATCTCGCCATCATCAACAGCTCTGATCTCCGATCTCCAATCTATTCAACTTCAACCAGAGCCGCTTGAGCTCTTTCTCTCTCTGTTTCCAATTAAAGTCACCGGCTCCATTGCCGGCCGAGCAGCCTCAAGCCACATTTCACAGATGGGTTATTTTGGGTGGCGTTCTAGGAAAGGGTGCCACCGCCGATAGCTGAATAGAGGGACAAAAGGGCAGCTCTATCGAAGGACAGATCTGAAAATTCGATTGGTAGAGAGAGAAAAATCTGGAAGACAAACAAGAGAAGCAGCCGCATTGACTCCGAAAGCCTCATACCCAGCAAATCTAGAAATATTCGACGAAATGAGCTCTTACAAAAGCAAAGATATGCTAGATCTACCAAGCTTGTTGCCGAGATTTAACAACGATCATCTCTCAAGCCTTAAGCTTCTGTTACTCTTCTCCATATCAGGTTT
This sequence comes from Codonopsis lanceolata, assembly GCA_013146195.2. Taxonomy (NCBI): domain Eukaryota; kingdom Viridiplantae; phylum Streptophyta; class Magnoliopsida; order Asterales; family Campanulaceae; genus Codonopsis; species Codonopsis lanceolata. Next base: position 112,567,967 of record CM028381.1, on the reverse strand, counting down.
CCTTCTAAAAAAATATTCTTGGGAGGAGTTAGAAAAGTGATGGTCAAGTCTTGGGAAGATGAGGATGAACATTGTTGACCCAAATTGATGCAGTAGGGGTTGCGAGTGGTAGCATCTTCATCTTCCTCAAAAAAAAAAATTTGAATTTATTTTTTCTGGTTCTAGGATTTTTTTTTCCCAAATTAGAGAAGATGAACATGAACATTGTTAACCCAAATATGTAACCCCAAAATTCTATTATTTACGGTTTGACCGCTTTTAATTATAATTGTTATTTCTTTTTGTTTATGTTTTCAGTTAGATCTCTTTAGATTTCTAATAAGGAAAAAATGTGTTTATAAGGGCAAAATAGATATTTGACATAACTTAACGGTTAAATATAGCGTTCATCCAAAAAATAGGTTCGCTTGCAACATGAATAAAGTTTGGTGGCCCAAATAGATATTTCAAATTTTCGATAGCCGAATTGTAAAAAATAAGAAAATTTGATAGCCCAGTGGTGTGTTTTGCCATTAAAAAAAAAAACCATTTATAGAAGTGGTAGTGACTAGTTAGAAGTTTTTGAACCTTAGAAGATTAGATTCCCTAAGTATCTTCACCATAAACAACAATAGTGAATTGCAAAATCCTTCATTTAACAGTATACTTTAATTTAGTTTAACGTCTTTTATTACAATTAAGAGTTAACCTAAGAGACAAGGATTCATGCAAATAGTGGTCACAAGTTCCGTGGGAGGGAGAGGATATGAGCACCACTTTTGTATAGTTTATCATCTTCGCCGATGCAACTAAAAAAGAAAAAATAAAAGATCCTTTAATTTATTTTATGTATTTATCAACTTATGGGATTTGTGTCCATACGTATGGAACAATGTGTTGTATGTTTGAGGTTATTGTATACTCGAAGTTATGATTAAGACTAAATGACACAAAAGTAATTAAATAATTACTAATTATAATTCATTTATTTTGTAAGAAAATCAATTATTAAATATTAAAATTTTATAGCAACAATATTTTATTGCTCAAAGAGCTCGGAAGCTTATGACAAGAAAGTTTATCACTCTAACATGCATATGAATCATTCTTTATAAAAGTAACATACATGTAGAAACTTAAACAACAATCTTGGAAATAATGAAACAATTTCAACGTCAGAGAGTTAAGGTTTCCTCTAATTGAACTCACCACTTCACTAATTTCTTGCTCAAATTAAGACCACGGAAGCAACAGTAGCTCTGAAGTTTTCTATCATTTTGATATTTCACACGTCCTTTCTTGCAACTCATGAGTGTGCAATTATATCTGATTTTGTGGATCAACAAGTGAAGGATGCCTGATCTCAAAAGATTCCTGGTAAAATCTAGTGAATAGTTTTTGAATCTTAGATTCCCTACTCTTCACCCTAAACAACACTATTGAATTACAAAATCCCTTATTTAATATTCCCTCCGTTCTGAGTAAAAAATCTCTGTTTGAAAGTCGATTTTTTTTTAAGAAAATAACACTTTTAGTAGCTCATTAGTAAGAAAAATAACAATTTTATGTCTTAATTTTTTAAATAATTTTTTAATTAAAACATTTCGAAATAAAATAATTGGTTCTTTGGTCAAAACGGAGGGAGTAGTATATTTTAATTTGGTTAAACGACTTAAATTTTGATGAGTTGGCCTAAGGCCAACTCCAATGGCACCCCCAAATCCTTATTTTGGGGGTTCGAGGCCACCATTCTTGCTCCAACCAAACCCCAAACCCTTTACCAAATTTGGGGTTGTGTACAGAGTGCTACCCCAAATTTGGGGTTTCACTGTACAAACCCCCAAATTTGGTATTGGTGAGGACTCATGGTATAAATTAATTTTTAATGATTTTGTAACTGTTAAAATTATTTATAATATGATATTCTTTATTTAAATGTATTAAAAACTAATAAATATCTAATATTAGATAATATAATAAATAAATAATAACATTATGTATTTAAATTATTGAACATTATTAATTCAATAATTTATAATTAATTAATTTTTTAATTATTTGTATATATTATATACAAATAAATAAATAAATTATTATTAAATTAGAGAACACCAATTTCTCATTTAAACTAAAAAAATTCATACATATTAAAATATTTTTTATGGTATTTTCAAGTACTTGTATGTTTATTAAATTATATTTCTTCAATTTAGTTAAAAAATATTGATTTTTAAATATTATTAATGACGTAAATAATATTATAAACATATAACTATTAAATATAGTAAAATTATTAATTGCACAATCTTAATAATTATTATTTAAAAGGTTAATAGCAAATTAATATACATGTTGATAAATAAAGTAAAATAAATAAAAAGAAAATATGCTAAGAAATATTATATTTGGGGTTGTGGGTTAGAGTTGAAATAATGTTTAGTGCTAAAATAAACTAAATTTGAAGTAAATTTTGACCAAATTTGAAATTCCTTATTGGAAATGGTCTAATAGACAAGGATTCGTGGAAGGGGGTGGACGGGCACACGCACAACTACTGTTACTGTATAGCCTATCATCTTCCAACTACAAGCAAAAAGGAAAAAGAAAAAAAGATCCTTTAATTTATTTTCTGTATTTATCAACTTATGATCTATTTTTTTCACTCACCCAAATTGGGCCAAGCAATTGTATTGAATTGAGATATATGGATGGGCCACTATGCTTCCGATAATGTAGTTGGACCAGCCCAGACAAGATTCTGAAGTGGCCCACTTGATGTAAAGCAGGTACCCCAATAGATTTGTGTGCTTCTTGACTTTAGAACTAAAGATGTCATCTGTTTTTAAATTATTATTCTCTTTGATATAATATATATATATATATATATATATATATATATATATATATTTAAAAAAAATAATTGATTGTATAAATATTAGTGAAATACAAATTTTTCTTTAATCTTTTTGAGCTGTGTCCATAATTAAATTAGGTAGAGAAGATAAGAATAAAGTGATAAAAATATTTTTTAAAAGAAAATTTTGAAAACGAATAATTATTTTAAAATCTTGCAAGAAGTAATGTTTCTTTTCTGAAAAAGGGTACTTAGTACTACTAGCTACCAGTTACTAACAAAAGAGATGCGAGTCGTAGTAGTGTTACTGACATACCAAGTCACCACCAATAAGAGACACAGAATAGTGGAGAACATGACCCTTGTACTCTAAGAAAAAGACACAGTAGGTAAATTCTTCACTTTCAATAAAAGCAGGGTAATGTAGATCTCTAAGTGTGAGAGAGAGAGGGGAAGAATGAGAATCTCTATTTGTAATTATTCATAAGCTAGTGTGGTTTTGTAGACTAGGATTTAGGAACATTGAAAATTATGACATATTGGGTTGTGGATCGGGAGATAGTAAAAATGTGAAGGAGGAGATGGGTCATAGAAAATTAAATTGGTGTGTTTGGGACAGGTTGATGGTTGAATTGAAGGTCTACAAATTTTTTATGTTTGTCGATTAAGGTGACATTAAAGATAAAAACACATAGAATAAAGATTGGGACTTATTTCCAATCACTTTCAGGGTAGGGGGCCGAGCCGGAGAGGGAATAAGCAAGCACTACTCCAGTCTCCAAACTCCAAAACCAAAATTTATGCGCGCGGGCTATTTATTAATTATTAGAATTTCAAATTTCAAATCACTCATTCTAATTTCAAGTAAATAAATCCAAATATCTATTACTATTGTAAAGTGACACGGGTTTGAAATAACTACACATGTATTAAAAGAAAACTAGTTTTACACCCGTGCGTTAAACGCACGTGCATATATCTATTTTAATTAAATTATACTCAAATAAAATGAAGATTATAAACAAAATTTAAAAATAAATAAAAAACATGATGAAAGAAACAAATTATATCGGTATAATTTGTCTGATAATTAAAACCTAAAACCCGTTAACCCACCCAGCCCTGCTAGAAAATTACTTGGCTTAACCCGACCTATTTTTTTCGGTTATCCATTTCAACCAAAAAATATCACTACCCATATTTTTGTAAGTGTAGGTTTCTTGAAAATATGGTTTAAAAGGTCGAATTACTCATTCGACCTATTTTATTTTAGATTATAATGGGACGTGAAACGTATAATTGATATCATTTAATTCATTGTTTTTATAATTGTTTAAGTCATTTTCTCGTTTATAATTTTCTAGAGTTTAATAATTGATATTTTTTGTTATTAAAATTTAGGATCTTAAGTAGTATAAATAGTAATTCAGATATATACTATTCTCTATATAACATATATATTTATTAAATATTTATAACTTGTGGTTGTTATCGACCATTATGATTTAATCATATACATTCAAATGGTTTACCAATAAGTTTTAATTAATTGTGGTTATTTGCAAAAATAAATTTTGTTTTGATATTATAATTTCGGATACGATGAAAGAGACAAAAAGTTTCAAATACAAAAAATCATATATGAAGATTTACATAGCAAACTTTTTTTTTATAATTAATTGTAGTTATATTTTATTTTGTAATCACATGTATTCAATGAACATAATTTTTATAGCACATTTGTTCTTATTACAATATTATTTGCTCATTTTAATTAATCAGTAAATTAAATATGCACCAAAAGAAATTTGTATTCTGATTTTTAATGTGTGACTACTCTATTAAATATTACTATATAGAAACTTGATATTTTCTACCACATGTAGATATTTACACATTTTCAATACATCTTGAGAGTTGTGTAATAATCAATTTTTGTTCTCAATGCATGCTAACTACTATATAATAAATACTCAAAGATGACTTTTCATTTTTAGCAAGTGTATTTTGGCGGGATCTTACCTCTTTTAGACTACCTAGCTTTTATATATATATAGACTACCAAAACTTAATTGCCCATTATAAAACATTTATAATAAAAATAAAAAATATGAGTAATACAAGGATAAAATATAAGCTGAAAGTATAGGCCTTAACATGTGGATATCAACATTTAAAAGTGTATTTTACTTGGGTATATTTTCCACTAATCCAACTTTTTAAAATCATGGCTCATTTATTCCATCAGCTTGAATTTTATCATGTTGAAGCTCGGCTCATTTACTTCACAATCTAGAGTCAAGCCGGACATTTAGCAAGTCGGAGCCCTACCGGAAATCGTGCAGTGATCGTTATGTATAGCCCTAGCATCATGCTCAATTGCTCACCGCTCTAAACCAAAAGAGTTAATTTGTGTAAGTGGCTACTCTGTTTTGTTTTCTCACATCCGACATCCGAGTTTGATTGAGGGAGGGGATTCTAAAATGCAATTCTGAGAATTGTGATACACACGAGATCGAGATCGAGCTAGCTAAAACGAATCACATTATCGATCAAATGAGAAAAATATCGCACTGGGCAGCGGGGACAGACCTACATCTACATGGAGTGAATAGGGGCGGGCGTGCGGGCTGTACCCTATTCGTTTTAGAAAAAAAAAATCTGATACTCCCTATTTAATAATTTTGCGCTAATACAGTAGATGAAAAATTTAAACACTAACATTTATATAGCGTTACTAATGCCCACCTTCTCAATTAAATCCTGCGGTCCTTCCCTTCGCTTGTGTTGTCCATCTCTTTAATTGATACATTACTAACAAAATAAATAAATTAATTAAAAGCTGTTTCAAATTGTACGGCACACAAAGATTAAGGATCCAAAATTAGTTGGTGGTGGAAGATGATTGTGAGACTGACTTGGAACATGATGGTTGGCGATGGGAGGCAAGCAAAGATCGTCATCATCATCAACCATGTGAATGACATGTAATGATGCCGCATGAGAGTGAGAGTGTGCGTGAGAGAGAGAGTGAGCGCTTTTTCAATCTTAGTACTCCCTCCGTTCCTAAATTATCATCCTCCTTTCCTTTTTTCGTCCGTCTCAAAATAATTGTCCACTTTGAAACTTATTTTTTCAGAACATCACTTTTACCACTTTACCTTTACTTTTTCACTCTACTTTAATTATGGACCACATATACATGGACATTAAAGGAAACTACAAATTAAATCAATATAAACAATCAATCAATTACTTTTTCTTAAACTGTGCGCCGGATCAACCCAGACGATTATTTAGGGACGGAGGAAATATTATTTAATTTAAGAGCGAGCTGTTAATCGTAAACGGATTATCACTTTTTCCCAACTCAATTCAATAATACATATTAATCAAATAAAAATAATTAATTTTACAACAAATATATGTAAAATCATCTAACCCAAATTTTTACCTAAATTTTAATTTAATTACATTACACAACTAATGTAAGATTCCTAATTAATCCCCACCTGCTTCTGTTAGCTTCTTTACTACACCTCCCCCATAACTGTCATGTGGGATGTTAGCGCGTGTTGTCCACTTGTACTTTTAGCGCGTTGAAAGGTAATTTTTATTTCCCAAGTTGTAGTAGTACTACACTACTACTTGATGATGAAAACCATGCAATCCGACGCTGCTGGTCCCCCGCTTTATACTCAAACTTTGGTTTCTCGTTTTGCCTCAATTTCAATTTCAATTTCAAGTTCAAGTTCAATTTGTCGTATGAAGAGAAATTTGACGTGGTACCCAACTCTCTGTTGATAAGTTTGGAAGGTGAACCTACTATTTCAACTCCTTCCATTCTCAGTGGCAAGAATCCTAGGTTACTAAACCCCACACCTATGGCCTATTGTTGGAGTATTATTACCAAATTACATGGATACCCCTTGATCAATGTGCAAATTCCCAATTAGCTGGGTACAAAAATTGTTTCAATTGATACAACTAATGATATTTTTTTTAAGCCTCATTAAAAAACAAACATTTTGCATATTAATTTAAAATACAAACTTATGGATTCCGAGTTACTCCCTCCGATCTAAGAAAACAGCCCATTATACTATTTTGATATGTTTTACATACAAAATACATTTTTAAATATTATGTTTATAATTTTCATAATCTTTCATTCTCACTCTCCACTTGTGTTGTAATCATATTTGTTGTTTTAAAGTATTTTTGTAATTATAACAAACTTCAATGATATTAATATATTTATTAATTAATTAAGTTTTCAAACGTGGACAATTTGAGTGGAACAGAGGGAGTCTGATGTTTGAAGTACACCTTAAAATTTGTAGTCTTAGTTTTTGATTTTCGATACTAATTTGAATAAAATTTTATTTCAATTTGATTAAAAGAATAAACTTTAAAGAACTATGTAATTGAATTTTAGAATGTTATTTAATATTCCTTTCGTTCCAAGTAAAAAGTGCACTGGAGTTGTCAATCTGAGTCGTCAAGTTATCAAACTAAACCGAGCCGAGTCGAACTAAGTGGTTTGCTTCGGTTTCATTACTTATCTAGTTCAGTTCGGTTTGAGTTTTGTTGGAAAACCTAGCGGTTTAGTTTGCAATTTGGCATGCTGAGTCGAGTCGAACCGAATTATTAATGGATTTATGTCTTTGGTGGATTATATTATATAAAGTTAAATCTGTCAATGGATCAGATTTTGATTAGAATCCAAAGTTATTTTTAGGATATGAATTTGTTTTTCAATCCGATTACCCGATTTTGATCAAAATCTGATAATCTGAAAGCTTAATAAATCGGATTTGAATTTAGATATTCTGATCCGTTAACAACCCGATCTGATTTTATATTAAAAAAATATTAATATTGTGCGCATAAAAGTTACTTATGTTGAGTTTTTATTCATTAATCATTACTATTTCTATTAAATTTTTTTTTGTTCACTATAATATTTTACTAACATTGTTATTCATGTTGGTGTAAGATGAAAATAATTTTTTTTAATTTTATTCAACTTTTGGTTAGCAAAAATACCTCAATATTAATTTTATTCAAAACTTTAATAAGGAGTTAATAAAATTTGAATCTAAATCCGAAAATTTAGGATATGAATCAAGCTTTGAAATATCCGAAAGATAATCCAATCCGATCCAAGTTCGATAATTTCTTAACAAATTGGATATGAATTTGACTGATCCGATCTGAATTCGATCCATCGACATGCATGATATAAATGCTAAAGTCTAAATACTTTAATATACAACATTTATTATTTTTAGCTCTCATATCAATTTAAATCTTGACGATTTTCAGCGAGGATGAGAAACCCTCAATAGTCTTCTTCACACCATCGGCTCCTCCCGGTAGACTCCCCCTAAACCCCTCACCATTAAGTATTTTATAAGTGGAGACACTTATTCCAAAGTTTTTAAAAAATAAATAAGTAAATTTGGATTACCGTATAAAAATATTCAAATGTTATATCATTTGTTTATATTTGTTTGGCTTAAATCAATTTGGTCACCATAGTTTGACGAATTATTCGTTAAACTCACTCTATTTTTTTTTCTTACTTTAGTCATTATACTTAACATGTAGACTCACGTTGATAACTCCATCCAATTTTTTTATGGAAGGCTTAAAACCTTATTTGAAACCCAAAAATACCCTTACCGCTAGTCACATTGATTGTCCTACCTCAAATTTCATCTTCAAAGTATCATTTCCACCACCACCACCACCATCACTTAATTTCTCACCAAATTATAATTTCCATCCCTTCCCCACCTCCTGAATTCTTTCCCCCACCTACACCACCATTTATATCTCTATAAGACCATCTCCAATGGTGCCCTTTTTTCTTCAATTTGGGGTAACGAGCAACTCCAACCCAACCCCAAACCTTTTTCCCAAATTGGGGGTTGTGAACAATGTTACCCCAAATTTGGGGTACCACTATTCACAACTCCCAAATTTTGTATTGGGGCTCATGCTATAAATTAATTTTTAATGGATGATTAAATCTGAAAATTATTTATAATATGATATTTTTAATTTAAATGTATTAAAAACTAATAAATATATAATATTAGATCAAACAAATAATAATAATATTATGTATTTTGAATTATTGAACATTTTTAATTCAATAATTTATAATTAATTAACATTTTTTCAATAGATACAAATAAATAAATAAATTATTATTATACTAATTAGAGAATATTGATTTCACATTTAAACTAAAAAAATGCATACATATTAAAATTATTAGAACATTTAAAAACTTAAAAGTGCATAGATATTCCACACCATAAATAAAATGGCATACAACTTGAAAAAAAACAACTGGCATATTACTTAAAAAAAATGCATAACTTAAAAAAATACTAATAAAAAAAAAAAAGCATACAACTTAAAAATATAACCAACAAAAACTTAAAAGAGCAACACTAAACATTAATGCGATTTTATGGGTATTTAATGTAATACGGTTTTAAAATATTATTTATGACGTAAATAATATTATAAACATAAAATTATTAGATATTTTAAAATTATTAATTGTGTAATCTTAATAATTTTTATTTAAAAGGCTAATAGCAAATTAATATACATGTTGATAAACAAAGTAAAAGAAATAAAAATAAAATATGCTAAGGAATATTTTATTAGGGTAGAGATTTTTTGTTGTGGGGTGGAGTTAGAATAGTGTTTGGTACTGAAATGAACCAAATTTAGGGTAAAACTAGGTTATTACCCTTGCAATGCACGGTTGACGTAGTGTTATTTCTGAAACTTAATTTTGTAAATATAATCTACAAGCTATTTGAATGAATCAATAACAGGAAGAAGTCCACATAATTAATAAATTTAAGAAAAAAAGCATGAGATCACACTGAATCATCAAACCGAAAATTCATGAGAATTTTTTTGTAGATATATTCTGCAAACTATTTCATAGTGGTTGTTTGTAGTGTTGGTGAAACACGTTTAATCAAATGTGAGAAAATCTATCTGATACATACAAACCGATTTTGTCAGCAAAAAATGGTGAATAAAAAATATAAAAAACTTTTACCATGAAAATTGAGGAGTTTTAATCAATTGAAACACGTCTAAATCAAATTTGATTAAATTTATTCGTAAAAAAGCTTTTACCAAGAAAAATTGGAGTACTAATCAAGTGAAACTCGTTAAAATAAAAGGTGATTAAATCTTTATGGTATTAACCAATTTTGACAACAAAAAATGGTAAAAAAACTTTTATCATGTATAAAGGAGGCACTAGTTAAAAAATGTATCCGATTTTAATTTTTGGCAGCAAAAAAATAATTTATTTAAATATATTTAGTACCATATGCATGGTTTTAATAGTTTTTTTTCTTCAAAATTTGTTTATAATAAGATGTTTTTCAAAACTGGTAATAAATAATTAAAATTTTTAATTAGAATAATTTAAAAAAACAAAAAAAAGGTAAATATTCAAAATTGATTATATAGTCATGTAATTGAAAGATTTAAAATCTATGAGAATTGATAAAATCTATCCGCAAAAAAAAATTACCATAAAAATTTGGATTTCTAATCAAGTGAAACGCGTTTAAATCAAATGTTATAAAATATATCCGGCATTAATCGGTTTTAGTAGCAAAAAATGGTAAAAAAAAAAAAAACTTTACCATGTATAAAGGAGACACTGGTTTTAAATCTACATGGTTTTAATTTTTGGTAGGATTATATATATATATATAGAACACTATGCACGGTTTTAATAATTTTTTTTTACAAAAGTTGTTTATAACAATATGATTTTCTAAACTTGTAACAATTAGTTAAAAAAAATTAATTTGAATAATTTGAAGAAAAAAAACTAAAAATAAGGTAAACATTCTAAATTGATCGTATGAATATGTAATTGAAATATTAAAATCTTTGAGCACGGGTAAAATCTATGTGCAAAAAACACTTTTACTATAAAAATTTAGAGTCCTGATCAAGTGAAACATGTTTAAATCAAATGTGATAAAATATATCTCGTACTAACCGATTTTGGCAACAAAAAATAATTAAAAAAATCTTTTACCATATATAAATTGGTACCGGTTTTAAAATCTAATCGTTTTTAATATTTTGCAGCAAGAAAAAATAAAAAAAAATTGCAACTTCACAATAATGCGACACGTGGAAGCACAAAATTCATTTAAAACTTTAAGTGTTCAATAGAAAGTCGTCATGTAACAGCAACAACTTCTGTTTTAATAATAGTTAATTGATAATTAATTGATTAGTAATTAATAATTAATAAATATAGATTCGTAGAAGAATAAATAACATAGAATTATCTCGTGGATAATTTGTATGAATTAAAAATTATGAAAATGAAAAGAGATGGAAATCGAAGAGTTTCAGTCAAATTAAACTTGTATAAATTACATGTGATAAAATATAGTTTAATTAAGCGATATTTGAAAAAAAATAATCATAAATCTCTATCATAGATTTGCTCGTAAAACTATATCATAAATCTGTTTTATCTTTTAAAATTAGTTTTAGGAATTTTATCTTATCTAATTAGATTTATAATTTTTATCTTAAACTAATCGATTTAATTTTTTTACCATTTCAAAGGTGACATGTGGCAGCACATAATCTATTTAAAACTTTTAGCTTTTTACAGAAAGTCACGACGTGGCAGCAACGTCTTTTGTTTAAGTAATAATTCCTAGCTTATTGCCCGTGCGATGCACGGTTGATATAGTATTGTTTCTTAAACTTAATTTTGTAGATAGAATATGCAAGCTATTTGAATGAACCAATAACAGCAAGATATTCGCATCATTAATTAATTTTTAAAAAATCGTGAGATCACCCCGAATCATCACACAAAAATTTATGCAAATTATAAAATCGAACAAATATTCTTAGGAAGTGGAGGGGAAGTACCACTAAGACATACTCGTTAATGAGGTATTTGATGAAGGGTAAGTATTTCGTAGTGGTTGTTTGTGGTTTTCGCGAATCATGCTTAATCAAATTTGAGGTATAGCATTGGACATGGTATAAACCCCTAAAAAGTTCTTCACCAAATCATTCTCCCGTGAATCCGACCTTTGATCAAGATCATCAAAATCCCCCACCACCATTTGATCGCTTCTGGATAGTTCTACCCTCCTTCCTATCCTCGGGCAACGTCCCTTGCTCGATATAAGCCTTGAGATCATCTATCCAACACTTTGCAGCCGGCTCGATATCCATAATCACCTCCTTTTCTATAACAGGCACCTCCAGATGCTCGATCATGACTCCAGGATGCAAAGACTGAATTTCATCTTCAGCCATCTTGGACAAATAATCAGCCCGCATGTTATCTTCTCGAGCAATTCGCACCAATTCCCAGTAGTCAAAGTCTTTCAAAATCTCCTTAACCATCGCACAATAACGAACTAAAACCGGATGGTGAACTGCATAGTCGCCTCTGACTTGGTTTACCACCAACTGGGAATCACAGTGCACAATCAGTGCACGCACTCCTATATCCTGCGCGAGCTCAAGCCCAGCGATCAACGCTTCATACTCAGCCTGATTGTTAGAAGCTGGAAATTTGAAGCGTAATGCTTTCTCGAATTCTACATTCTACTCGGGTGGGACTAGTACCAATCCGGCACCACTTCCAAATCTGCTAGCCGAACCATCAACATGAAGCTCCCAACAGTACTCTGGTCGTGGTTTTGGGCTTGGAACACTCGCTGGTGTCGCTTTAGATGGTACTTCTTCCTCGCCAGAATCCTTAAAACTTGTTTCAGCCACAAAATCCGCTAAGGCCTGTGCCTTACTCGCCCGAGGTTGATAATCAATATCAAACTCGGTTAACTCGATCGACCAAGTGAGTAGACGACCAGAAGTGTCCGGCTTGTGCAAAATCTTTCTCAAAGGCATATCGTTGTACACAACAATCGAATGTAAAAATAAGCTCGAAGTTTCCGAAAGCAAAGAACGATGTTTAATAAGCTAACTTTTTCTCGCATTAAAATATATTCTTTCTACATCAGTAAGAGCTTTCGAAACATAGTAAACAGGTTTTTGGATATTACATTCCTCCCTAATCAATACAGCTGCCACCGCCTGCTCGGTAGCTGCTAAATACACGAACAGCTTCTCCCCGAAAACCGGGCTACTTAGCAAAGGAGGACTCCCTAAATATTTCACCAACTGCTCGAAAGCCTTCTGGCACTCAGGCGTCCACTCAAACCCCTTATTTCCTCGAAGAACTTTGAAGAAAGACAGACACCTTTCTGCCGATCTAGAGATAAAACGACCAAGGGCTATCACCCGCCATCGAGCCTCTCAGACATCCTTTATGCAATGAGGAAGCTTCATGGTGACCAACGCCTTGATTTTCTGATTAGCCTCAATGCCCTCTCTGGCCACCATAAATCCGAGGAACTTGCCAGCCTTTACCCCGAACACACACTTGCTCGGGTTCAGCTTCATATTATTTTTCCTGAGATTGGCAAAGGTCTCACCTAAGTCCAATGTATGCTCGTGCCCTTTAGTCTTAACCACCATGTCATCGATGTATGCTTTAACATTCCTCCCGAGCTGCGAGCTGAATATCTTATTCACCATCCTCTGATAGGTAGCCCCGGCGTTTTTCAAACCGAAAGGCATCATCTTATAACAATACCCCGCTCTCGGAAAGTCGTTAAAGCCTTATCTTGCTCATCCATCTTTACTTGGTGATACCCAGAATAGGCATCAATAAAACTGAGAAGCTCGAATCCCGCTATAGCATCCACCAGCTTATCGATTCGAGGCAAAGGATAACAATCCTTTGGGCAAGCTTTATTCAAATCCGTGAAATCCACACACATGCGCCACTTGCCGTTGGATTTTTTGACCATCACGACATTAGCCAACCAAGTTGGGTAATGTATTTCTTCTATGATATCAGCGTTAAGCAACTTTTCAACTTCCTCCTTGATCGCTTGATCTTTCTCAATGTAATAAACCCCGGGCCGCCGGATTGGTCGAAAGCCGATCTACATTGAGCCGATGCAATGCCACGCTTCGCCACCCCTCAGATGTCTTTCGGCCTCCAAGCAAAAACATCTAAGCTATCTTGCAATTGCTTGATCAAATTTGCTCGAGCCTCCACGGATAAAGCCTGCCAATTTTTATCTTCTCGCTCGGTAGGCGTAATTGATGATCACTTCTTCTAGCTCGTCCCCGAGCCGTGAATTCCGCTCATCTCGCATTTGGAGTGTATCACACTCCACCTTTTCTCTTCTTCACTCGATCATCGACCTTATCGAGCTGGTCTATTTCCATGGCTTCAACTTGTTCTTCCAGTCCCTCCGATGTCAATGTTGGCAAGGGATTATCAACATTCTCCACAACTTTCTCCACGCTAGCCTGATCTTGTTGCGCAGCTTGCTCCCCCGACTTCAATGTCGGCGAGGAGGAATTGTTCTCGCCATCAATCTGGCTGGCAGAAATACTTGTGCCAACCGCATGCTCGTCCTGCTCTCCCGACTTCAATGTCGACATAGAGCTTGCATCCATCTTTAAATCTTCTTGTACCATCGCAATTACTGATGGCCCCACAGTCACATGCGAAGTCTCTTTAGTACTAACAGTTATCTTTTGCTCACCATCTTCCAAGGTTAACTGCTTTCTTTTATTTGGCTATCCCAAGACATACCGAGCACGCTTCTAGTGGCTTCTTAGCTGCTCCCACTCCCCTCGGCCTGTAGAACTTTGCTCGCCGATGTGGAATTGATGCCACCATTTGAAACTTTGCCATGCTCACACCCAGATTATATTATAGGGAGACTTCAAATCGATCACCATGAAAGTGATCTTCTCAGCTCGCGTCTTGCTCCCCTCGCCAATGAACACTTCCAGCTCGATTGTACCTTTGACCGGGACCTTATGGTTGGTAAAGCCTTCCAGTGTCCCAGCATATGGCTTTAACCGATCATCGTTCAACTCGATCCCCTGGAAACACGAATAATACATTACATCTCAAAGACGCTCCAAGATTCACTGCACGACCATCCACCTTTAAACGATCAAGGATCTTCGCCACATTACTCGCCAGCTCGCTCCGAGTAAACTGGATAGCTTGCTCTCCATCTTACAAGGCAGCAGGTCGATCCACAACTTTGGATAAAGAGTATATTTGCTTTCCGAGCTGGGTCGGAGTAGGCTTATCATCCATTATAACATTGATTACCCCTCTGATCGGCGGGGCTTCTCTCCCGGTGCATTCCCCTATTACCTCCATCTCGCTTGAAGCGGTCCAACCGCCTTCATTAATCAATTTCGAATGGCCTTCTTCAAGGCCAACATTCCTCCGTGGTATGCCCATAGTCATCATGATAGGCACACACCGCTTGTTTGATCCCGCCTCCAACCGCCGGATTCATGCGAGGTGGATTAGGAAGTTCATTCCTTATTTCATACATGATGTCCTCGCAATGTGTTAAGTGAGTCGATCGATTCACGAAGAAATTCCTTTGGCCGATCATATCTGGATTTGCTTTTATTATAACCTCCACTTCATGCCTGGCCATTTCCCTTGGAGTTTCCAGCAGCTTCATTACTCTCCTTTTTCTTCTCCTTTTTTGCCGTCTCCCCGGCACACCACTTCTGTGCTCGCATGAGCATTTCCGCTTGCGTTTTTGGCTCACGCATGCTCAACTCTGACCGCAGGCCACCTTTACCCTCAAACAATCCAGTTTCAAAGCATAGGGTTACCTCCTGCTCGATCAACCCGGGAACTTGCTCCAATACCTTGGTAAATCGTTCAAGGTAACTCGCCGTGGACTCACGCGCCTCTGCTTAACTTTTGACAAGTCGGCCCTTTGTCTTTGCAATGTGCCCGCTCCAAAATCTGCCAAGAATTTTGCTCGCAGATCAGCCCAATTATTAATTGATCTACGTGGCAGTGCCCCCATCCAGGCTAAAGCTTTCCCTTGCAACGCGCCAACAAAAGCTCTAATTTTCAGAGCCTCATCCGAAGTCACCAAGCCGATCTGCGATTCGAACGACATCAACCAATCCCTGGCCTTCGTCTTGCCTGTATATTCCTTAATATTCGAGAATATAAGTCCCTGTGCTGACGGAGCGTTCTCAATCCAGGGGGCTAGCGGGCTGGCTGACGTACCCAAGAAATTCTCATCCAAAGCCTTGCCTTGCTCCCAGGCTTCCATACCTGCGTTCTCTTCGAAATCCGCATGTTTATGGTTCAGTAGGCAAACCACCCCCAAGCTGAGGCTGTACCACACGTGCATAGAGGGGCCTGGGGACCCATAGCTCCACCGGCTTGAGTAACCCCCACGGCCTACGCCACGGACTGAGGCACCCCAAATGAGCCGAATGGGTGCAATTGGTTGATTTAAATCCTTTTTCGCCTCGGGAATGATGAGAATGATGAGATCGCTTAGGAGAGGGAGTTCTGCGTCGATGAACATAAGACATCCTTGGTGATCGTGAACGGCAGCTATAAGCACGTGACCTCCGTGGTGAGGGTGAACGAAACATGCGAGCATGCGACCTTGGTGGGGAAGGTGTGCGTCGACGACGACGAGATTGAGCCGAATCATCCCCACCCGGCGACCTCAAAGTGGACACCGGGCACAACTCGTGGCTTTAGCCTTAACTTAGATCTTTGTGCTCGTGGTCGAGAATGAACGACCAAGATTCATCTCGACACCGCCAAGCAGAAACACCTCGCCGCTGACTCGGAGTTGACAAGGCCGTTATGGTCCATCGATGGCAATTGGCTTACCCATCGCAATCAACTATAAGTTGAAATGGTGTATCTGTCCCGCATATATAGCCCTTTGACGCAGCCTCCTCTCGAAATTCATGTGCCAATCCCACTGCTGCCTCAGCACTCCGGCCCAATGAATCGACTCCACGCCTCTGGTTGAGTTGGTGGCGAGCATCATGAGGCGGAGGAACATTATTCCCACCTAACTGATGAAGGCTAGGAGTCGGGTGCACCTCTTCCCGACGATTGCCACTGCCACCTTTAATTCCATTTTCTACCATTGTCAAAATTTCAAACGAAACGATTATCAAATCACACAAACTTACTACCGTAAAAACTCTCGTGTTCCCGGCAACGGAACCAACTGATGCGTCCAGAAATTCCTTGGATGCACTGGATCGATCCATTCAAGATACCTGGCTTTCAACGTATCTAACAACCTCAAAGCCGAACCTGCAATTGGATTAGCAAACCGTGAACTAGGCAGGGGCGCTCCCTGCGAAAGCCCTCTAGCGTAAGAATCAGTACAATAGAGCAAATTGGGAGTGTATTTTAGCAGAGTTTCGGCTAAAAGGTAGAAATTGCATACATTTTCCCTTCATTCTCAAGGGCTTTTATAATTACCAGAAAGCATAACTGATCATAACTGCTCTTAACTGCCTTTAACTGTCCACTAATGATTGTGGCATAAACGGCGGGCATATTAACTGCCCCATTAATTCCTCCATTAAATATAACTTTGAATGGAGAGTTTCCTACATAACCGTCCTCGCCTTATTCGAATTGCTCGGACATAACTGTCCTCAACTGATGGTAGCAACTGAGTTAGCAAGCACAGCCACTCATGCTCGCGGCCTAGCTAAATTCGCTGGTCGAGCCCCCAGCCCGCTAGCCTCTTGCTTGGTTAAGATCATGACCATGCTCGCTTGCTCGAACAATGACCACGGGCCTAACATGTAACACATAACTTGGGCCTATCTGGGCCGGGTAGTTCAACATGTACAACATTAACATAACAAAGCTAGAGTGATACTAACAAAAACTAAATTTCTTATAATTTTCATTCGAATTAAATGAATATCAGTCCTAAACTAACATAATAAAGAATTTATTGTATTTAGCAAAATAAATATATTACTTATAAATTTCATTCGAATTTAAAAATATAATAAAATGAAAAAATTTATTATGCATTTTATTTTGAAAATTGATTTGGATTGAATTCATAGTTTTAAATAATCATGTAAAAGTCCATACTTGGTAAGGGTTAATCTTCTATAAACAACACATACAAGAGATTGAATAGCATAATTTGCATCATATCATTTTAAAAAAAAATTCTTATTTTATGTAACAAGTATATAACAACATTTGAACTATATTGTATTTATTTTTTTAAATAAACATCCGAAATATGATATTTTCAAATAATTTATCTAAATGTGTCATTTCAAAATGTTGAAGTTTATTTCATCAGATATGTAAAATATTCATGAATTAAATTGTTATATATGTATTATATCAAATCATTTTAAAAAAAATCTCATTTGTTAACTTTGGAGTTATTCCATGAATATTTAACTTACTTTACTGAAATAAAAAAATTAAACAGAGGAAATTTAAATAACTCTGAACGTTCAAATATAGAAAACAAATCATTAATATATATATTAAATCTTGCATAAAAGTTTTTATAATTTCGGCAATAAAAACAAATAGAGTGCATAGTTATTTTCGAACACCAGCATTAAGTTGCCTCAAGAAAAATAGAATATACAATATAGTATTATTATATTTATCCTCAAAAAGAATTGAATTAAGTGATTTTGAAGAGACAATTTGGTAAACATTAAAAGTTTTTTGTAAAGAAAAAGTGTCCCATTAAAATTAAGATTTCCTAGGGAAACTTAATAGCAACTTGGAACCTTCATGTATTCTAAAATTCATGTTATATTTCTTTTTCGCTTTTTAATGTGACATATATTTTTATACATGCGAATCAACATTTATTATATTCAGATTAACTTTATTAGAATGTAAAAGGAGAGAAGTTTAACGATTCACAAAAATTAGTTGGTGGATGTAGATCGATAAATAAAGCCAGAATGTTAAATTACTATTACTACGATGCTCATAAATTGTACCATCTTTTTTCAATATGCGTAAGATTAGGTGATGAATTGTAGAGTTCAATTTTATTTTATAATTATTAAAATTTTCTTATTTTATTTATAATGATATTAAGTCCATGCATTGCACGGGCAGAATACTAGTTAGATTACAAACATAGAGGAACTTAGACCAAAAATGTAATCCACTTGGATTTGCTCAATTCTAACATGATTTTATGAATAATTAACCCCTTTTTTGTATTTTCTTCTCAATATAAAAGTCAAAAAGAGAACCCAAAGAATGAAATTTGTAAAGGGAGACGTGCATGGTCAAAAATAAATTAGGGTCATAGTACAGCGAAGTAATTTTTTTTTGGCCATATAATATTCTATCTGTTCAGGGCAAAAAATTCACTTTACTATTTTGAGATGTTTCATTTAAAGAGTCTACTTTCAAAAAATTAATACATAAAAGTGTCAATTTATTTTTAATAAACTACTAAAAGTATCATATTTTTTAAAGTTTGACTTTCAAACATAACTTTTTGTACGGAACGAAGGAAGTAGTTACTAGGAAGCCTATTTGTTATTAACTAGATTATTACCCGTGCGATGCACGGTTGACTTAGTATTGTTTATGAAACTTAATTTTGTAGATATAATTTGCAAGTTATTTGAATGAACTAATAAAAACAAGATGTCCACATAATTAATAAATAAATAAAAAAGAGTGAGATTACATCGAATCATCAAACTGAAAATTCATGCGAATTTTGTAGATAGAATTTGTAAGCTATTTCGTATTGGTTGTTTGTGGTGTTGGTCGAACACATTTAATCAAATTAGATAGAATTTATTTCAAATTGACCGAGTTTTGGTAAAATAATAAAAATTAAAAAACGTCTATCATGAGAATTGAGAAGTCCTAATCAAATTAAACTTATCTAAATCAAATGTGATAAAATTTATCCGGTGCAAACTTATTTTGTAAGAAAAAATGTTAAATAAAAAATTTTAAAAAACTTTTACCATGAAAATTGATGAGTTATAATAAATTGAAACACGTCTAAATCAAATATGATAAAATCTATCAGCAAAAAAACTTTTACCATCAAAATTTTGAGTTCTAATCAAGTGAAATATGTAAAAATCAAATGTGATAAAATCTATCTGTTATTAACTGATTTTGACAATAAAAAATGGTAAAAAAAACTTTTACTATCGATAAATGAGGCACCGGTTTTAAAATCTATCAGATTTTAATTTTTTGGCAGAAAAAAAAAGAATTTTTATAGATATATTCAGTACCATATGCATGGTTTTAATATTTTTTTTTATTTATCAAAAGTTGTTTATAATAAGGTGATTTTCTAAACTTGTAATAAATAATTAATTTTTTTAATTAGAATAATTTGAAAAGACCAAAAATAAGGGAAATATTGAATATTGATCATATATTCATTTAATTGAAAGAATAAAATCTATGAGAATTGATAAAATCTATCTGCAAAAAAATTACCATAAAAATTTGGAGTCATAATAAAGTGAAACGTGTTTAAATCAAAAAATTATAAAATATATCCGGTATTAATCGAATTTGGTAGCAAAAATGGTTTAAAAAAACTTTTACCATGTATAAAAGAGGCACTAATTTTGAAATCTATCCGGTTTTAATATTTGGTAAGAAAAATAATATATAGTACCGTATGCACGGTTTTAATAGTTTTTTTGTTGTTGCAAAAGTTGTTTATAATAAGATGATTTTCTAAACTTGTAATAAATAATTAAAATTTTTAATTAGAATAATTTTAAAAAATAAGATAAGGTATTCAAAATTGATCATATGGATAGGTAATTGAAATATTAAAATCTATGAGTACAGATAAAATTTATCTACAAAAAAAACACTTTTACCATGAACATTTGGTATCCTAATCAAATGAAACACGTCTAAATCAAATGTGAGAAAATCTATATTGTACTAACCGATTTTGGCATAAAAAAACAATAAAAAAAACTTTTATCAGATATAAAATGAGGCACTGGTTTAAAAATCTATCAGGTTTTAATTTTTGGCAGAAAAAAAAGGGAAAAATTTACAATTTAACAAGAACGTGACACGTTGAAGCACATAATTCCTTTAAAACTTTACGCGTTCAACAAAAAATCGCCATGTGACCGCAACGGTTTCTGTTTTAATAATAGTCAACAGATAATTAATAGAATAGTAATTCATAATCAATAAATTTAGATTAGTAGAACAAATAACATAGAATTATCTCGTGGATAATTTGTATAAATTAAACATTATGAAAATGAAAAGATATGGAAATTGAAGTGTTTCAGTCAAATTAAACTTTTGTATAAATTACATAAGATGAAATCTAGTTTAATTAAGTGATATTTGAAAAAAAAATTCTTAAATCTCTATCATAAATTTACTCGTAAAACTATATATTAAATATGTTTTATATTATCAAATTAGTTTTAGGAATTTTATCTTATCTAATTAGATTTATAATTTTCATCTTAAACTAATCAATTTTGAAAAAAAAAAGATTTTTTTTACCATTTCGAAAGTGACACGTGGAAGAACATAATCTCTTTAAATCTTTTAGTTTTCCACAGAAAATCACCACGTGACAGGAACAGCTTCTGTTTTAGTAATAATTATAGATAGATAGATAATTAATAGATTAATAATTAATAATTAATAGATAATAAATATAGATTAGTATAACAAATAACATAGAATCATTTCGTTGATAATTTGTATAAATTAAACAGTATGAAAATGAAAATAGATGGAAATTGAAGAGTTTCAGTCAATTAAACTTGTACAAATTATATAGGATAAAATCTATTTTATTTAAGCGATATTTGAAAAGAATAAAAATAAAATCCTAAATATGTATCATAAATTTGCTCATAAAACTATATCATAAATCTGTTTTATCTAATCAAATTAGTTTTATGAATTTTATCTGATCTAATTAAATTTATAATTTTTATCTTAAACTAATAGATTTTGAAAAAAGAAAAAAACTTCTACCATTTAGAAGGCAACACATGGCAGCACAAAATCTATTGAAAACTTTTAACTTTTCACAAAAAGTCAGCACGTGGGTAGCAGTGACTTCTGTTTTAGTAATAGTTATAGATTGCTACACTGTTTTATAAAACTACTTCCTAAACTCAATTTGTTACTGTAAAAACTTTGAAAAGAGATTACAAAGCATAGTTGATTAGGACAAAAGATTATCTTAATTTAGACCTATTATTAAATGGAATGGTCCACCCTTGAAGATTTTTTTACATGGAAATTACGTGTTATGATTTGGAAAAAAATATATACGTCAATTTTTTTATTTAATTAGGAAACAATAGATTTGACACTAAAAAGTCAATACATGAAAATAATTTAATAAGAACGGAGAGAGTGTATTATTATACCAAATATGTTGAGTACATACAACCTTACGAGTCCAGATCTCCTGTACCACACTACAACAAAAGGTGTCTTTTAGGACGCTCGATTGCGTCCTTATATATACCTTTATAGGACGCTTTATTTGATAGGACGCAAACTTGGGCCTCCTATCTAAAGGGGTAGCAAAAAGTTAATAGGACTTTTAAGGGCGACTTAATAAAGTATACGTGTTAGGACGCATTTATTCGTCCTATAAAAAGCGTCCTAACATTTCTTTAAACAGTGACCTATTGTGTGTCCTAATATAGTAGTATAATAGGACGGGAAAAAGCGTCCTAATATATCATCTTAATAGGATGAAATGTGTTGTCCTAATAAATCATTTTGATAGGATGAAGTTTGTCGTCCTAATATAGCATTTTGATAGGACATAATTTGTCGTCCTAATACCAGACCATGATACGACATGTTTAGGCGTCCCAATAGTATCATTTGATAAGACGCGATTGAACGTCTCAACAGTTGATTGATAGGACAACCATGCCCCTACAATTTTTTTGAAATTTCGCGTCCTAACAAGCATTTGCACTTCACATATTATGACGATTTATGGCGTCCTAATTGAATTTTTTTAAAAAAAACCGTATATTACAAAATAATGCTTTAAAAGTTTTTAAAAATATCATTATACTACTATAATTGATATCAATATTCATAGACCACTAAAAAAACACTTAAAAAGAAAACTAAGACATTTCAAATTAACTCTTTAATATAAAAACATAATAATGTCATACAAATTCATCCTTAACCAATCTCAAAAACATAGTCTAATACATAAACATCCATTAGCTAATATATATTAAGAAAAAAAGAAAAAAAACATAACTACAAAGTTGAACCTAAAATCTAAACATAGTACATAAACACTAAGAGCTAATAAAGATAATTGCTCCATAAAACCCAAAAAAGCAAATGTATTCGCAAACAACTTAACGCATTTCATCGTCGGGCACCACCTACAATTTGACAACATGTGCATATATATTAGTATTATGGAAACCTTCACTTACAAAATACAACATAACCAAACACGCCAATATAACATACCGTAGTGAAATTGCAAGGCCATGCAACAGTTGCTCCAATAGCATCTCCAATTGTCACAAATAATGCATAAGGTCTAACCAAATGTTCATTTCTTTTTGCCGGTACTTCAATGTGTACTTCACACCACTTTGGTCTAATTTCTTCGCCACATACTTCCGTGTTGGGGTCTAAGCTATGAACCCATCCTTTAGCTACAATCTTAGTAGGATCTGTTATGCTCTTTAGGTAAATCTCAATTCCCTCCTAAATGTCAATTCAAGAAATGCTTAAAACAAAAACAAGTATAGTTGAATGATCAAACAACAATGAATAAAAAACCACACATTTATTTCCCAATCTTCTTAACTAGAATGCATATAGACGCAAATCATAATACTCTAGAAGTTAGAAAGAAAAAAAAAAGTAAATCAAATTCATCCAACTCCTATCCATGATGTTATTCCTTAACTGAGCAAGTAGTGGTATGTTAGTGGCATATTTTGACTAGTAAAAATATAAGCAATTCTCTTAGGGCAGATTACAACCAACCAATATAAAATAAATAGCAGTCTAACAGAAGGGAAAAAAAAAGTAAAACAAATAGTACATATATATGCCACATGTAGAAGTAATAGGAAATATAAATCAAAATACCTATTGAAGTACAAGTAAATGATTGGTTATTGAAGTGGCAGCTTGCCAAGCAAAGTAATAGCTAGTTAAGTTAACCTGTATAAGTAAAAAATATATATGTGAAAGCTCATCTTAAGATTCACAAATAATTTGTCACAGAACATGAACAATTTATATTTTTAACTAGAAAAAACTAATCAAGAAAGAAGTAATCCAGTTCATGTTACTTTTGCTAGCGTGTAATTATTAATTATTTATTGTTGTATTATTATTATTCCTGTAACTAGTAATTAAGGTACCTCTGTTGCATTAGTCTTCTATATGAAGGCAACTTAGTTCATAGTAGTGTTTACATAGGACTCTTGTACATGTTTTTTGTATCCTGCATATATATTGAAAGTAAATACGAAAGAGATCAACTCGATTCTCTTCTTTTCGCCAAAGAAACTATGCTAATTAGTATATTATTGTTAAACCTTTTTGTTGCAACATGTTGAAATGTATGCAGCCGATCGAGTAGGTAAAAGAGAACCATTGTTAAGACACCACTAATTTAAAGATTCAGTAAAGCCAATTCATGGGAAGTTCACAAAAGTCCAAACAAGTGCTACTCATGGAATATCATCCAGTAAAGATAAGTCTAAACCCTCACTTACATGACGGACTAGAGCGCAAAAGCCTATTCACTATATGATCACAATTTAATTAAAAATAGCATCTTCAAGATGATAATTGAAAAACCAAGAGAATTTATTTATTTGGTAGATATTTGGAAAACTTTGCACAACCCTCTTATGTTGCCTACTTGGGCAAAATTAAATAAAAAAATAACTCCTGGATTTGAATTGGATCAACTGCTCAATGACCCAAATAATAGCTTCTATGTCAGATTTCTGACATAAATATTAGCAGCACCTGTAACTATTTTATTTTTACATTTTTTATATCATAGGGATGGACAACTCACTCTCCTAAATATCACAAAGACGCATAAATTGGATTCTCAAATTAGCAATAAAATGAACCGATACGGCGATACCACCTGTGATATCCCAAATCCCACATTAAAAGAGTGGGAAAAGTTTGAGTGACAACAGCTTTGAGCAAATTCATGTTAATCGGGAAGCATCCAAGGATTTAAGTAGGAGAACAAGATACCCCAACACGACAGTGGTGTGGAAAAGTTTATATGACTTACAAATTTGAAAGAAGTCCTCGATTTAGAGGTATGTAGCATTATTTTCTGGTGAAACCAGGTACTGATAACTTGCCTTAAGTATTTTAACGACCAATCTGGCAGCACGTCATGATTTGTTGCGCTTGGGCAAGTTGGCGATCAGGCCTGGGGCAATACCTCATGGTATAACTAATTACCCATCCTCCTTCCAGTTTTATTGCCATAAATTTTAGAGGTAGCCTTATGAGATTAGAGGGTTTTAAGAGGTGTCTAGCAACATTGTTGTTAAGTTACCAACTCATCTAAAAGCTAAAGTTGGTAGAGAGGGGCCCAACAATGTATATACAAACAAGTTCTTCATGCAAATATGCTAGATCCTTACCTACAGATATGATAGTCAACAAAATATTGAAAAACATATTCGATTACACAAAGAAAGAAGTTATGATAGGATCAAAGACTCGAAAAGAATTATACAACCAGGACATTTGGAATATGTTTGATGATTGAAAAACCTAACCGTAGATTACCAGCAGCAAGATGGTGCGATAACATCTACTAAATCATTTGTTGGTGACGTAAATAGGGAACCGCTTTAGTTAAATTTAAAGTTTGAGGAAGCGAGATGCCGAAGAAGACTTAAAGCCAAATACAAAATATCAAGGACTTGTACCTCTTCAGTGTGGCCATCCAAATGCTTCAAATGAACCTATTAGAAGTTGATTAGTCCACCATCAGATAACATGAGTGAGTAAGGAGATCATACTTTCTGTGATTACAAATCGAACTATGTGCATAAATATGTATTTTATGGTTTTGCAAACAAGTTCCCTTATGGTACTTGTTAAGGTTTCATCGGCTATGTGGGTCACTAAATGCTTGCGTAATGTTGTACTTGAACCGACATATAGTGAAAAAGATAACTCCATTGATTCGTCACATATTGAAGGCTATGAATTTTGGAATAGCACACTTATGGTAACTTTCAAAATTTGGATTTTATAGTATCATGTTTATATAAGTGCCCGCCGTTACGGTTTCTAAAAAGAATCAACTTTCCTGCTGACTGAATGAAGGAAGATTCTCAGTCATTATCATTTATCCTCATCTCTACTATCAAGGACTAAAAGTATTTATAACAAAATTAGTAACACCTGCCACTTAATCACCATTCTTGCAAAGTAAACCTAACAAATATTCAACTTAAATCTTTCTACCGTAAAGATAGGTTTTTGTTTATATTTTCTAGAGGAATGATGCAATTAGTAATTTCAAAATAGAATATTTATATTGCTTTTTTGGTACAATATACCGTATTCATATATTCTTAATGATATATCATAAAAGACATATTAATAGCATTATTCAAGCACCATTCAATTGAACGAGGCTTTGGGAGCAATATAATGGATATAAATCTTTCAATTGACATGTAAGGTGTATCACCCACGCAGTTAATGAGAACTAGGAGTCCACTAATAGAGATTAGCTCAATTTACTATCAATGTGGCCAATCTCTATATGATACACCTCGTTTCCATGTCATTACACATGCTTCATATGAACTCAAAAGTTACTGGTTGCAGTATTTTAGTAAATGGGCCAAATTACCATATTAATGACAAAAGAATTAAAGTGAAGTAGAAGAAAGTTTCTACTTTCTACTTACCACAATTAGTCCCTAGTACATAAAGCTTCTCCAAATTCGGATGGTGCTCCATCGATCTTAATGCCTGCAGATTAAGAAATTACTGCATTACAATGGTACAAGTCACAACAAAGTAAGAATTGAAGGAAAAAATAGACGGATTTTACCATCTATAACATACCTTGCACTTGGCACGCTTTACACTATTGCTTTGTTGTGCCGAAAATTACAATTTCTTTCGCAAAGAAAATTTCATATTTTTAGAGCAATAATGAATCGAATGATGGAAAAAGGTGATACAAGCGATCGGATATTAGCTCCAGCCTCCATGTAACATAAATGGTGAAGAGTGCAATGTAGCAAGCGCTACTTTCATGTAGGCTATTTTTTCAATGAAGTACTTTAAAATTATGGACTTCTATTAATTTATTTGACTTTCTTCGGTTTAAAGGTTCAACATTTTACTTAGGCTAGGGAAGCAATGAGCGTGCATTAAAGGACAACTTAAAACAACTAACACTTCCTTGTCTAACATATGTGACCCACCACTAGCCCACAAGAAAGCACATGGATATGATTTGTGCTCAATGGAAGTAGCTATCATCCATAAGCATACACAACATCCCTCGGCTAACAAGACCTCCCAAGTTAATTGTTTTTATGCTGTAAGTTGTGTACTACTGTTCCATAAACTTTCATGAAAAATAAACCCAAAGTGCCTAAATAAACAAGTTGTGCATATTATTTTTGTATTTGCTTTCGTTAATTAGAGAGTTTGGACAGCTTGTTTAGCTCTTTGAAGAGTTTGGTCTAAAATCCAATCAACTTGTGTTATTAAGCCAAGAGGAAGTAATGGAGTGGGCTGCTTTCTTACGGACAATCATTTGGTTAATGAAAGGCAAAGAAGAAACAAAAGGGACAAGTCTTCTGGCCAAAGAGCTGCTGGAAATAATAAAGACAAATGCAAACAGATTAGAGTTTGAATTAGGAGCTACTTTGCTTACAAAAGTATGGCCTATACGCAAGGTGGATGACAAGAGTGTTGGAGCTGTTTGGGATATTCACCTATCACGGTTTAGGCCTGGTTTAGAAGACATAAAAAAAGGGACTGTTTCGAATGAGAGTATCGAGGGAGAAACAATTTTGAAGGATGGCAGCGGACTTGGGGCTGCTACAAAGCGAAGGGATCATCAAAAAAGAGTCATGGTAGGCAAGTTCAGAGAATTCAACTCAAACAACACAGATTCAATTTCAACAAATCAGAATTTTTTATATGAAAAGTTTGGAATTGTTTTGAAAGGAAACAACGGGGACGGGACTGTTGTGACCAAAAAAGGCACCACCATACAGGATTTTTCTTATGAAGAGTTCAGGCTGAATCCAAGGCAAGTAAAATTGTTGTCCAGTGAAGAAGCGAAGGCTTGGGCTGTGATTTTAAGAGGCATCATGACAAGCAAGGAGAGTATGAAATGGAGATGGAGATGTAAATGTTCCCCATCTTCTGGTCAATGGTTTGTTGCATGCTCTTAAAGTTGGTTCTTGCTCGGTCCATTGTTCGCCTATGTAGTTTGGTCTGTGTTGTTCTTAGTTGGGCTGGTACATGCTCTTAAAGTTGGTTCTTTTCATTCAAACAAAGAAGTTGGGCAGATTATTCTATCTCAAAAGGGGGTTGTTTAAAGGGGTCTTCGAGGTGAGTTAAACCAATGGCTGCTATGTATACACAAAAGGGGGCTGTTTAAAGGGGTCTTCGAGGTGAGAATTTGGGCTGCTCGTCATATGTCACTCTTTTTTTTTGTAATTAACATTAGAAGAGGTGAGTTAAACCAATGGCTGCTATGTATACACATAAGGGTTGAATTAAGACCAGCAGCATATGGCTGGTAATGTTAATTACCCTGAATAATGGCTTAAGATGCAACATAATAAAATTATAAAATTAAAAAGTATGTATACACATTAGGGTTGTATTAAGACGAATAAACTAATTGCTAGTCACATGATTATCATCCGCAAAGGTTTACTATGTAAGAAAAAATAGGGAATAA
>CM028381.1:112130921-112539106 GCA_013146195.2 Codonopsis lanceolata | reverse complement strand
CTGATTGCTGGATTCTTTTCTTTCTCTTTTGCAGGCTGGGCTGGAGACGATGCTCCCAGAGCAGTGTTCCCTAGCATTGTTGGCCGCCCACGTCACACGGTGTGATGGTTGGCATGGGGCAGAAGGATGCATATGTTGGGGATGAGGCTCAGTCTAAGTGGTATTTTAACTTTGAAATACCCAATTGAGCATGGAATCGTCAGCAATTGGGATGACATGGAAAAGATATGGCATCACACCTTCTATAATGAACTCCGTGTGGCTCCAGAGGAGCACCCAGTTCTTCTCACTGAGGCACCTCTTAATCCAAAGGCAAATCGTGAGAAGATGACACAGATTATGTTTGAAACCTTTAATGCTCCTGCTATGTATGGGCCATCCAGGCTGTTCTCTCTCTGTATGCCAGTGGGCGAACAACTGGTAAGTTATCTTTGGCTCATAAGCTGATTGTAAAGACTAGGAACATATTTTTCACTCATAGAAGCTAGTTTAATATGACATTTGTATCATCTTTATAAAGTTTTCACCAACCCCCCCAAAAAAAAAATCTCCCATGCCCACACCACGAAACCCCCTCTTGGGAGAAGGAGATCACAACTGTTGCAAAATATTTGAAAATGAAAACGTTGAGGACATAATAATTCGTAATTGTTATCTTGCAATTTGTTTGCAAAATCATGACCATTGTGACTTGTGAGAGATTTTGGGAGTGATCTCTGGTGGATAATAGCATAATACAGGTATTCATTTGATCCAGTTTTCTTGCTTTGCATTTCTTCTGAGGCGCTCCACCTCCTAAATTTTACGGTTTAAAAATGAAGTTTCTCTCAGCCTCTGGTCTCACCTTACAGCATTTATTACTTGATCAGGGGTCATGCTAACATGTTAATGGTAGAATAGATGAATCCTTCCAATGTATTGGCAGAAGAAGTCTAAAACAAAACGAAAAAAGAGGTGTCAGTGAGACTTCTTGTATTAAAAAAAGGTTCATCAGTTATATTGAACAACCATTTCTGAGATCCTGCTCATTTCCACCCCTAGATAGTAACTTTTGGCTCATCAGTAATTTCAGAGAAAACAAATCAATGATTTCGTTTCAAATCTGCTTTAATACTTGATTACTATTATTCTACTTTTTTCTGTATCTCTATATCCCATTCCAACAAAGGTTATTGGATATATAATAAACTATTTGGAGAAGCCGATGAGACATTTATGGAAGTGTACCTGAAATTTGTTTAGTATTCATCTCTATGGACTGGAGAGAGTAAGCAAAGCAAATTAAAGTTCGGCAGACTTGCATTAGTTGATGAGGCCTAGGGAGCAACTAAGTCGGTGTCCTTTCGTGCAGAGTGCTTCAGGTTGAAATATTGCCATGAATTGCACCCTTGTTGTCTGTTTGATTGTGCATAATTTGAATGGATTATTTGCTATATTTCATAGTTACACACGTCAGCACATATGTAAACTGGTGAACTTTACTTGAACTGTGTTCTGGAGGTGATGGAGTGATTTAAGGGTGAACCATGTCCTTTTGGATTCTGTGTGCTTGTTTCTGTAGGCATTGTTCTGGATTCTGGAGATGGTGTCAGCCATACAGTCCCCATTTATGAAGGTTATGCACTTCCACATGCCATCCTCCGTCTCGACCTCGCTGGCCGTGATCTCACTGATGCCTTGATGAAAATTTTGACTGAGCGTGGTTATTCTTTCACCACAACTGCCGAGCGGAAATTGTAAGAGACATGAAGGAGAAGTTGGCATATATTGCTCTCGATTATGAACAGGAATTAGAAACTGCCAAGACTAGCTCCTCTGTTGAAAAGAGCTATGAATTACCTGATGGGCAGGTAATCACTATTGGAGCTGGCGTTTCAGGTGTCCTGAAGTTCTTTTCCAGCCTTCTATGATCGGAATGGAAGCTGCTGGTATTCATGAGACCACATACAACTCTATTATGAAATGTGATGTGGATATCAGGAAGGATTTGTATGGAAACATTGTTCTTAGTGGTGGGTCCACCATGTTCCCTGGTATTGCTGATAGAATGAGCAAGGAAATTACAAATTAGCACCAAGAAAGGAAATACAGTGTTTGGATTGGAGGGTCCATATTGGCTTCTCTCAGTACCTTCCAACAGGTCAGTTTCTCAGCCATTAGAATACCATTTTGCTCTAAACGTTTTTGCTTTTACTACATTGTTGAACTCCCAATATATTGCCATTTCCAAAATCATTTATAAGAATTGCTTTTCTTGACATGTTAAGTACACACAAACTCATCTTTCCAAAGTTCTTCAAAAATAAAAATTGGGGTGGGGTGGGATGGGGAGAGGGTTGTTAATACAGAAAAAGAATCCACATCTGCACATGTTCTATAATCTATGGGAAAATGGTTTCGAAAACCAATTAACCATGGGCTTGATATCCCTTTTGGTAGGGCAGTAAGCGGGTTGGGCTTTGAAAGTTCAAGCTCGGACTGATTCTAAACGAGCTTGAGCTCAATTCAAACTTAACTCATATTGAGCAGCCTAAATTCAATCTTGACTCAATTATATCATGCTTGAACTCATTG
Organism: Codonopsis lanceolata; assembly: GCA_013146195.2. Lineage (NCBI taxonomy): Eukaryota > Viridiplantae > Streptophyta > Magnoliopsida > Asterales > Campanulaceae > Codonopsis > Codonopsis lanceolata. The sequence goes on along the minus strand of CM028381.1, from coordinate 112,536,532 downwards.
ACTGACCATGTGGTAAATAATATCTAACTCATAGATTGTGTTTAGTTCCGGTTATACTTCACTAGCTCTAGTTGAATCTTTGTTATAACGAGCCGAGCTCGAGCCACTGAGCTTTATGTACAGCCTTACCCACTAGCTTAGTGATGGCTCTGTGAATCCTCCTTGGGCACCCGCTTGGGGAGATTGTGTTAAGAGTGTTAGCCCTAGAGTTTGAAGATTGTGTCATCATTTGTTTACATTTGATTCATTTAAGCCAGAGTGTTCCTGTCTCTCTTGAGTTCTTAAAGTTACCTAAAATTTTTCAATTAGTATTTTTGAATTTTTGCCTACACGCATTCAATATCCCAACTCGAGATTCTGATATAAAAGCTTTATGTGTTGAGCACAGATGTGGATTGCCAAAGCAGAATACGATGAATCTGGCCCTTCGATTGCACAGGAAGTGTTTCTGATCATATTCAAAGAAAGATTAGGTGGACTGTGTACTGCTCTACGTTAGGGAAGAAAAGAAAATACGGCGTTCTCTCATTCTTTGTTCCATTTTCTGCTTCTTTTTCGAGTGCCTGGACAGTGAGCTTTTTAGTAAGCAGGTTGATGCTCGGAATATTTCTATTCTTCTTTTTGTTGTTTTTATCTTAAATATTTAGATACTGTTCCCTTGGAAGAACTGAAAAGCATATTCATTTCATTTTTGTTAATTTTATATATTTTTGTGTCTTGTTACAATGATTGTTTCTCAAAGAGCAAAACGAATGAGACTACAATCACAATGTTTTCTCTATCTCGAGAAATCAATAATCTTTTATGGAATCAGTGAGAGATTTACTAGCAATCTGTTTTTTCTTCTTGGTTTGTCTTTTATGGAAGTAACTCTCTTACCCCGAAGCTAGTGTTTTTCTTCTTGGTTCGTCTTAAAACAAAAAATGGAGTTTGTATAGGCTTCTAACTTCCCAAAACGGCAATGCGAATGAACTGGTAAAGCTTGCTGATTGTGCTCAATCTGTCCTGATAAAGCAGTTGCTTAAAGACTAGTTTATTATCGGCACGACTTCTTAGGAGTCGCTGGCAATTAGTTTTTGTGTGTATTTTTCTAGACTAAGACTAAGAAGAAGAAGAAGACAGGACGAATAATAATTTTATAGAAAAACCCAAAATAAATAATGCTGATCTTGTCCATTTTGGACAATTTTCAACCGTTATAAACTCATGTACTTTTTATTAGCTAGAAAAATACATTTTTAAAGCCTGAAACTCTTACAAGATACTTTGAGCATAAAACACGCACAAAAGTTGTTGTTCATCATGATTTTGAATTTAGCTGGCATGTGCATCAGATTCCATATCATATCGCTATCTAATTTTAGTATCATAGTGATGCATTGCGATTCAAAAATTGAATTGTGATGCATGATTCCAAATTGTGTAACTATCATATCTATTTCACAGCCGATGCATCGCAATTCCAAATCAATGAATTACACTTTGAAAGTGATGCAACACAATTCTAAAAGGTGTTCAAAAACAAATAAGTCTATATTCAAGCATTTCATTGAACAATTTACATTCATCATCACTAAACAAATTTAACTCGAATACAAAAGAATATGTCATGAATACGAGTAGTATTATAGAAACACAAGCTAACAATTGAGATTTCTAGGTAACAAAATTTAACTTGAAGATAAAATGATTTGTCCCCTAACTTGAATAGTATTACAAAAACACACAAGGTGACAATTGACATTTTCACGTGACAAACTCAATTGCCCCGAACTTCCACGAAGGTGTAGTGGCCCCAACAATTGTAATTTTCGAACAATTTAGAAACAATGACAATTTCGACATTGTATGACAAAGATTTGGAAGATAAGAATAGACAAAGAGATGAACCAAAGCGTAGGCATCAAAAATAGAGCTTGAAGTCATCGTCGTCGACGAAGAACAAAATACGGAGAGAAGATACCGGAAGCGTTTCACGTTTTGTTGACGGACAAAGGGGCATTTTAGGAATAATATAACGAAAGTGTTTTTATGCAGTTTTAAAAAAGTACTAAAACGGTTAGGAACCGACCTGCAATTTGTCTTAATCCATTTTCAATAAAGGAAATAATCGATGTGCAATTTTAAAGAGGTATAATTAAGTAAAGCTAATATCTTAAATAGTTTAACTTGTGATAGAGTAAGTCTTTTGTAAAGACGGTCTTATAGATCTTAATTGGTAAGGCATTGAGCCCCTATTTTACTGACTCAATCCACCAATATGTGGTAAGTTGGGTAAAGAAAATACGTCTTACAAAAAATAGCGATAAGACCATTTTACCTAAGTTTTTGTCCTCGTGAGATAGGACTTTTATTGGGTTTAGGGGATTATTCCTTCGATATAATACATACCTTTTAAGATTTGTGAACACAAACCTATCCCAAAAAAAAAAATTTGTAAACAAATTTTTTATCTTTGATTGATGAAAAGTCTATTTTGAGTCATTTGAGTGGTGAAAATTAAATGATATTAAAAATAATAAATAAGAATAACAACAATATTAAATTGTTCGTCTTCATCAATATTATTATTTTTATCTTTAAAAATTACCCCCAATAAATCTCAAAACATTTCATCTGTTCAAAATGACTACAATTAATTATTGATACTAAAGCGACTTAAATAATAATTTGGTCATCCTACTTTTCAACTTTTTTTCGTTAAACTTACTATACTTTTTTCTTCTTAATTTAGTGACTATCTTGGTCAATCAAGTCAATAAGGTCATTTGTGATAATTTCCGTTAGTTAGATGGATGAAAATATTTGAAATGACCAAAATATCCTTACTAATGTTATAGATTTTCGGTTTAAAATGTTAATAGTTAAGGGTCAAACTAAAAGATCAAATTACACATGTTTAATTTATATTTTCATTAATTTATTCAATAACCCATCTTAAATATTTTTTCTTCAATTTATATTTTCATTAATTTAATTTATTATATTTTCATTTGTTCAAACATAACCCAATATTTAATTTGAGGACAAGTGCCCACTTAACTTTAATTTATTTATTTTTAATATTGCACAAAATACTCTTTACTAGAAATCTCCGGACTTACTTCCAAAACAAAAACAAAAAAAAAAAAAACCTATATCGACGATCTATCTATCTCCTTCATTCTCTCCAAACATCACACCAACTCCCAAGCTCTCGTTGTCTATAGCGAGTAAACCTCATGCTCAGGCCATTAACAAATCGAGATTCCGGCCATGACCCAACTGGTTTCTTCTCCATCCTCGTCGAAACAACAACGTACAACTATGGCTATTACGACCGAGAGAGTGATCCAGGAGGAGCTAGAACTCTTTGGTAGTAATCCTATTCCACTAGCGGCTGGGTGGGGTGCTGCTTGCCATGGGTGTGTAAAGAAGAAACATGGGAACCCAAATCGAGTTCTCGAAAGCTCGGCTTGTTGGTGTTGTCGGCTCTGTGGCGGTATCGCAAGCGGCGACTTAAGCGATTGGAAAGCGTATCAAACTCTAACCCCGCACGGGTTTCCTTAAAGTAACATTGTATTATCCCATTTTCAAGAAATCAACCCCCTCCCCAAACAAAGCCTTATTAATTTCTCTTTTTCTCCTCAAACAAAATCTCAACAATGTTTGAGGTGGCATTTATCAAATATAGCCATTTGACCGGGATGATGAACATATATAGCCTTTGATCGACCAAAAAAGGGATCGACGAAATAGCCCCGGTCGACTAAGCGACCACGGTGGTCGACTAGGCGACCACAATGGTCGATTAGTCGATTCATCGTGTTTCATCTTCATCTTCTTCATCTTCTTCATCTTCTTCATCTCGGCGACAATGGCGTCGGCGACAATGATCCCGCCTCCGATCGGCCGGGTGGTCGTCTAGTCGACCCGCAGTGTTTCATCTTCGTCTTCTTCATCTCCCGGCGAAGGGAGAATCGATCGACGCAGCGAAGCACCGGTGTTGCGGCCGGGGGCAATACTAAAGTAAAACAAGGAGGACGACACCGGAGCCGGCTAGGAGTAAAGCAGAGGAGATCCGGTAGGTCTGCGGGAGGAGATCCGGTAGGTCTTTGCGGCATTAGGAGAGTAAGTCGCCGCATTTTGAGTGGTTGAGTGCCGTAGCGAGGCATGAACACGAAATGGTAAGGAAGGGTATTGATGGTATTTTTAGATTAAAGTGGCTATAAAAGTATATTTTTTTTAAGTGAGGTTATAAATGACCAAGTCATCTTTGACTTGGCCATTTGTGTAAATCCCCCGCCTGTGGTGAAATTACAAGACCCGCCACTGGAAAACACAGTAGAGAGAGAAAGTGATTCTAGAGAGAGAATGTGGCTTGGCATTAGACTTTTCTTGAACTTTTTGGTATTTTTGATCTGAAAATTGAAAGGAATGTTGATTTTTCATCTGGGTATTGAATCAAAGTAATTTTATTTTATTTATTTTGATTGAGGGTTATTCAAGAATGGATGATGTATGTCCTCACTGGATTTGATTCCCTAAGAAAGAGATTTGTTTGTCAAAATAGAGTGTACGTCAGGGGTGGAAGTGATTTCAAAAATCTTAAATCGAACCAAACCGAGTAAGACTTGGAACCGAACCGAATCGAACCACTCGGTTTGGTTTGGTTCAATTTTGTGGTTTATATAAATTATTTTTAATGAAATTAACCAACATTAAAAATAATAATAAAAATAAGATTTTAATTTAGAATTAACATCAAAATTAGGAAATAATCTACTAACAACAAATTATCATAAATAAAACAATACAAATTCTAAAATAAACACAAACAATGGAAGAAATAATAGTTCTCTAACAATCAAGATTTTGTTTGGTTTAGTATCCGTGAATCGAATCGAACCGTGTGGTTTTCCAATTTATGAAACCGAAACCGAACCGTCTTCGACTAAAACCGATTGGTTTGGTTTGGTTCGGTGGTTCGGTGGTTCCGATTTACACCCCTAGTGTATGTCCATTAATGGAAGAAACCATGAAGTTTATGAGGAAACGAAGGCTCAACAAAGTATATTAAAAACCCCTGAATTGAAAAACGGTGCCATTGATTTGAATTTCGTTTAGTACCCAAAAATTTCAGAGAAAAATGTCTTGTCTGTGTTAACATTTGGGCTAAAATTGTCTTGTATGTGTTTTGTTGAGGAGCTGACAAATAAGAGCTTGAATAATAAACCCCACATATATAACCGTAACTAAACGTGAACACAATCAAACATCATTCTTATTTTTTGTCCCAGTTCAATAAGAAAAGCTACGCTTTCAAACAAAAATACAAGGTTTGATGCAATTGATAGTATAAGAAAATTTCATTTGGATTCAGTTGAAATAATTAAAGGGAAGATTGATAATAGAAGATTAAAAAAATTATGCCCCAGTTCAACTTTTCTTAGGTTACACTATGAATTGGGAGCCTGCTCTTTTAGGATTTGGTGACAATATCAAATTTATCAATATGGGAATCGGGAGATCATTATGCCGTATGAAGTATGCTCGTAGCCGTATTCCTACCGTTCTAGCCATAGTAGGGAATTAAAACTCCAAGTGAAGTTAACTTGTATAGATATTTCATTTAGCTTATAAAATATTTTATATTTAATTGGAAAATAGTTTTATCATTTCATAGAAAACAGCAAAAATTGGTAAAAAAAATTATCATAAAAATTAAAGAGTTTTAATCAATTAATCAATTGAAATGCGTCTAAATTAGACGCGATAAAAACTTTTATGTAATTTTGAAAAGAAATGTGATAAAATTTATCCTAAAATAACTATATAAAATCAAATGTGATAAAAACTTTTTGATAGAAAAAAAATGGCAAAACACACAAACGGGCCACCCAACTTTGGACCATATTGCAATTCGGCCACCGAAACTTTGGTTCATCTATTTTGACCACCCTACTTTCATTCTGTTGCAAGCGAGCCCATTTTCTAACGGCTGTTAGCTCAGGACGTTAAGTTTAAGTCAAAATTCCTATTTTACCCCTGCTATAAATAATAGAACTTTGACTGTTCATCTTCATCTTCTCCCAAATTTGTTCATCTTTATCAAGAAAATAATCACAACCCAGAAAAATAAATTCAAATTTTTTTGGGGAAGATTCAAATCAAAATCTTCTTTTTGTATCGCCATATATGTAGATGGTTCCCAAATCTCATAATCAAAATCTTCTCACTGTTTCCCTCTTGGGCTTCTCATAATCAAAAAGCCGAGTTGGATGGACAATGCGATGTCGTGTACGGCAATTTCTTGCAGATGCCATTTGCCGACAACAGCTTCGGCAGTATACCCATTGAAGCCATTTGCCACGCGCCAAAGCTCGAAGAGGTCGAGATCTATAGTGTTAAAGCCCAGATCTACATGTGGAGGCCATTCAAGGTATTGAGAGGGGTGACACCTTACCTGGGTTGAGTCTCGTTGGGCGAGTCTCATCACTGATTCGCCGGAGAAGAAGAATGAGGTCGGCTGTGGATTTGGGCGAAGGGAAGCCGGATCTGTAGATGGCGGTGATACGAGATGCACGATTGCTTGGGTTTTGGGCCGACCATGGATGTGGTAATTCATTGGTGAAGACGAAGATGGGTGAAGGAAGAAGACGGGATGACGGTTGGCGTGAAGAAAGACGGCCGGATCTGTTTGAAGAGCATAGATGAAGGAATTGTTGGGTTTATATAGGGGCGGACCAAACTGTCATTGGGAAGGATGGATGGCGGGAGGATAGAGAGCGTGGATTCACCGGTGGGTGTCGATGGAGAAAGAGGCGGATGGAGGTGAGGATGGATTGGAGGTGGCGGCTGATGTGGATGAAGGGAGTGGACGCCAAAGAATTGATCAAGAAGGGGTGAGATTTTCCTGAGGGGAGAAGATACGGGGCTTGCTCGATTTGAACGGAGGGGTTGATTCGCCGGAGAAGGAGGCCGACTGTGAAGGAGATTGGGGGAAAGGGGCGACGTCGGCGAGGTGTGGAAGCTTTGTTGGTGATCGCCAGATATGCAATTGAAGATGTTACAGATCTGTGTGTGTGAGAGAGAAAGAGAGAGATGAAGATGAACTGTTTAACATTGTTTTTCCCATTTTACCCCTAAAGTTAACGTCCTGGGCTAACGGCCGTTAGAAAATGGGCTTGCTTGCAACATAATGAAAGTAGGGTGGCCAAAATAGATGAACCAAAGTTTCGGTGGCCGAATTGCAATATGGTCCAAAGTTGGGTGGCCCGTTTGTGTGTTTTGCCAAAAAAAATTATAATTAACAGAAATCCACCATGTGAAAACATGAAATTCTTTAAAAACTTTAAGCATTTAACAAGATTTCTATTTTAGTAACACTTAATAGATCACTCTAGAAAACTCGTGTGAACCATGCCACTGGAGATGGCCAAGGCGCAGCGCTTTTTCTTCTATGCGATCCCCAGTCCCCACTACCGGGTGCGTAAGTTAATGATTGTTGCCGGAAAAAAATTATGTGGTTCTAGACTTCCAGTGCGCCGCCGATCTAGACAGAGAGAAAATGGATAGAATTATAGTTGGATTGATAGTGGGTAATCCCAATTTCAATATTCCCGATCCTTGCATGCATGGTACACAGCCAATTACCCATTTATTCAATTGCTTGAATTTCTCTCTCTCTCTCTCTCTCTCTCTCTCTCTCTCTCTCTCTCTCTATATATATATATATATATATATATATATATATATATTTAAAAGAATATGTACATATATGTGTGTATCGATTTAGAGGCGGAGAGTGGAGACAAGGCTTAGGGTCTTTTTTAAAGAATTTTGTTTTTAAAAATAATAATCTGTTATATTTTACATTCAGCCCCACCTGAGTCAAATTTGTAACGCACCTAAGTAATTCTCAACTTCCGCCACTCTGATTGTCCTAATCTGTATATGTGTGTGTGTGTGTGCAGGATGAGATATTCCATATTCCGCAGGCACAAGGGAGTACTGTAAGTTCAGAAGATGGGGTCCTGTGATCACAACTAATTGTTCCTGGCTTGTCAGTTTCCCCCTTTTCCTTTTCCTCCTTTTTTTCCTGTTAATAGGAGTTTGATTCTTCTTTTTTTGTTTTTCTGTTTGAGTGTTTATGTATGTGTATGTGTGTATGAGTATGATTTTCCCTTATTGTTTGTGTGTTTTTCAGTGTGTTTATACTTATTATTCTCTCTTCTTTTGTTTGTGTTTGAGCAAGTGTGTATTTGTACAATATTTTCCTTTGGTTCTCGTATTTCTTTCTTTGAGATTGAGTATGGATGTGAGATCATGAAGGGTTTGGGAAAAGATATTATATTCAGTTGTACTATATACCACAACAACGCTATTTATGATTCGCTGCAGTTTGGCATTTTTGCTATTTGTTCACTCTAGCCGACCTGGTGTTTGCGCTTCTTGTTAACTTAAAAATAAAAAGATCCCAACATATCACTCTGCACTGTCAAACCTCTTCAAAAAGGTTCCTTTTGCACAGACGAAAATATATCATGTTGCATGTCTTAATGTGCAAAATTGTTAAAACACCGAAAATAGCCGGTGATACTTACATGCCCTTACTGAATGGCGGGGTAATCACATCATGCCCAAAGTCTTCTGTTTTAACTTCTCCTTATGTATAAACATGAACATTGAAGTAAACTCCTCCTTGGTGTCTTCCTCAAAACAGAGTTGGAGAGGGTAAGGGAGGATAGAAGTATAGAACATACCACTCAGTCGCCATCTTGTCAGAGGCCATCACATTCCATCATGGAATCGTGCTGTGACATCTCTAGAATGATTGTCTATCAGGCAAAGGCAAGTGGCGGTTTAGGGAAGCTCAAAAAGGATAACATGGGGATAAGTTAGTATCTTACCCCTCGAGGAAGGGTATATGAATCACACTAGGTGATTTGGGTGTTTTCACAGTTTTGTCCATGTAATAAGGGCATGTGCCATGAGGTATATCTGTGAATGTGCCGGCAGAAGTTGACAGAAATGGTTTAAATGGTGCAAAATGACGTCTTGAGGATGAAAATAACCCCTGACCTATAACTGAAAGAACATTTATGCAGTTAGCCCTGATATAGCAGATATGAATAGCAAACTTTTCAAAAGCAGGATCAGATGGAATGCACGGAATGAAATTAATCCTGCTCTTCTTGTGACCCAGTGAAGAAGGGACAACCAAGCTCATCAATAGAGAAAGAGATATCACATGTATTAGTTTTACAATGAGCTTGAAAAATGTCATGCAGACGAACAGTAAAGCAAACCAATTCATCATATATATTTTACCTAATGCAGATGTGAAGAGTTAGTCGTGGTTGTGTTTTCATTATCATATTGGCTTTCCAACTCTTTACTTGGTATGTCAGGTGATCTGCACCACCATTACTTTACTTGAGCTCCTAATATAGTTTGAAAATATTTGTAATGCAAATACGAGGAACAAGAAAGGTAATTGGATAATCATTTGATGGTCTTGCTAAGTATCCGATTATAGAAAGGTTTTACATTGGAAATGGCCGCCAATACATTGATGAATGTTCCCAATGGGTTGCGATTTGCGAAGCATTTGTGATACAGAATCTTCTTATAACAAGGTTCTTAACCTGTCCTCCATTTTACAACATATATTAAATGCACAGACCCAAAACCTGCATGGGTTTTGAACGGCTAATTCAGTGGACTTTTTTGTTTTAAGCTTTACGAAAAGCTCAAAAACCCGGTTTACACAGTCTTTCATTGTCAAATAACCCGCAAAAAACCCAAACTGTAGCAAATCATAAACGACATCGTTGTGGTAGTTGGCATCCTATATATATATAATATCTTTCCCCAAACCCTACCTGAATTAGTGAATTCACATCCATCACTCCAGTGGCGGTTCTCCCTGAATTTGCCTCTTCAGGAACTGCCTTCGATCAGTCTCCTCTCGATCACCTTAACAGAAAATAAGGTGATCTCTACCCTGAATCAGTTTGGCTCCGTCAATTAGTCTTGCCAGCGACAATAAACTCAACCGCAAAGAAGTTACCCATGCACGATTAGTTGGCCATCCCCAATCTGTCTCTCCTGCGGGGATCATCTCATCAGCAAATAAGGTGATCTCTAACTTGACTTAATTTTGCTCCCTCCCTCCCTCCCTCCCTCCCTCCCTCCCTCTCTGTCTCTGTCTCTCTCTAGCCTTGCTCCTCCAGTATCCCCCTCTCAATTACCTGATTAGATCTGATTTTGCTCATTGATTTGATTGCATGCACAGAGATCTGGACTTAGAAAGACTTTATGATCATCTATCTATCTAGCCTCACCTGCATAGCCTCAGTCTTGCTCCTCCAGTCACCCTCTCTCAGTTACCTGATTTGATCTAATTTTGCTCATTGATTTGCATCCACAAAGATCTGGGCTTAGGAAGACATCATGATCATTCGATGGTTTCGTGTATCACAACGATGGAGGTACTATTATTTACCTTGTTATCAATATAGAAATTGGGTATTATTAGAGAAGTAGCACTCTTTAGATCTATTTGTTTGGAAAGTTCATGTATAATTTGACATGTGAATATTGGATTTCTATTTTTGAAATGTGGAAAATATTCGTAGTGCTACTAATATTTAATTTCCATTTTGTATCAATATGTATAGACACTAGATCTTCTACTTCTAGAACTCGAAACCAAACCATTTTGGATCCACAGTTACAGATTTTGGCTATTGATTTAAGAAAACTGCTATGATCAATTTGTGGGCAGTTTTGGCCGAAAACCTCCCTAAACCACACCATGGTCACCCCTAACTGCAGCAATAAAATCACTTGATGAAACTCTAGAATTGTATCATTCAGGTAGTACCTGGAGGTGTGTACCAGAGAAAATCAGTCATCCTGACAATTTATTTTCTGTAATGACATTTTTATATATTATTATGAGGATTTCCTGCTATTGGAGAAATTTGATATCATATCCTTCCTATCTTGCTTTGGGTTAATTAAGATTTTAGCTTAAGACGATCATTTTTGGTTGCTGTTCTCTAAGCTTGTCTAATATGTTATTTTATGGCTTTAATAGGTACAAAATTCTTACTGTGACTCAGATCACCGACCAATATGCATTTGAGGGCTGCTTATAATTAGCTGAGCATGGGCAGACACAGGTGGATGTCGTCATCAGCCCCAAAACAAGCACTCAGCTTGGTTGCACAGAGCTGCTGGACTTGTCCACCATATCCCTCCTCGGCCTTATTATGTTCCACTCCACCAAAATCCTTATGATCTCCGCTGTCTTAATTAGAAACACGATGAGAGCTGTCGATCAGATTTTGCCACTGCAGCTATCTCCACCAGCTTCATTATTCCATCTCCATTTGCACCTTACTCCAACAAGATAGATCTGCTTTGCTCGGAAGTGCAGACAACTAATCAAGAAAAGGTGGTATTGGTAGTGCAAATTCTCAACATAGATTCTTTCGGTTGTATCAGATTCATGGGTTCCAACTTCCAACCCAATGCGACGAATTACAGAAACAAGAACAGAAAAACAAACTCATTAATGTCCCAAAGTGGACATCTGAGATGGTAGTGCAAATTCTCCACACAATAGGATACGTTTCTTTCAATTGTTGTATCAGATTCATGGGGTTCGAACCCCATGCATTGCATTACCTTAAAATTAACATCAATTAATTTCTAACCCATCTCTCTCCTATTTCATATTGATAATAATATACTTATTTTCTTTTGGAATAAAAGTACAAGTCGTTTATCCAGATACTTTTAAAATCAATATTACTTTCTAACAAAGTGGATACAATTCTTATAAATTTGAGATACATGTCTTCTATTAGTAACAATATTCAATACTTTTTTTATCTCAACATTTTTAAAACTAACATTCTTTTCTAAACAATGTAAGATAATCTCTTTATCGTTAATAATATTTTTTTTTTATCTAAAAACTTTTATAACCAATATTTCTTTCTAAACAATGTAATATACATCTCTTTTAGTAATAAGAGTAAAAATATTTTATCTATTTTTTTTAAACAAACACCACTTTCTAACTTATATGAGATATATCTCCTCAAATAGTAATTATAAACCAACATTGCTTTATATATTCTAGTAGTAATAATAGTATACGGTGTCGTTTGGTAGCCAGGGTTAAAGGTAGATAGGATTAATAAGCCGAGTTGCTTGATGTTTGGTACGCAATAGGTGGTCGGGACTAATAACACGAATTATCCGGATTAAGTCATTATTGCCTCACTATTAATACCAAGGAGGAGGGTGGTATTATTAGCGCCCTCATTAAAAAAAATTGGGATTAACATTTGTAATCTCAAAATTACCCTCGATATACAAGTGATGATTAATAGCGAGAGCACTAATAGTACTGAGAGTAATAATACTGCTTATCATTGTCTGACTACCAAACAAGCCCACATCTTTTATTTAAAGACTTTTAAATCCAACAACACTCTCTAACCAATTGTGATACATCTCTTCATTTGGTAATAATAGTACAAGTAGTTTTATCTAAAAATCTAAAGACTTTTAAAAACATTCTTTTTAAATAATGTGAGATACATCTCTTTTATTGATGATAAAAATATAAATCTTTTTATCTAAAGACGTTTAAAACCAACATCACATTTTAACCAACGTGAAATACAACGTTTCTATTGTAATGATAATATTTTAAAAATTAACATCAATTTTTAACAAATGTGAATACATCTATTCTATTGGTAATAATAGTAAAAATCTTTTATCTAAAAAAATTAAAATCAACATCACTTTCTAACAGATATGTAATACATATTTTATATATGTTAATAATGACATAAGACTTTCATTTAAAAACTTTGAAAACCAACATCGTCTTCTAACTAATCTATAATATATTTCTTCTATTGGTAGCAATAACATTTTTTAAACCAACATCAATTTCTAACCGGCTTGAAATAATATAGTACCCAAACAAAGGGTAGTGAATTGAAATAAACCAAACCGCAGGGGCGATCAATTTATAAACGCGCAGCTAACAACTGCGATTATCAAACGGTTCGCCGTTTACATCTGTGAATTTCTATGCCTGTCTGTCGGCCGAAAAACTGAACAGTTATCCCAGCTAGCCGCCGATCTTTAGAGAGAAGGAGAGAGGACTAAGAAAATGGGAAGAATTGCAGTTGGATTGATTGTAAGCTTGTGGGTAATCCCAATTTCAATATTGGTCAATCTCATTGTTCCTGACCCTTACATGGTACACACCCAATTATCCATTTATTTCAATTGTTAGATTTCTTCCATCATATCTGTAATATCGTGCGTGTCTCTGTGTTTGCGCTAATTTTCGGAAATGGGGGTTGGTGTTGATGTGCGCAGGATGAGATATTTCATATTCCTCAGGCACAGGAGTACTGCAAGGGCAATTTCAGAAGCTGGGATCCTATGATCACTACTCCTCCTGGCCTGTCAGTTTCCATTTTTCCCCTGTTAAGTTTGAATTTGACTTACCCACCAATTTTTCCTTTCTTTGAATGTGTACACGTGCATGTCTATGATTTTCCCTTCATTTGTGCGAGTGTTTACGTGTATGATTTTCTCTTCTTGTGTGTGCCAGTGTGTCCACGCACAATCCTTTTTTCCTGTTAACTAAGAAATTTTTATCATCTGAAAAGGGGATTGGGGGCTCGTTACTTCTTTCAACTTCTATAATGCGTATGCGTATGTATGTATGGTTTCCCCTTCTTTTGTATGTAGGTGTGAGGCTAAGAGTGTGTTGTGTGTGTATGGTTTTCCCTCTTGTGCTTACTCGTCTTTGAGTGTGAGAACGTGGACATGTGTTTATGTTGACACTCAACCCTTTCTCCCTGTTTACTAAGAAATATTTTCCATCTGAATAAGGGATTTCAAGGCTCATTACTTCAAATTTGATTCAGATAATGAGTGTCTGTGTGTGTATGGTTTTTCCTTCTTTTATATGTCGTTGTGAGACTGACCGTTTATGCATGTGTATGATTTTCCCTTCATTCGGATGTTTGTGTCTGTATGTGAGAATATGTGTGTGGTTTTCCATTCTATTGTGTTCGCATTCATGTCTTTCTAACTGATTGTGTGTCTGTCTGGTTTTCTGTTCTTCATAGTTTGTGTGAGTGAGTCGTGTACTCTTGTTTAGGTGTATGATTTTCTCTTATTTTGTGTGTTTGTGCTGTGTGTGAGTCCACCTCCATCCCTTCTCCCGCTTAACTAAGAATAATTTTCGATCTGAAAAGGGGATTGGGAGGCTCATTATTTCAATTTCATCAAGGTAATGACTGTGTGTGCTTATGTGTATGATTTCCCTCTTTCTTTGTGTGAGTGCAAGGTGTCTATGTATGTGCTTGATTTTCCCTTCTGTTTTTTTGTGTGAGACTGAGTGCGAGTGTGTGTGTACGATTTGCTCTTCTTTTATTGGTATGAGAATGTGATATTGTGTGTGGTGTGTATGATTTTTTTCCTCCTTGTGTGTATGTGTTTGTGGATGATTTCCCCTTCTTTTGTCTGGGTGAGATTGTGTGCGTGTACATATATGACTCTTCCTCCTTTTATGTGTGATTACTGATTAAGAGCCTTCGTGTATGATTCTCCCTTCTTTTGTGTGTGTGTGTGTGTGTGTGTGTGTATGGTTGTCTTCTATGATTGATTGTGTGTTCATGTATGATTTTCCCTTGTTTTAAGTTAGCTTGCGTTGAATGTTTGCGGTCTCCAGATTTAGTCATTAGTGTTATAAATCATTAAGTTTGTGATTGTTAGCGTTACTCATGCAGTACTTGGTGAGAATAGAATGCTCCATTCCTGAGAAAGTTTAAAGAAGAACTAATGATTCCGATATTCATGGTTTATGGATTTTAGCTTGTAAAGAGCGGAGGAGGTAGAACAACTATAATTGAACAAGCTTAGGGCTCTATTTGATTAGGTTTTTGATTAATTATCTCTTATGAAAAAAAAGGAAGATGATACGGCTCAATGGCATCATGCTGTATTTCAACGGTTATGTTCTTGGAATATCAAGCACGAGAACAAGATTCCAAGTATGATAGCAGTCAATTTGTATGCAATCATGCCAAATATTGGTCTATGCAAGTTGACCCACCTAGGACCTGTCATTGGCAGGTCTACAGAAGGCAAATACTAGTTAAGGAGTCATATTTTCAGAACAGATGTTAGAGTTATCTGTCAAAATGTTTAATGATACCTCTTAAAAGAGCTTAAAAAGGTGGAATTTGGATGTCGCAATCCTCATACCAACAAGGGGCCTTGGTTCTTCTTTAAAGGTCTACAGAAGGCGAATACTAGTTAAGGAGTCAAGGTATTTCAACGGTTATGTTCTTGGATGTTGCTCTCTTGGGCATTTGTTGCGTCTTGTGGAAGGAAATAGAGGTGTAAACGAATCGAATCGAATATTACAATATTTGATTCGTATTCGTGAAATTATCCAAATATTCGTATTTGTATTCGTTTATTTTCGAATATTAAAATTGATTCGTATTCGATTCGAAATTAATATTCAAATTATTCGATTCGATTCGAGTATTCGGTTCAAAATTTTATTTATGTTTTTTTTTTCAAAATCTATTTATCAATCAATGATTCGAGTATTCGATTCGTTACTATTCACATATTCGGTTCGAAATTTTATTTCATTTTTTTTGTTTTCAAAATCTATTTATCAATCAATGATTCGAGTATTCGATTCGATATTATTCGCATATTCGATTTGAGTATTTGAATTTTCAATATGAATTAATATGAATAAAACATTTATAACATCAAATATTCATAACAAAAACCCATAACATCCATAACATTAAATATCTATAACAAAAACTCATAACATCCATAAAATCATATATCCATAACATCCACAATAATTATCAAATACTTAAATAAATGTCAATTGTCAAATTCATCAAAATAGCATCCGCCATCCAACCATCATGTTCGCAATATGACATGAATCGACTCATCCTTCTCCTAAATAAAAATAAAAATCAATTAGTTATCAATTCTATTGTTATAGTCATGAAAATATGCAAATATCTCAAATAAATTTTAAAAAATATCTCAAATCCTTACACATTCACTGGCATTAGTATTTGAAGTTTCATTAACAGAATAAATCCAATCAGTAGGAACACATTTTGGTTCATTGCAATTCAAGTGGAGATTATTTAATTAATGAAGGCATCATAATCTAGTACTGGGATTCAGTATTCATCGTGGTGACATTGGAATTCATAACATCACATGGAAAGCATGAAAGACCTCCAAAAGCAAGAATGGTTAAAGCATGAAAAAACTGTCTGAAACTAGAATGTCTGTGTTAGCTCTTCCTTGTAATAATACTACAGTGTTTACCTTCCATTGTCTAGCCTTTTCTTGCTCAATGATGTCAGCAATTTCTGGATCCACTTCTTCAAGTGGATAATTCAATTGCTTCGTCCACTGCGAATCAAATTCATAACAGCACGAATAATTACACAAAATGAACAAAGCAATCAAATTAAGATCCAACTATTTCATGACCCAAATAAAAAATTTCAATGATTAAAAGTGGAAATCAAACAAAATATTACAGTAGGGCGGGAGTGTTCTCTCTCAGCTGCTGCTCGATTCGGCAAAGAAAACTGTTTAGAAAATCAACAAATTACATTATTGAGTAAATATATTCATAGCATGAAATGATTAGTAATATGAATTAATAGAAGGAATACAGACCATATAATAGAGAGAGCCGCCATTAGAGAGAGAATGAAGAAGATTGTAATTCGAAGAGCAGAGTCTGGAACCAGAAGGAGGCTGCCGCACTTGGGGTTGGGGGCTGAGTCATAACTGGTAAGGGTTAGAAAGTTAGGGTCTCTTTTTTTAACTTAACTATATATATATATAATATTAAATATATAATTTATTCAAATACCGAATCGAATCGAATCGAATACCATCACCCTCGTATTCGTATTCGAATCCTTATCGAATAAAAAAAAATATTCGAATACGAATATTTTGAATACGAATACCAAATATCGAATTCGAATACCGAATCGAGGAAAAAAGATTCGATTTGTTTACAAGCCTAGAAGGAAAGGAACCGTCAAGCTTTTGAGAATGTGAGATGCCAATATCCAAATTAAAGGAGTCCTTGCTTTATACATTTTTATTTTGGTGCAAGTAATTGATTCTGATGGCTAATTCTTTGGTAGAGTTTGTGGATAGTTTTGTAATTGAGCAGCTCTTTTGTTTGGTATTCCTCTAGTGTACTCAGGGCGCATCACCTGTTTTGGAGCTTTTGTTTATAATATTACGGAGTATAACTAATAAAAAAAAAAAAAAAAAAGAAACGAAGGAGAGAGAAAGAGAAGTTAATATATGCATTTAAATACTTTTGCAGGTATTTTCTTTCACTTGCCCATGTTGCTTCCTTGTTTCCAGGCATGGTGTGTATGAATGCAGCGTCATCATTTTTCAATGCCTGCTCGCCTGCAATTTTGCGTTCCACCAATGGTGTCTTATCTATAATTTGCAGCATTCTGGTGTATGAGATTATCACCTGTTTGAGGCCAGCTCTTGATAAAAGGAAAGCAACCCTTTATGCAGTTGTTCTAGCCCTATACCCTCTCCACTGGTTCTTCGCATTTCTTTACTATACGGATGTGGCATCACTAACTGCAGTGCTCGCTGCTTATGTTCTGTCTCTGAAGAAGAAATACATGTTCAGCGCATTGGTAATGAATAAGCTATACTATCTTTTATTTTATAGTTTGAACTGCTCTGATTATTTATTATTTTCTTTGTGGCCAACTTTCTCTAAGCTTATGTAGCTCTTTAAGCCCAGTAAATTGAGGAAATTTTCATAACTATCTTAGTTCAGTATCGTTGGGTAGAATGATCAAAATTAGTACCAGAACTATGCTAATTACAGACTTAAGAAAAAGGAGAAATAAGGATGCGAACATGTAGAAGCCTGTACAATCCAGTTGCACATTTTGTTCAAGTGTTTTGTTACTTATCAAAAAAAACATTTTGTTCAAGTGTTTTGTGAAAATCAGTTCACTTCTATATGCTAATCTCATGTAGTCTTAATGTAATTACTATTGTTCAGGTAATTGTTTTTGGCATTTTTCAATTACAATGATGCGTGATTTCCTTTTCTTATGGCAAGGAAATGGCCTGTTAAGAGTATGCCCATTGGTTACAAATGACTGATTATTGTATACTGGCCTAATTCTGTTTGTTCCTGCTTATGTGAATAAATAAGCACCCCGTTTAATGATTTATGGTTTATGGCTGTATGAAATCTTGTTACCAATATAATTATGGTCACACTCATTTCACTTTGTCATTTAGCGAGAAGCAATCAAATTTTCAAGATCCTTTGCAGTGCCTGTAAACTCCACTTGCTTTAGCGATGGTTGTTTCCTAATCAAAAGCTATTAGGTGGTTTTTTAGAAAGTTGAATGGAGCAGAAAATCTTTGTAATGTACTCTTTAGGTAGGATGGTGGAAGGAAAGGTAGTAAAAGACAACTTTAGTGCTTTGCTCCTTTTCAGTTGGACATGAAGGGAATAAAGGTCGGGCTTTGCAACAGATAACAAAGAGTCAAAGAGAAATGTATGTTTATGAAATATAGTGGATGAAGAAGTAAAATAGTACGCCCATCCTTGTCTTTGCTTTTCTGGCAGTAACTAAAAATTGGAAGTTTCATTGTCAACTCTTTTTTTTTCCTTTCCATCTTACTACGGTACCAAGTTGAGCAAATACATCACTGGAGTTAGCATTTTACACTACAAAATGCTGCTTTATGCAGCGTATGTTTGCATTGTGTGCTATCTTTAGGCTTTAGTTTAAGAAAATGTTTTCAGCGCTAGAAACTTGGGCTTAACAGCATTCCTTGGATCTTTTAGAAATGATTTCAAATGACAATTTTGAACATCTGATGTGATGGTGAACCTATATATTTTCCCCTTAAACCATATAAACAGCTACGTTGCTTGTGCACCTGGCTGATATTTTATTAGTGGCGGTGATTTGCAGATGCTTTCTCACAATGATGAAGTTCGAAGTAGAGGTGATCACTGATCCTCTATGTATCCGTCATATTACATTCCATTGAGTGTTGTTTTGCCTGTTTGATTGGGGGTTACAGCTCTGGAAAAGTTCTAATTGCATTTTGAAAAATATATATAGAAGAAACAAATACCTATGGCAGATTTTGATAGAAAAAGAAAAATTTGTAGATAAGAAGAATAAACAGAAGTGGGAAGAAATCTATTATCACAATCATAATGAAAAGACACTACCAAAAGGAAACCAAAACAAGACACAACCAATTGCGGATCACCTCTTACATAAGACGCCTTAAACAGAAAACTACGAAGATCACTCACATCCCAACTCTGGCTCCAGCGAAACTAAAGACCGGACTGGACCTCTCTTCCTAGGTTGGGGCTCTCCATAAGCTACTGAGGCCGCCGACCTGTGCATCTCTCTGGCCCCACTATCTCTCTTAAGATTAGGCACACCCACTCTCATAGACTTCCCTGTCGGATTCACCAACTTGACCCCCTCCTAAGAAAGGACACAATCAGGTTCTGTAGTATCAATCCTTTTCCTCAGTGGCGCAATGGATATAACAAGATCTCTATTCCCTCCTCTTGGAATCTTTTGAATCATAGTGAGAACTGCTACTTGGCTTTTCGTTGTAAAGATATCTGTGGTAGTTGGTATGTATCTTCACTACTTTATACGCATTTCATTCTAAAGATATCTATGTTAGTTGGTAACCTTTTTCGTTTTTTCACGCAAGAATAAATTGTTTGTGCTCACTATCTGCAGTTTGGGGCTTTGGCCATACTTGTAAGACAGACAAATGTAATATGGATGCTATTTATTGCTTGTACTGGGATTATAGATTGTACTCTGCCCCATCGGAAAGAGAAAGTACAATCAGATGTACCCAATGTATCGAATTCGGGGCAGAAAGCTGGTCAGTTAACTTCCAACAATGGTGTCACTTCAGATTTCAAATTGATTAAGCGAAGGTCTGGTGATGCTTCAGCTCCAGCCAACCATTCAATTGCCAAGAAAAGCTCCTCTTCCCTTCATCCTTCATCAGGTTCTGTTTCAATGTCGGGAATTTTTGGTTATTTCTGTCTACTTCTCGTCCATCTCTGGCAAATATCAGTATATCTTTTTTTACAAACATATAGTTCTATATGGGGATCATCAATCTGTTACTAATTTAGGCTCTTCTGGAAAAATACTGTGTAAACGGAAACAAAACCAGTGTTGGCGCGAGATTATGTTTAATGGGCTAAGATCAAATGAAACTAATTCAATTCCACTAGCTATACAGCCGATAATTTACTGGAATGAATTTTCTTTGAACCCCTGCAAAGAGCTGTTAAGATGACATCACTCCAAATTTGACCTTTCTTTCTTCAGAAATTCTTCCGTAGCTTCATCTTCTATTCCTTATCCATAGAACAATGTCGTAATAAACCTTTTGCCTATGAGCTCCCAGTTTCTCATTTCCTCCCACTTTTGCTCAAACTCTTCACATTTTTTAGTCATTACAATTTTTTCATCGACTAAAATATCAGAAGAAGGCTGTTTCAATAAAAAACATATCAGTAGACACTGAATGCCGTTTCATAGAAAAATGCATATAGCAAAAATCCTTTTTTTTTTTTCCGTTCACAAGTAAGACATCAGTAAATAGTACAATTTGCAGAGAAAAGTGCTACATCAGCTTTTTCTTCGGCCTATTACATGACTCCATATTCCAGTTTCATGAGTCACTGAAAGGCGATGTATAAGAGTATCAATATATAGCAGCGTAATCTCTTGACGTAACCTAGAGATTGATGGGTTCTCACTCTAAAAGGTTTTAGGGATTCAAACAATCATTTCAATAGGCAACCTAAGCTTTCAACCTTGATTCTGTTTTGTGCCATGGGAGAGAGGGGATAGAGATCAAGATTACTTTTCTTAAGTAAAATCCTCAGCAGAAAATGTAAGATATGGCATCTAGCTCCACTTTGCTCGATGTTGTGTGTTTGGCTCAAAAGTAACAGGAACAGTTTTGAAGGGGAGGAATCAACTGTTGTTATGCTGAGAACTCTGATTGGCCCTTTCTCTCTTGGAAATATTTGCTCTATGTTCTGCGTTTGACAAGAATGTAACAGGACACGTTTGAAGGGGAGGAACTAACTGTTATATGCTTCTTGGCCCTAACTTGTAGAACATGAATTAAGCAAGATGTGGCATACTGTCCCACTTTGCTCCATGCTGTTTGTTTGTCTGGAAAGTAACAGATGGGGAAAAGTAACTGTTAAGATGATGAGAACTCTGATTTCTGACCTTTTATCTTTTGGAAGCGTGAGAGTTTCCCAAACATGTAGTACATGTTTAGTAGATGATTTTTGTTGGGAGCCTGATTGCACGTGTTTTCATCTTATCTTTTCTAGTGAGGTGGTGGATATATTTGGGCCCTTGTACTTTTTTACAATTTTCTTGCGCTCTATTGTCCTGGTGTACATGGGTTTCCCTTATAACAGCAATGTTTCTAACACATTCTGCTTATTATTGAAGCACCTAAATGCTGTAACAGGAACCGATCCCATGCATTGGTTCATATTTTATATTGAGTGGTTTCCATATTGGTCTACATGATGAATTGAAATCTCTTAATTTGCATCTCTTAAAATACATCATGAATGATACTGGATATTGAACTTTGCTTTCTCTCTGCTGTAATAGTATTATTCTGATCATGTTTTACCCACATGACTTGCAGGTTTATTGAAAGAGATTCAGGACATTGTGCTTACATCATGGCATATAAAGTGGGAACTTTTGGTTTCATTTTGCCCTTTCTTTATCTTGTTGGCGGCTTTTTCCGCTTTTGTTTTATGGAATGGGAGTATAGTTCTTGGTACGTGTCATTTGAATTCTGTTTGAGGTTGTGTGTTTGTTTGGTTTATGTCGAGGTTTTTTTGAGAGTTCATCACTTACCCTGCCGCTGGACTTTGCAGGTGCGAAAGAAGCTCATTCTGTTACTCCACATTTTGCACAACTAATGTACTTTAGCTTAGTCTCCGCTTTATTTATGGCCCCTGTGCACTTCACAGTAAGTCAAGCAGCAGTTCTGGTCCGGTCATTATGGACGAACCGGCTGCTTAGTTTCATCCAAATGCTTTTTGTCTTTACTGCTTGCTTTCTTTCGGTCCACCTTTTCAGGTTAGATCGCAAACCTTTAGCATTTTCTTTGAAATATGCCATGTGTATTGCATTATGTATTTCAATTTGATTAGAGGAGATAGCCTTTGATTACATGTATGTGGTGGCTGCCAATATATAAAAATTATGCTCACTTTTCTTAATGGAGAGGTTGGGTGTTCAAGCCTCAATAGAGGCATTGTTGCTCAAGCCTCACCAGAGGCACCATTGTTCTAGTCGAATGACACTATCTTATATACTTTGTAACCTTTCAAGGCATTAATATTAATATTAAGGGTTGAGGTAAGGTCAATGCCCCCTCCAACCTTTTTTTAAAAAAAAAAGATAGTGTTATCCTAGTTTAACTATATATATATATATATATATATATATATAAAAGTTACCAATTGAATTTTAGATCCAATTATTGTTAGAGTTATCCTAGTTTAACTATATTATTAGAGTTCTAGGTATTTTAATTGGATTGTTCTAGTCCCAGCAGAGTTAGGTTTCTTTTGTCCTGTTTATTTTTATCTTCTAGTCCGAATAGAGTTGGGATATTTTTGTTATACAAATCCATGTAATCCCCCATCATTTGATTAGAGAGATTGAGTAAGTTCTGAGCCTTTGTGGCCTTTGGCATAGCCTTCTTTTTCCCCTGTTCTTCTTATCGTTCGCTGTGTGCTTGTTGGTTCTTCTCTGTATATTGTCCTACATCAGCGAAACGTTAAATTTTACTTATATTTCTAATTGTTGGTGGAAATTTATGGTGATTTTTTTTCTTTTTGCAGCATTGCTCACCCCTATCTTCTAGCTGACAATCGACACTACCCCTTTTATCTCTGGCGAAAGATCATAAAAGCTCATTGGTCAATGAAATACCTCTTGGTTCCACTTTATGTTTATTCATGGTTTTCCATCTCTACTTTATTAGGTTTGTAAGACGACTCTGAGTCTTTATTTTGTTAACCCTTGTTTCAGTTCAACTAGATAATTTATACCTTTCAATTCTCTTGGCAGCTAAAGTTCAGAAGAGAGTCTGGGTGTTATTATATATCTTGGCTTCTGCTGCCGTTCTGATTCCAACTCCACTGATAGAATTCAGATATTATACCATACCATTCTTTTTCTTGGTTCTTCATGCTCACGTCAATGACGACAGAAGTTGGCCTCTTATGGGAATCTTATTCATTGCTATCAATTTGTTTACAATGATGATGTTCTTGTTTCGACCGTTCCATTGGGACCACGAGGCTGGGATCCAGAGGTTTTTATGGTAGATGAACCTCCATGAATCCAATTACGAGAAGATCAAATAGATTTCATGAGTCTGTCTGCTTACAATGATAGTACCATTGGATGTCCCCTAATATTTCCTATGCCCGTGGGGAGCGTTGCACAAAATCACCAGTGGAAAGTGAGTTGGATGGTCAAACAGCTTGGGATACCTCTAACCAACTGGAAGAAAAGTAAGAATTAAAGACAGCCTCAAGTTTTCATACCATTTTTATTAGACCATATGCTTGTCGCATACAGAGAGTTCAACATAGACTCCCAAGCTCCTCTCCAGAGTTTGTGTCCCCAAGTTGTATTTATTCGCATCTTTACTTTATACTCTATTGATTTACACATTTCAAGAACCCTTGTATAGCTTTAAACATATTATGCACAGTACGCTTATGTGGTTACAAATACATAAAAACACATTTCTGCAAAGTTGGAAAATGTTGCTGTTCCTTGAGATTTTCCTAAAATGGGTTGATTGATTCTTTCAGATCTGAATTAGTCAAGTTTTAGGGTAGATTGACTTTTACTGCATAATATTTCCTTGTCGTAAAGTCGAGGGATGAAAGATGAATAAGATCGTACTTTGAAATTTTTTTCAAGGCAGATAAAGTGATGGTAGATCATTCGATTTCCTAAGTCCTAACTCTAAGCTTACCATTTTGCTCTACTGTGGTTAGCCAAGTATTGTTGCTGTGGTCTTATATACTGTATTTATTTATTTGATGGATTAAATAGGTATGCTTGATTCAGGCGCCGACCAATTTTGGATAAGTTGAGGGGAGAATGTTGAGCTTCGTGAATGGAATGGAGGCTGCATCAAGCGGAAATAGCACCCAAACCCACTGATATAAGTACGACAAATTGACAATAGACATGCCCGTTTCTACTCGCTTCTCTTGCTAAAATTGTTATACAAATCAGCAGGCTTCCCAATCCCACCAGTCACCACCAATAACCCATGTCTTAAGATGTCAAAACCCATTGCATGTCTTCACTCTTGACAAAAATCTCTACAACAATACAAGGAAGAAAGAGCTTATTACATTAAACTGTAGTTACCTACAAGTATATCTGATGATCAAAAAAATAATAATTATCCTAAAAATAACTAAATTGATATAAAATTGCTCTGATTATTGGAAGCACACGATGATACTGAAAGGTGTGTTATAGAGTGCGTTGGAAGCCAATGGGTAATTGTGAAATAACTTCATAATACCATCGATTACAATTATATGCATCTACTGTTTGTGTGTCAAACTTTCAAAATTTGCCACTACACATTTTCTTCATTGTCAGAATACTAAACGCTAATGTTCACATTTATATGTCATTTGTCTTTTGTATACGTCATAACACAAATGTATTTTGCAAAAAAAAAAAAATAAAATCATAAATATAAAATAGCTCCTTTTTATTTTTTTTAAAGCCATATATAATAACATTGTATTATTATTATTATAGTGCTATGACCAGTTAAGGATATTTTCATCCTAATAAAAACTAAAATAAAGTAGCGTTTAATGAGTGTGAGGATAAGTATTAAGTAACTACTAGAATTTTGTGTCCGTGCCATAGGCACGGTGAGAATATATCTTGGGGTGCCAGTATATATTAACTACGTAATCGAAAAGGGTATATTGCTTTAAGTGGTAATTGAGGGACGTTATTCGAACTCGACTCATATTTAAGGGTTGTTTGTAAGAGAGTTATTCATAATTGATATAAACCGTTGGATCTTAGGACCAAAATCCATCCAAACTGTCGAATAACTTTAGTCAATTGACTTAACTGTATTATATAGTTAGACCTAATTATTTTTCGGTATTAGTGGTTGTCTACGACATTTTAATATCGAGAATTCGGTATACTATTATTGTCCTTTTCCGAACTTATACTAGATGACGCCGTTGCACTTTGTCTAAGAGTTAAGATACTGTCCCGAACTAGTTCTTCCATTCGATCTGAATTTTTTTTCGAGCTCCTTCCTTCAATTCAATTCAACTGATTTCAAAAATGGCGAATCAGTATTTTGGAAGCTTAATCACATGGTGGCGAAAATGGGCGAAGAAAGAGTGGGCAATCGCCGGCGCCGCCGTATTTGCCGTCTTCATATTCGCTTTCTCTCTCATCTCCGATTCACGAACCAAAGTCTCCCCCTCCACTATATTGTTCGATTCGAGCATCGATTTGGTTCCCCTTACCATATTGCGCAATGCTAGACTAATTGGCGCCTGTAAGTGACTCCATCAATTTCAGTCGTCAAATAATGAATTCTATTTAAAGTTCGTTCCTTTTTTCCGAAGAGAATGTTGTAAATGCAGGTGCTAATTCTTGAATTATGTTTCAAATGATATGCGGTCAACGAGTGTGTTTAGTATCAAATACTTCTCTCAAAATGTTGAAAATCTTTTTGTTCCAAAATTAGCGCTCCTTTTTAAAATAAAGTTATGAAATTCACGGTTAAGAACTATAGGTATCTACTATACAGGCATTAAGGATACTTGTGTATGTTTTCTAAAAAATATCTAAAAAGTCAACCTTCTTAATTTCTTTCAAAAAAAAAAAAATAGAACACCCATTTTGTGATGGAGGGAGTAAGTCATAAGTAGAGTTGTTCAAAGTCAAACTTAGAGCATTTTTTCCAGTAAGAATTTTTATTAATGCTGTTATGTTGCGACAAGTGTCATGCTATTAACTCAGGTTGAATGCTACAACATGGGTCATGTGTAATATGAGATCTATGTAGAGCTGTAGAGTGAGTCAAGCTTGCTTGGAGCCAGACTTGAGTGCTTTCGTAAGCTAAACGAGCCAAATTTGAGCTCGGCTCATTCTTGCTTGATAGTTTCATGAGAATCCCATTACTGTGTTTAATACAACTCGATCTTGAGCAGATAAGAACCCAAACCACTTTTGCTCGCATCGAGATTGGATTGGTTAGTGGCTCGCTCGAAAATGTCATATCAACTAAAATTAGTCAAATTCAAACTTAATTTCAAGAACGTTTTTGCAATGGTACCTAACTTGTGCAAGCCAAGCTCGTCTCAGCTTCACTCATTTATGCCTCTAGATGTATGTGACTTGGTCAGGTCAATATGTACTATGAATAAATGATAACGTAAAACGGCACAATTAGGTTGGAGTAGAATT
The DNA here is from genome assembly GCA_013146195.2 of Codonopsis lanceolata. Lineage (NCBI taxonomy): Eukaryota > Viridiplantae > Streptophyta > Magnoliopsida > Asterales > Campanulaceae > Codonopsis > Codonopsis lanceolata. The sequence goes on along the minus strand of CM028381.1, from coordinate 112,509,821 downwards.
TGAGAATTAATAGTTAGATCTCTAGCTACTTTTAAAAAATATTGTTTGGTATGTAGCATTTACTCCTTTTCTATTTTGTAAAGCTTTTAGTTCACAATATTATTTAGGTAGTTTATAATGATTGTAATTTTATTCTTTAAGTTAATTGAATGTCATAATAAAATTGTGAAGTTGACTTTGTAAATTCAAATTAGTACTCTTTTTAATGGAAGGAGGGAGAATAAGTGGACGTATATCCAATTTAGGTTTAATATGTTATATTGGTGGGATGCAGATTGTTTAGATGGCAGTAAAGCCGGATATCATTTACAGAAGGGTTCTGGATCTGGCGCTCACAATTGGGTTCTTCACATTGAGGTTCTCACAAATCTTTCATTTGCGTTTGGATTTTTAGGCTTTGCTTGGACTACGAAGTGCCAATGAAAGTGAAAATTGGGAGGAAATGTGAAAGAAATAAATAATCCAAAGAATGTAAAAGTATCTTCATGAAAATGAATGTATCAATGCATACTTCTACTGTTCTACAAACTATAATGATAAAATCGAGTGAAGAATGCTTTTGTGAAAACTCTTCCATTTTTCTAAAAAGAATACAGTTGCTTTTTCATTTTATCATTTCCTTTTTTTTTTCATAGAATGAAACAAATATACGATCGCTATCAGAAGAAAAAAGTACAGTGGAATCTTTTTCATTTTAATTTATTTTTTAGGGTGGAGGTTGGTGCAATACAAAAGCTTCATGTCGTTATCGTAAGCGAACCCCACTAGGTTCTGCAAAGTACATGGAGCAGCAAGTTCAATTTTCAGGAATCTTGAGCCGTGATCCATCTCAGAATCCAGGTAAATATTGATAAGGTGTTGCCAGTAGCATTTAGTGTGTCATGATTATGTTTGTGTTAGTACTGACTTTTTGCTATCAGCCTATCAGAACTATATTCTTTGTAGCATGTCTTGCATTGTTACTTAAACCTTCTGATTTCAACTGGTTCAAATATGATTTATTAGTGAAAATGTTAACTCTAAAATGTTTGAAATACTGGAAAATCTCTCATGCTTGAATCAACTTTTAGTTATAGTACTAACCATAACACTCAAGCTTCCGCAATCTGTTGGGTCTGAATTGGCTGAAGTTGCCTCTGGTTCAGTTTCCATTTTCAGAATCTGTCATAAATAAGCTTGTTCTTTTGGCATGGGGATTTCATCAGATATCCTGATGTCTGGTGATTAATTATCCATGCAAGATGAATGCACTGAAACACCTCTTTTTAAAATATCATTTTCAATGAGAAATTTTTGGTTGAAGTTCTAAATTGTTCATCCCTCTATTATTTTAGTTTTTTCAGCATAGTATTTGTTTGTGTGCATATTCAAATATAACCAACACTTAATCACTGAAGAATTTAATATGAACTAGATGATACTTTATTCAGATTTCTATAACTGGAACAAAGTGAAGATACGTTACTGTGATGGTGCATCCTTTGCTGGGCACCGTGAAAGTGAGTTTAATGTAAGTGTTTCAGCTGGTTAGAATATTATATTCTTCATGTCAAACAGAATAAAGAAGTAAGTCCCGTTAAAATGTGTGTATTCAATCACGCCACAGAATGGAACAAAACTCTTCTTCAGAGGTCAGCTAATCTGGAGAGCTATTATGGATGAACTCTTTTCCATGGGATTGTCCAAGGCTAAAGAGGTATCTTATTTATTTACTTAGCTTATTTTATGCTTGCAAGTGCTCACTGCCCATCACTGAGTAAGGTACTTTAAAATGAGCCAAGCTTCATTTTCTATTACCTCACTGTTAGTCTGATGGATAAACAGTTGAGGGGAGTGTTTGTTTGTACTTAATAGACCACTTCATGGCCTAGCCACTTATTCTAAGACACTGCTGAGTTTAAACCATTTGTTTATCATATCTGTTTCAATTCGTAATGCCACTTAATATCACTTAATTAATCACCATAATTTTATGTCTTAATAGCTAATCAATTTATCTGAATGGATCATCTGTTTTTGGAAATCTACTTGGTGTTGAGGTCTGTGGTGGTGGTGCTGATTGCAACTAAGATTTAAGTTTCAGCAAGGATTGATGTGATGCATGTTTGATTACTGTTTACATTGTAATTTTGATGTTATTGGAGCGTAGTTTACATTGATTTTAGTAATTTAAAGCAGTTTTTCATGTTTTTATTTGATATGTTTGGATTTTTACATGAAATTAAGTTCTAACATAGCATATATGATGGGTTTAAAATTCCAAGTAATATAATAAATAGTTAAGCAACCAAAGAAAATAAGGTTTTTTTTAAAAATAAAGTAAAATCCAAAAACAAAATGAAGAATTCAAATAATCTTCCAAACCCCAAATTAAAAATATAATAAATAATAAATAAGATGCCTAAAAATGAAAGGAAAATAAACCCCTAGTAATGATATAAGATGCAGGCAGCACAGAACATTATAAAAAAAAGGGAGGCAGCACAGAACATTATAAAAAAAAGGGAAAAAAGGACTCAATCTCCCCCAATCAACAAACAAACCATGGGAAGCAGTTCGCAGGGTGCAGGCGACCAGGTCTGTGCTGGCAAGTATTGATTCCGGCATCCTCCGGCGACGTCGAAAGCCCAGATGAGTTCGCCAGGTCTGACGAAGCCATCTGTGCTATTAGATTTCATTAACATCTGATATTGAAGGCTAGATCTGGAATTGAAAATCTGAGATCGACGCAGGCAGTTAGCGCCTGACTCGCCCACCTCTCTTCAGGCGACAAACCCTCGTCGATTTCAATGACAACTATGCTCAAGGGAATAAGGTGAGTACAACATAAATGTTAATACTTGTTGGGTGAGCTGATCTGTCTTTCCTTATTTGTGAGCAGCAAAAGCGAACTGCTGTTACTTAGAAGGAGAAGAAGTTTTTGATTTAATAAGATTGCTGTATATAAGTATGAGATAGAGGAGAAGGTAGGAGAAGAAATGTATAATATGATATGAGATGCATATTTCTTCCTTCTGACCTTTTAATGTAACCAGTTTTGATTGTGAATAATGAATCGGTTGACAATGTAAATTTAGTTAAAAAATGTTTAATTTATTCTTGAACATTAAGTACAAACAGATGATTTACCCATTTTTGATGAACATTCCTGGGTAGAGTTTTAAGAAATGGGAGAGGGAAGGAGGGAGGGAGAGAGAGTGAGTGAGAAAGAGATGGCTTAGATGATGAAAATTGGAAAGGAAAGAGAAAAGGTCATAATTGATAAGAATTGTTTTCAGTTATCTCCTCCAACCTTTTGTCAAACTGGTTAAATCATTGAGTATTTAGCATCTAAATGCCACCTCTAATGGATTCAGACTATGTCAGAGGCATATTCAATTTTCAGCACTTTTCACTTAAAAAAACAAACACAACCCAGGTGTGCATCTGGTTAGAGATATAAATGCATCTAAGTGAAAACTAAAATATCCCATACACAAAACTGTTCTAAGCTTTGGTACTTGTAGATTTGTTTTTTCTGGATGCAAGTTCTATTGTAAAGGGATATTTGCTGTCTTTTACTTTTTCTTATATGCAGCTGAAGTAGTTTTTACGTGATTCTTTTTTCATTAAACTGTAAGTTCTTACAGATAACTTCACAGGCACTTCTTTCAGGATGCTCAGCTGGTGGGTTAGCCACTCTCATACACTGCGATGACTTCAGAGAAATTTTGCCAAAGGACGCTAATGTCAAGTGTCTATCTGATGCAGGTTTTTTCCTTGACGAGTATGTTGTTCTGCAGTTATTGTCGTTTCATTCAACCCTAGTGGCAGCACTGTCTATAGGCGGTTAATCTTTTATGTTTAACTAGCTAGTATTTTCTGCTCAAAGCTTGAAGTGAAGTTTTACTGAAGGCTTTTACCATGTTAGTGCTCATAATTTTACAGTTTAGTTACCGACTTACCGTATTTGAAGTTTGTGTTCTTCCCCATCCTGGTTACACTTTTAACCTAGTTAGTTTTGAAAATTTATACAGAAATTCTGTAAAACCATCTTTGTCACATTGAATATTCTATAATGACCCCTGGTGGGGCACACAAAACATAGCAACCACTTTTAACCTAGTTGCCAAGAGTCGGAAAGGAGTTTGAAAACCTGTTTAATTGACATATCAACACAGAAATAAAAACGCTCTGTAAAACCATCTTTGTCACATTGAAGCGCTTATTCTATAATGACCCATTATACCCAACCCAACCCAACCCAATAATAAAATTAATTTAAATGGGTTACCCATCTTAACCCAATAAATTTTGCGGGTTAAGTTGCTTATTAAACCAACGCAAAATGAAAGCATTCCTAGCGTCGTACTCACTCTCTTTCTTCAAAACATAGTCATCTTCAATCATATTTCGATGGCATCATCATCGTGTGTTAGGATCCACTGTCCACAATGTTTCAAGTCCATCTCTCTTTGCCAAGAGATTCGGAAAGGAGTTTTTGATGGTGGGATTTTAAACTTTGTTAATCCTTCACCATTGATAGGAAGGTTGACATCATCGAATTAAAAACATTTTTGTCGTGAGATACATGAAGACAATAAAAGGGACTGGGGGACAGGGGTGGGGGTCGATTATAGTAACCCAAATAGGTTCATCTTTCTTATTTCCACTTCGCTAAGTTTGTCGCATGACTAGTATGATTAAATTCTTATGGACGATGTTTCGTTATTTAATGTATTAGGGGTATATTTTATTTATCCATAAAAAATAAAAAATTTACCATAACCCGACCCTTAGACCCAAAATCTGACCCTCATGACCCATTTCAACCCATTACCCACACCAACCCAACCCAACCCAACCCAATTGACACCCCTAGATTAGCCTAATTTCTTTTGCCATACAAGTTCGTTGAGGATATTGTAAGTCGACAAAGGTGTCGCCGTGGTTTTCTCAGAAAGGTTATTGTAAAAGAAAAAGCTTCTCTAGACTCTTGTTCCAATCATGAGTTCAAATTCTCTTTTAACCCATTCATCCAACTTTCGACAATCTTCTACCTCCAAGATAGATCAATTATATGAAATATCTTATGTCCAAGATGATTTAAAATCCCCATATCCCCAGCTACCTATAGTTAATCCCTACGATGCTTTTTCAAAGCCTACTTCTTAAACCAGAAAAGTCAAAAAATTAATAGGTTCTTCCTCGGTCCAACAAGTTAAAGAGTATGTTCAAGTCTCCAAGTTTGATTCATACCAACTTCCTACAACTTCAGCTGAACATCTAGTGGCCTTATCCCTTCCCGCTAACCTCCCTGGACACTGTCTCTCATAAGGGTATACTCATATCCACTTTGGTGCTGTAAGACTAGCTCTTACTTTCCATGATCGTAAAGGTCTCCAGCCTTCTCAAGAATTGCTTTGGTGGATACTAGGTTTGTTGAATATCAACACGCATGTATTGGTACAATCCAAACAACCCTCAATACTGGAATAGTTTTTGTCACGTTCTATCTAAACTTCAACATGCCTCTCAATGATCTTTCTTTACTCACGAGTCTCAAATCCCATATCCAAATTGGTGGCACTACCCAGATAAATACGTTTCAAGCAACGTTCCATTATCAAATGGCATATCGGGTACATAATCATTCCTTGGATCTCATGGTCCCCGGTCAAGAAAACTTCTCCTAGATATTGATTCAAGTGCAACACCAACATGCACTTATGTCCCAAGAAAACTATCACGAGCAGACTTACTAAAGCTCCTCCTTGAGCAATGGGTAACGAGTTATGAACAAACTCATCAAGCTCCTTAGACTCCTGTACAAAGCACCGCAGCTCCAGAGTTTGTTCGTCATGAAGATGGTCTCATTAAAGTAAAGTTTCCATCCTTACAGCAGGCAAACACTTCGTTTAATGTTTTTCGAACGGGAATTGATATGGTCAAACCAATCAAACATTGTTGGTACGATGTTTGCAATTGCCCAGACTGTTTAGATGACGCTTTCAATGTCTTGATGGATGAAAATATCCCAAAGAAGCAAAACTCTTCTAAAAAAGTTACAAAAGAGATTTGAAGCAGGTGACCCTGCGGTAGGAACTCTTGGTGAACCATCTAGTAAATTTGACTTTTACGTCCTTTATTTTGATAAAATTTCCAAGCCTACTTCACCTCCTTAACCATGCAAGCCTTCCCCACCCCTTAATCTCCCTCCTTATTACCAAAAGGCTCTATCCATCATCCACGAAGGTCCAGTGCTCTATCTAGGTTCCTTTGATGTGCCATATGCTCACCCCGGTCTCAAATCCAAAAGAACACCAAGCGGAGTTTCCTCCCCTAAGTTCGTTTGAACTTCTAGATCAAAGAACCCAGCACACCTGGAAGCCACCCAAATTGGTTCAACCCCTGTTATTGCAGAAGCCACCCTTAATTGGTTGCCACCCTTAATTGGCAATGATGTTGCCCAGAACAAGGCGCTTAAACACAAACCTAAGACAATCTCTTCTCGAGAGTTAAGTCACTTGAAAACATGGTAGACGAAATCTGTCTCAAGATCTAAGTTCTTCACCAAGAACTTCTTCAAATTGCCCATTCCTTATCGTCTCCCCAAGTTTCCTCTTACCTAACCCAAAAGAAAACATAGATCTAGAGAGGCAACATAAACAGAAAAGAATGGCAACGTTTGCCGATGGTCTTTGGAGATTACCTACAACCCCTTTCGTCAAAACTGCTTTTGATCCACAGCCAATCCCCAGTCTACCCACATAGAGTCATCCCCTTCGCTCACTTTTTGGACCTCAAAATCCCTCTCCACCAACAAACCCATCAAGAAGATTTCACAAGCCATTACGGCTTCTCTTCCGACAACAGCCACCACATGGTTCTTGTCATGTGGGAAGCGACTCACGAAGCTATCCTAACCGGGGATAATTTGCGGAAACGTAACATGGTTCTTGTCAATAGGTGTTATATGTGTAAGGATAGTGAGGAGAGTGTAAATCATTTGCTACTGCACTGCCAAGTGGCTTTAGAGCTTTGGAATTTTATGCTGGGTATGTTCAAAATGTCTTGGGTCATGCCAAGTTCGATAATTGACCATGTCAGAGGCTGGACTATGGGGTATAAGAATTGGAGAAGTCGTATATGGGGGACAGCTCTTTTGGGAGTGTGTTGGATTCTATGGAAGGAAAGAAACCATAGGACATTTAATAACGTGGAAATGTCAGTCTCGGAATTGAAGAATTTGTTGATTCGCACCCTTCATTTTTGGTGTTTCGAGGCTGATCACTCGTCTTCTAGTTCCAACATTGCTATTGTAGATTTTGTAAATAGCATAGACATTGGTTAATCATTTTGGTTAGGTATACTTCTAGTGTACAAAGGACGCATCACCTCTTTTGATGCTTGATATATATTATTTACTTATCAAAAAAAAAAAAAGCAGCCACCACATCCAAAGACTATCCCACAAACCAGCGTCAATAGTCCATGACGCTCCAGATATAGATATTGATCTAGATGAATCTACATCTCAGACTACACCACAAGAGAATCATAAAGCTCCAGGATCTAATCCCAGAACCGATACCAAATGGAAATGTTGACTTGGTGCTCTACAGAACTAACTTTGCAGTTCTATTCCATCGAACTGGTCATTAGAAGGTTCCTTGCCCAGATCCAAGGCCGTCTTCGAGATTGGTATCTCAGCCTTGGAGAATATCGACAACTACAAATTCGGCAGTCCCCATCTCGAGAAGAATTCATGAATATTATCTATTTAGAATTCATTGGCAGTCCCGTAGAACACACTATCCATGTCAGAGAAGAATTTCTTAAAATGAAGTGTTGTTCTTTACAGAAAAAGGATCTTGAAACGCACTATAATCGAATGTCCCAACGTTTTTATTGCCTTCATGGTGTTGATGATGTCAACCTTATGCAGGTTTTCCTCAACTCCTTTCCAGAATCTCTTGGCAACGAAACATACAGATCCTTGGAATCCAGAAATATGACAGTTGCTCTCGGTAGCCTTTATGAATTGATTCTAAATGCCCTGGAAACTTTGCTACCAGAGAAAGTTCCTCACAAAATTCGAGAAAACTGGCAAGAGACTAGGCTTTGCTTGCAACGACAAGTATCTTCGGATCAAATGAAAAGACAAATCGTCTTGTGACTACAGCCACACGAAAAAGAAGTCCCATTCTAAATATCTCTCAAAATCCTTTGATTCCTTCCAACAAAGGAAAAACTCCTCACGATGTCCCTCAGCATCCAAGAAAAAATGGAGATTTATGAAGAAAAAACCTCATCGTGGCCGCAATTCTGATCGTTGTTTCATCTATCATAAAAAGGGACATTTTGCAAAAGACTGTCCGGATACAAGAAAATCTCAAGCGTTGATCCAAACGCTCAGCCGGATTGAGCCGGTTGATCTCTCAGACCTTGAGTCCCTTTATTCCCTTGACGATGAACCAAGTGTTTTTATGGTGAGTCCCCTTCCCCACATCCTACCAGTACAAAAACGCCAAGCCATGGCCAAAATCCATCTTCTCACCTCCACATATGCTAAGCTGATCTAGATAATCGCTTCTTTGATACAAGATCCTCTGTATCAATTCTGAATCCGAAGATACTCCCCGCCACCTTTTGAAGACCACATCATTAATACTTCCATGCCGCTAATGGTGAAAGTTTTCATCATTGACAAGATTAATATTCCAGTATACATGCACATGTTAGGATCAAGCTCACATGGAAAAGATCTCCTCATTGGGTTCGACATCCTTCATAAGTCACCTAACTTAAGATGAATGTAGGATGGTCTCTGCTACAAAAGCTTCTTCAACCCATGGAGCCCAGTCTCGCGACTTTTCATGGCATTTGCTCCAACCATAGAAACCCTCAAGCAAAACATCCCTCTCCTCTGTGGCTGAATTCTTCATTATATGTCTCCTTGCCCTTCAAACAAAATGAAGATGTTAGTCTTACTAAAGCAAGCCATCCTAGTGATGAATCCAAGTCATTACCAGTTTGCCCACACATAATACATCCAACTTGTTGACCAAAAGATTATTGAGCCTACATTTTCTCCATGGGCATGTGAAGCATTCTATGTCACAAAAGAAGTAAATAAGTTCGAGGAAAGCTAAGGTTGGTTATTAATTATCAGCTACTCAATCACTTTCTGGCGGATGATAAATTTCCCCTCCCACAGAAGTGGTCCTTGTTCCAATCCTTATCAAATACAAAGGTCCTCTCCAAGTTTGATCTCAAGTCAGGCTTTTGGCAATTGGGTATTGTTCTCAAAGACATGTCGAAGACTGCATTTTGCATCACTGACTATCATTACCATCATTACCAGTGGAATGTCATGCCATTTGGTTTAAAGAATGCCCCATCCGCCTTTCAGAAGGCTATGATAACCATTTTTGAACCCATTCTTTCCAATACACTGGTTTACATCGATGACATACTCCTCTTCTCCCCTGATGAAAAGTCTCATGTAGACTTACTCTCTCGATTCCACTCCCTAGTAGCTCAGTACGGTATAATGCTCTCGGAAAAGAAAATGGAAGTTGGAGCCTCATCCATTGATTTTCTCGAATGAAAATATCTAACGGCAAATACCAGCCCCAACCCCACATCGCCCAAGAATTGCACATGTTTCCAGATATTCTATCTTCACCGAAAGAGATCCAACATTTTCTTGGATTAGTCGTATATGACAGATTTCTTACCCAAGTTATTAATTCATATAGTTTGGCTGTTCCCTATGCTCAAAAAGAATCCTCCCCTTGGACTACAAGACAAACCGAAGTTGTTAAAGCAATCAAACCGTTGGCAAGCACTCTGCCCCTGTTAAAGATTCCTACTTCGTCAGAAAAAAGATTTTTCAAACGGACACAAGTGATGAATACTGGCAACGGTCCTTTTTGTCAAAAGTGAAGATAATTAGAGAATAATATATGAATACAAGAGTGAGACATTTAAGCCATCAGAAAGAAGAGCACTACCATTGTACATTCAAAGAAATCCTTGTAGTCAAAAGAGGAATAGAAAAGTTCCAGTTTCATCTAAACGGACACGATTTTCAAGTTGAGATGGACATGTTCTCTTTCCCCCGCATGCTTCAATTCAAGTGAAAGATGCTTCCTCAAGCACATCTTTTACGCTGGTCAAATTGGCTCTCTCAATGAAAATTTATTGTCAAACACATCAAAGGCACAACAAATGTCCTTACAAACTTTCTCTCAAGGTCAAAAGACTACAAAACGTTATATAGAATTTCCAAAGACATCGACAACAACTTCAAACACAACCAATATCCTCCCAATGGTGTTCCCCATTAGTGAAGCTTCTTCCTCCTCTAATGTCCATGGATCTCCAATCTCTTCTCCCCCTGAGCCGTTCCTTGTCCTTTCTCTCCCTCACGATATAGGAGAAGCTATTGCAGACACAACACTCAAATAAAAGGCCATTCCAAACTACCAAAACTTCCTGATTTTCCCTTCCTTATCCATGACCTATTTCGATTCCCTAAAAAATTTTCTCTTTTGGTATTTGTTTGAAACATCTACCATAGGAATCTCGTTCAACTCTGTTAAACTCCTCTCATACATCCTCCAATGTCAGCTTGACAGCCCCCCACCCAGTGGTTCCTCCCAGCTCACCAGTGGACACAAGAGTTTTATCCGTGCTGTCAACCTTATGTGACCATAATGTTCCGAAGGCTATGCTCATACTTTCCTCATCCAACAATTGGAAATCAAGGGCAATCATTCGTATATCATGCTCTCATGGCATTCATCTATGATTGGTCTGATATTAATCTAGAGGGGCCACTTGCAAGATGCGCAATTTTGAACTTTTCATAAACACAAAATGCTCTCGCTAGAGCCAACATGGTCAATCCTCAAACCATTCCCTCTCAGATCATGTTAGGAATGCAAGCATGGTTAGATGACCACCCTGTTTCATCCAAGTGGATAGACGCTCTTGATCAATGGCGTTTTTCTCACATCATCCCAACTTTTGAAACATCCGAATCAGTGGATGAAGGCTTAATATTTGATAATGACAGCGACGGGTCCTACCTTGACCCATATGAAGATGACCCATCTCATCCGGACTCCCGTTGGTAATGTCATGGCTCAAGTCATATGTATAATTATTGGCCTCTTCTGTCATGGCTTACATCATAAGTTTAATTATTAGTTGCTTTTTCTTGCATTCCTGTTGGCCCCGAAATTCTATATATAAAAGCTCTTCATCATTTTTTAGAAATACTTAAGTAATAAGTGCAGTGGTATATTATGGTGGAAGCTTCACTAAGGATGTAGTTGTTACCGTATCTCATTAAAAGTTCGCTTCTTTCAAACTTACAGAAGTGCGTATATTATTTTTCCGTTTCAATCGTTGGATAGAAATGTATGGATTTGGCATCCTTGATTTTTTTTTTTCAATTACAACTTCAAAATTTTGCATACATTGCTAATGGTGCAATTTTCAGAAATAATTAAAGTTTTAACTGATGTGTAACCCCTGACAGCTTCTTTTTAAGCATAATTGTTTATTTATTTCTGTATATTTCCTTTATTTCAGAAAAGATGTTGCTGGCAATAACACCATCGAGTCCTTTTATCATGACGTTGTTAACCTCCAGGCATGTAGTCTTTCATCAGCTTTTATCAAATGTTCTAACTATATACTCCAGTATGTATTGTTTCTCTTTTCAGCAGAACTTGCAAATAAATGAGATTAGGCGTTGTCCATATGCTTAGAGTTTACTGTACTGTTTGTACTTTTCTTCTGTTCATCTTTTCTCCACTTGTGTGGACAAGATAACATTCTTGCATAAAATGAATGGATGGATAAGTTGCTAACTCAGAGATGTCTGAATTAAAGATAAATATAAATGTGGACCCAAGGGGTGGGAGAGATGACAAGGGCACTAGGCAAAGTTGTTGAGGTCCTTGGCTCCAATTCTCATACCAACAATGGCTCACTTACCTATCAAAAAAAAAGTATAAACATGTTTTTGCTACTGGTAATGCTTGAGGCACATTGCTTCAACAGAAATGTACTCTGCTCAATAAGACATTCCTCATGCTTTTGGTACTAATGCAGGTGTTTGTTAAGCCTCTTGTCCATGGTGTTTGTTTAAGCCTTTTGTCAAAAAAAATGATGGTTACTTTTAGGAAACATCCATGGTGCCATCTTTTACAGTATCTTATCAGATTTATTTTTTCTTTGGGAATAAATGGAAAATGATGATTTATTAGAACAGGAAAACTATCGAATGGAGGACAAGAGATTGGGGATAAATGGAAAATGATGATTTATTAGAACAGGAAAACTATCGAATGGAGGACACGAGTTTCCCCTATCAACAAAAGTGGCAAAAGAAATGAACCCCCCCGCCCCCCCACAAAAATAAAAAAAATACACGAAGACATTGGAACAAAATAGACCTCCAGTCTGCATCAAATGCGTAATCGCAATCCCACAAAAAGCCTCGAATGTATTGGCCTGAAGAGAGCTAGAAAGATAACTTGCTCTCACTCCAACTCTTGGATAACCCGCTAAAATCGATATGGGCTTAGTTTGTGCCTATTCACAAATATCATAATCCTTTTCCTTGGCCTGTCTAAGCACTTCTTGATCTTCATCATACCTACCTCTGGCATATTTCACAAAAAAGACTGTTCTAGTACCTTCTAACGTTTTAAAACCCAAGCACAAGCATGTTGTGAGTAAGTTCCCCTCCTTTTCAACGTAAATCAACAATCTTTTGTCAGTCACTTGACACTACAATAAATGTACATCATACTGTTGGACACTTTTCATTGGATATGCTACTAGCAAGCATATGCAACTACTCAATTTTAGTACCAAAAATTACTTGAAATCAAGTTAAGTTTTCATTTTATTTTATCCCTAAAATTAAATGAAAAGTATGTATACATATACAAAAGAGAATCATTGTATCCCTTCTCACTATTTCGATCATTTGCAAGATCAATGATCTGAGTATCTAACACTGTAGACAAGTAGCCTGAGTTCGTTTTATGTAGCTTTATTATTGAACTGGGCAATGGGCCATACGGTACTGTAATTGACTTCACCAATAAAAATAGTTTTGTTACCAACTTCTGGTTTATGGTTTATTACGTCTGGTTAGGTTTGCCATTGTTGTGACAGGGTATGCTATCCAAATCAACATTTCCCCCCTTGTTTCTGCTGGGCAATTGTTTAGTTTAGACTTTTTGTTTATGTGAATGTTATGATCTATTCTTGACTCATCTATAATCTTCCTAGCTTGCTCATCATTCTGATAGTGCTCATGCTCTTCATGTAAACCTTTTTTCTGTTGTTTTGGTAGTCTTTTGATTATACAAAAGGCTATAATCTGTTATCATGCCATCTTTTAATCTTTACCTGTTATAATATCAGGGTGTAGCAGGAAGTCTAGACAAGGATTGTGTTGCGAAAAATGAGCCGTCTAAGGTGTCTTTCTTTTTAGGATTAATTTTGTCTACTTGTAAATGTACTAATGATAAATGAAACTCTTTTCTCTTCTGCTCGATTGTCACTGACTACAGTTAATTCTTTCTTGTCATAATCTGCAACACTTTTCTTGTCATAATATGCAACACTCCAGTGTTTCTTTCCTCAACAAATAATAAAAAGCATAAAGACTCCTATTTTCCTTGTGAACCCCGCTTATGACTTTTGGCAGGTAACTTTCAGTTTGCTCACTTTTTAAAATATGTTGAATCTGAGCATCTATTTCGCCAGGCCAGCATCTCATTCATATTCTCATCTTTACAGATTAGGAACATATTGGTACCAGATACATCAGATCCTCAGGGCAGCTGGTTTAGATGCAAGCTTAATATTCATGCTTGCAGTCCCAGCCAAATTGAAGTACTGCAAGGTGATGCTTCTATGTAGCCTATCCTGTGTAAACTTAGTCACAAGCTTTGATATATTATTAAGTACTCCCTCCTTTCCATTCGTCGCAAGCTTCAATATATTATGAAGTACTTCCTTCTTTCCACTCAAAGAGTCCACGTTTGCAAGTCAAACATTTTGAGTATTAAAATAAAATTCCACAAATAAAAACATATGGCTAATATCAAATTTAATATTATAAGGATAAATTTGTAAACTACTAAAATTCACAATATTAGCTTTTCAAACATGACTCGTCTGGTGGAATGTCCCAAAAGAGAAAGTAGGACTCTTTGAGTTAAACTTTAGAGGTGGAGAGAGCATATGGGCAACAGGACATTGGGGAGTTACTATCTCCCTTCAAAGTCTTTGAGATCTTTACTTAACTCATAGGTGAGAAGGAGGCCGGGAGAGGGAAGGGGAGAGGATGTTAAGTGCTCTCTCTTAACCGAGGAAAGTAGGTGGAGGTCTTTGTTACAAGTCGTAGGTAGTGTGATTATAGTGAATGCCATTATGACCTGGTTCAATCTACAAAAGCGGCATCTTTGAAAAATAGACTGCTTACATTCGACTTTTTCCATAACCCTTAAAAGCAGGAGCCTTGTGCTCTGGCCCGCTGCCCGCTTTTTAGTTACTTTGATAATTAGGGATGAAAGTATGTTTATGGGTATCTCTGTACCGACTGACTGAAGCAATATGAAATTTGACATTGTACATAGGCTTCCGAAATTCATTGCTGAAGGCTCTGTCAGAATTTCAGCAAAGGAAGGACGGGGGAATGTTTATAAATTCTTGCTATATTCATTGTCAAACATGGATGGGTGAGACGTGGCATGCTTTTAATTCTCCAAGAATCAACAATAGGGTAAGTTGATAAACTGCAATATCATGGCTTTTAAATATGCTTGTTTTGAACTATCTCTGAATGTTAATGGAATAATCATTTTCGTGCTGGTTGAATAGACTATTGCAGAATCTGTAGGGGATTGGTTCTTCAATCGGAGAGAAGTGCAACTTATTGATTGCCCTTATCCATGCAATCCTACTTGCCTTCATATGGATTTCACTCGAGGTTGATGGCATTGAGGATGGATCTGTGCCCCATTTCTGGTTCATTCTCCAATTTTCAGCTCTCAAAAGTAGCAGGCATATGAGTTCTTGAGCCAAAGGTATGAGTTGTTGTACAATCGACATGGTCCAAGTTGGACAGATTAGGTCTTTTAGCCTAGTGATTTTTGACTCCACTAGTTGAAAAGCTAGTCGATGTTTGCCAATAGCAAAAATGTCAGCACTGATTCTCATTATCATGCATCCCTCCATTTATAATATGAAAACAATTTCTGTAAAATGAAAACATTCTACTTGCAGTTGATTGATAAATTTTTTGAAAATGTGTTGGGAAGTATTTTTAGGTGTTTGGTAAGAAAAACTAGAAATATGTCAAAAATCTTTTTATGTAGTCCGATTGGTTGAGTTATTTGAACAAAATAGAATACACCCCCTAGATAAATGTCTACAAACACTCTAACCAAAACAAAACAGAAATTGATAAAAGTAAACTTGAGAAAAATGGAGGGGGTGGGTAGTTAAAAAAAGGTAAGTATGTTCTTTCCTGGTCAAAGAGAAGTAAAAATTGAACCAACATTTACCAACAAAATACAAAAACAGACATTCGATATTGTCGTTGGTTAACCAGCCTAAGAAAATGTCGCTTTTTAGTATTTCATTCAACAGGACAGAAACAGTAGAAAGTGATAGTTGTTAAAGGCGAAGGATCATAGTTTTAAGCAAAAATGTCACTCAGCAAAATAAATGAGAAGCAGCAGCAGAGGCACCGGAAAAGCCCTTGGCTAAGGCCCGTCTTCTTTGAATTTGAGTAAAAGTTTTTTGCTTTGGTGACCGCCCCATCCCAATATTGTATATTTGAAGCTCAATATGAATTCCTATTTTCTTGCTAGACCCGCTGGGATAAGGATCCCACTCCCATCATGTCTTGATCCTCTTCTGTTCCCATTGAGCGCTTAGAGAAAGAGAAACTCGTCTTATGGATTTGGATTGTAACAAATGGAGAAATTAGATAATGACTTTGGACATGGTCATTTTCTAATGACATATAAAATATTTAACAAAACGCGTAGAATGTAATTGTGGAGGTGGAGATTAAGAGTCAAAGTTTGGTTGAAATTGGGGAGCCAAAGACGGATCATTTTGTTTTTCAATGGAATATAGGCTTGATTGCGATTACTCATAAAGAGTAGGTCTTTTGTAAGATCGTCTTACGGATTTTAATTCGTAAAACGAAGTCTTATTCTCTTACAACTTAAATCACCAACACATGATGAATGGGTAAATAATATACGTTTTACAAAAATATTCGTAAGACTATCTCACCCAAATTTTTGCAGCTCATAAATGGGTATGAGTTGTTCGGAGGATTTGAATAGCTTGAGTTGAGAGTTGAGATGAAAAAATGAGATATTTTCCACAGCTATATATTTAGTGCATCACTTTGATCCTGATAAGTGATAACCAACTTCCAGCAGCACCAGGTCAGTCTGTCAGACTCTCTGACTTGATAATAACAGTCGGTCCACAATTACAAATCAAAACCTCCTTTTCTTTTCAAACATAGTAACTACTGAGTAGAGTCGATTCATTATAGTTCACATGAGAAGGCAAGGCTAGAAATTAATACATACCAAAACTAATAAATATTCAAAGTCATCTTTCAACTTAATCACATGATTTTCATTTATCATCAACCTACCACTCTCTCTCTCTCTCTCTCTCTCTCTCAAGTGTCTGTGATGTCTCCGTCCTATTTTACCATTATTGGGTGGTACTTGTTTCGTTCAAATGACATCTTCGGATAAGGGGTGTGCAAGCAATGCGAGGTAGAGAAGTGTATAGATTAATAAAGTTTAGGAATAATGACATAGTCTTTTTATTGATTAAATCACCTATTTGTAGGAAGAGTTATAATTAGGGTTACACTTGGAATAGGGTACAATAAACCTATACAAAGAAGGTAACATAATAAGGAAATAACTATACAAGGTAATTACTACTAATTACTAATTACAAATAAACAAGAATAATAAAATATATTATTCTCTAATATGCCCCCGTAAGATGGATGTCCGAGAGAGAGACCGATCTTATAAAGTAATTGATGAAACCGCTGGCGAGCAAGAGGTTTGGTCAAGGCATCGACTAATTGATCGATCAAAGAGACATGACAAACGCGCATAAGGCCATTCTGAACTTGTTGCCGAATGAAATGAAAGTCCGGGGCCACATGCTTCATGCGAGTGTGAAAAACCGGGTTCAAGCAGAGACTCGTGGCACCCATATTGTCACAGTAAATCACTGGTTGAGTCAAGGAGGTGAGACTGAATTCGCCAAGAAAAGAGACAATCCACCTGACCTCAGCCGCAGTGGCAGCCACTGCCCGGTATTCAGCTTCAGTTGAGGAGCAAGCTACAGTGCGCTGTTTCTTGGAGCTCTAAGAGATTGGTTTGCTTCCAAGATAGACAATGTAGGCATTGGTGGATGTGTAGTCATCCTTGTTGCCAGCCCAGTCCGCGTCAGTAAAGGCATGAAGATCAGAAGGAGACTAGCGATGAAGGAGGATGCCCGCATTAATAATGTCATAGAGATACCGAAGAACTCGCTTGACCGCATTCCAGTGCTCAGTGGTCGGCCTATGCATGAACTGAGAGAGTTTGTTGACAGCGAAGGCAACATCAGGCCGAGTGAGAGACAGATATTGAAGACTCCCGACCATTGCTCGAAATTCTGTCGGATCTGTGAGAGCAGTGCCCGTGTGAAGAGTCAAGGTAGGCGAGGTAGCAAGGGGCGTAGCTACTGGGCGAGCATCGGTCATGCCTGTACGAGCTAGGAGATCAGCTATGTACCCACGCTGAGAGAGCAAAAGACCACTTGGGCGCTTAACAACTTCAACCCCAAGAAAGTAGTGAAGATCACCAAGGTCCTTGAGCGAGAAGCGATTAGTGAGCATAGATATGAAAGTCTGAATTGCAGCGGGCTGGTCCCCAGTGACAATGATGTCATCCACATATACAAGGAGATAGATGGTGTTGCCCACAGTACGAAGGATGAACAGTGATGTGTCGGCCACCGAGTTTTTGAAGTCGGAGGCAAGTAGAAACTGACGCAACTCATTATACCATGCTCGGGGAGCCTGCTTGAGACCATAAATAGCCTTGTGAAGTCGACACACATGTTGAGGTTTGTCCTTATCTGTGAACCCATGTAGTTGAGCCATGAATACCTCCTCGGACATATTGCCTTGAAGAAAGACATTGTTTACATCCAGTTGTCGAAAATCCCATCCTTGACAAACAGCTAGTGAGAGAACAAGATGAACAGTGGTCGGTTTAACTACCGGGCGGAAAGTCTCGTGATAGTCAACTCCTGGTCGCCGGTGAAATCCCTTGGCCACTAGGCGAGCTTTGTAGCGATCAATAGTGCCATCAACATGTCTTTTGATGCGGTAAATCCACTTACAGCCAACAATATTGCGAGCATCCGCCAAAGGGACTGGATCCCAAGTTCTATTGCGAGCTAGTGTATCAAACTTCTCAGACATGGTCTGACGCCACTTCTTATCTTTCAAAGCCTGAGTGACACATGTTGGTTCACTGTTCGCTGCCAGTTGAGCCGAAAGACTCAGTATGGGTTTGTAGATATTTTTTTTAGATCGAGTAACTATAGTAGAAGTTCCAGAAACAGCGGGCACAGGAACAGGTCAGCGGACACGGGCACATGTACAGGACCGGGTTCAGCGGGAACTGGAACAGGGTCAGAGGGCATGGTTCAAGTGGGCATATTGTTATCCTCGGGCATGGAGTTGGTTGCCGAGGAATGTTGAGCAGTCAACAAAGGACTAGTAACAGGTAGTGGTGAGGGTGGGTGAGGTTGGTGTATGGGCGAGCTGAGATCAACCACATTCTGATTAGTGCGAGGAGAAACTGATGGGGAGGCATTGACGCGAAATGTACAGCTTGGTGGTGCTCAGATCATAACAGAGATAGGCATTCTAAGTGAAGGAGTAACCAAGGAAGACACACGGAGTGTAGCGAGCATCAAGTTTGTGAGCAGAATAAGGGCAGAGCCAAGGGTAGCAGAGACAACCAAAGGCACGAAGTTTGAAGTAGTTGGGCGGAGAGCCAAAAATTTTATGGTAGGGAGACTGGTGAGCAAGAGTGGGTGTTGGCGGGGAGCAAAAGCCGAGGACTACTAGGAGGGTTACCGAGGTTGAGCGGGAGCTGCCCAAGCTTGCAAGGAGTGTCAAGCATGCGAGCTATGGTTCCTCGAGACAGCAACACTGGCAGAGACATGATGCGAGAAGGACGCGGGCTGTGATTGCTTCAGAAATAGTTCTTGATTGATGAGTTTTTCATGGAGCTCATCAAAAGATATGGGAGTGTCCCGACCTTCCACCACATCCACGATGTGGCGGTAGTCATCATCCAAACCACCAAGGATGGTCTCAATAAGATCCTCGTGGTCAAAGCGGTTTGCCCAGAGCCGCGAGTTCATTTGTCCGACTTTTGACAGACTGCATGTAGTCGGAGACCGACTGAGTGTCCTTGGATCCCCGCTTGAGGTAGTCTTTAATCTGTTTGATGTGGCCACAAGTCAGGCGAGCATAGGTGTGAGCCAGAGTTTCCCATGCTTCTCTAGTGGCCTGCTGGATCATAGGAACCAAGGGAGCATAGATGAAACCAACAAGGGTGCCGAACAAGAGTTTGTCTTACCGGATCCAGGGTTGGTAGTATGGATTTGGAACAGGAACGTCCTTAGATGATTGAGCATCCTTGTCTAGGACGGTGGGAAGCGAACATGAGTGTGAGCCGTCTACAAACTTGTAGTGGTCATAGCTAATGAGGGTGGCCTCAACTTGAAGTTTCCAAGCTATGTAGTTTGTGAAGGTGAGTTTGGTGATGTTGTGGTGAGAGATGTTAATGAGGTCGAAGGTTTGTGTAGGGTCAAGGGGGTTTTTAATAGTGAGTGAGTAATTTCCTTAGCCATAGCGGAGGGTGATAGGGGCGGCGGCTAGGAGAAGAAGATAGGTATTAGGAGCAAAGCTCTGATACCATGTAGAAACTAAGAAAGTTTAAGAATAACGACATATCATTTCTATTGATTAAATCACCTATTTGTAGGGAGAGTTACAATTAGGGTTGCACTTGAAGTAGGGTACAAGAAACTTATACAAAGAAGGTAACATAATAAGGAAAGAATTACCACTAATTACTAATTACAAATAAACAAGAATAATAAAAAATATTATTATCTAATAAGAAGATCTACCATTAATTCCTTTGTTAGGAGGGCGGTCTTTGCAATATTAATACACGTGCGTAAAACCTTATAATACTTATGACTGATGATTTATTACTTATGACTTATGACTGATGACTAATACCTGATGATGTTTGATTTAGCTTTTTAAAAGTGCTGATTAACTTTCATAAGTTAGCGTGTGTGTGTGTGTTTGTGTGTTTGATTAATAAGTTGAAATAGTGTTGGAATCAAATATAAAAACTAAAATAGTATCATCACAAAATGTGATTTACATTATTATTATTATTATTATTATTATTATTATTATTATTATTACTACTACTATTATTATTAATAATAATATTAATTTTAATCGTATTATTATCATTACTATTTATTTTATTTATTATTATTATTAGCACTTTTTAATTATTTTATTAATATTAATACAAATTTTATCACTATTATTAATTATTACTATTATTATTATCATTATTATTGCCTTTATTAGTATTATTATTTTATTAACATTAATATTACTCTTATTATTATTATTACTTATTAATTTTAGTATTTATTTTATTATATTAAAAATAATATTAATTTTATTTATATTATTATTTTAATTGATTTTATTATTAATATTATTATATTTTATTATTATAATATTGATATTAATATTACTTTTATTATTATTACGATTATTTTTACTATATTATTTTTATTATTAGCATTATCATAATAATTATTATAATTATATTTATCATTATTAATACTGTATTTATTATTTTTATTATTATTATAACTATTATCATTATTCATATTATTATTTATTAATATTATTATAATTCCTTTTATTATTATTATTATTATTTATTATAATAATAATAATAATAATAATTATTATTATTTCCTTTTGTTTTTATTACTATTATTAAAAAAATGTAATCTTGGAATATATAAAATTTCAATAAAGAAG
This sequence comes from Codonopsis lanceolata, assembly GCA_013146195.2. Classification (NCBI taxonomy): domain Eukaryota; kingdom Viridiplantae; phylum Streptophyta; class Magnoliopsida; order Asterales; family Campanulaceae; genus Codonopsis; species Codonopsis lanceolata. The sequence continues at coordinate 112,488,592 of CM028381.1, read as the reverse complement.
AGGATTCAAATGTTTTTGAAAAGTAGAATTAAGCACTAAGCTTAATGCTTACAACTTATGACCTTACATGTGCTTTAAGTGGCTTGTACATGACTTATGACTTATCTTATGATAAGTGAAATCAAATGTTTCAAAAACAACTTATGGTAAGTCATAAACATCTATAATACAATATAGCCCATAGTCGCACATGTGCAATTGACTAAAGCTATTTAGGGTTTGAGATTGATTCTTTCACTGAGATCTTACGGTCATTATCACTCCTCGAGTTCACATGTGTGAACGGTGGTTGTGCAACTACCCCCTCTCTCTCTCTCCAACTCCCCCCACTATTCACGATTGGTGGCCGCTAATCCTTCCTCCATCAAACTCATGTCCCTTTTCTTTTCGATATTTGAATTAATTAATCAATTTTATGCAAAAAAAATTCGTAAGTTTTGTAATTTGAAATATTTGTTTTTTTAACTGTTATCATAATTAACTTAGATAAATTATAAGAAAATATTAATTCATTTCCATATTATTTATTTTATTTATTGATAAATTTATAAACTGGTGCCATACCATCAATACGAATAAAAATATTAATTTTTAGATAAGTCAAATCAAATATGCTAATTATAGCCATAGGTATAGCTCGAACCCATCCCATGGTTGATGTGAAGATGGGTAATTTTGTACTCGTAAGGGTCAATTATGTATATTTGCAAGAATTGATTTTAATTCTTGTCAAAGAGACTTCTTAATTATCGGCTACATGAATAATTAATGTCTCTCTCGCACGCACAAAACAGAATCAGTGAATCACCGCACACTAAGATAGAGATAGAGATATCGATAGAGAAAGAATATTTTGACTTAACAAATAACAAGTTGTGATGAAATCTTATTTGGTCAATAATGCGTGTATAATGGAGCTAGCTAGGTGTAGAATGCTGGCAGAATGTTCTTTTTAAACTAGTATTAGTATTAGTGTATTGACAAAAACTTATGTAGGATGGTCTTACGGATCCTAAATTCGTAAGACGGAATTCTAAAAATGATAAAAAAAAAAAAAAAGCTGATGGAACGGGTAACCCATGAACAAAAACTACGAGTTACCTAGTAAGAAGTCGGGTCAAAATGTAAGAGAAGATGAGTTCAAAATTAGACAAATGGGACTGAAACCCGTAGATCGACCCAGATCCATCAACACAACATGCGTGTCGCCCAAGGGGAGTATCGCCACGTGTTCGCTCGGCAGGGGTGCCAACGCATTAATGAGATCTTTCTCATTTTGCTCCGGTGCCCATGTGTTTTTAAAGTTTGCTGCCAAAAATTTCATTCTTTTCAAGTCTTGCAATTTCGTTCTCTGTTAGCTCCGTTAGCCTTATTTACCTTGGAATGTTTGACGGACACTAACGGAATTTGACGAAATGATAAGAGACATATTTAAAACCAAATGTGATACATTTAAAAGGTAAAAATGACACATTTTAAGGTCAAAAGTAACTCTTTTTACCTAGAAAAAAAAAAGCAATTTTCATTAAAGTGCAAAGTAACACTCTTAATATTACAAAGCGACACATTTAATACTAAAAAGTAACGCTTTAAAACTAACAGTAACGATTTTCATTTATACATTTATAATGCATAATAGCACTTTCCAAAGCAAAAGTAGCACATTTAAGACTAAAAAGTAACATCTTTTAAAGGGAAAAAGTGATAATTTTTATTAAAAACGCAAAGTGATACATTTTATAGTGAAAAACGATACTTTTAATACTAAAAAGTGACACTCTTCGTTTATACACGTGAGGGGTGACGCTGTAATTTTCAAAAGTCGAGGGGTTGAATTGAGATTACTAAATTTTGGCCCATTTCACATGAATAGGTCCGTTTTACAGATTAAGATCCATTATGCTTTCCTACAGGAAGCCTACTATAATGTATTACCAAGTGGGTATCCATGTATTTTTACCATTTTGAAATTTGAAGTCAACTCGGGATTTATTAAAAGATGTTATTGAAGAACGAGAGAGAAAGAGAGAGAGAGCGAGAGAGAGAGAGAGAGAGAAATATCTCCATTGAAGAGTTGAATTACAAGACGTAATCTCTGTTAAGAGTTAACTGTCCTATTTATTACAAAAAATCAAAGCTAAACTAACTGATTATACTTCCTTCACAATTCATCCTTTATCTTTCACTTCTTTACACCCAAAACCCTTAGAGTTATGTATGCCTTTGTTGTCTTTCCTAAATGAACACTTGACCCCCTCTATATTGGCTTCCTTATCAACTGCATCCTTGATTTCATCACCCCCCCTCAAGTTGAGACGGGAGAACAGATTCAACACACGAAACTTGAAAAGCAAATAATGAAGTTAGGAAAGAGAAAGGGTTTTGGTAAACAAATCAGCTAATTGATTAGATGTAGAGATGTGAGCAGTAGCCACCAACCCCTGAGAAATTTTCTCTTTTATAATATAATAGTCAATTTCTATATGTTTTGTTCTTTCATGGTATACTGGATTAGCTGCAATATGAAGAGCATCTTTATTGTCACAGTATAATGGAACAGGTAGAGTAATGGAAATGTGAAGATCCTTAAGAAGAGCATGAAGCCAAGTTAGTTCACAGCAAGTAGAGGCCATGGCTCTATATTCTGACTCAGCAAATGACTTGGAAATAGTGGGTTGTTTCTTGCTTTTCCAGGAAGCAAGAGCAGAGCCTAAGAAATTACAAAAACCAGTGACAGACCTTCTAGTTGTTAGACACCCTACCAAGTCTGCATCACAGTAAACAGATAAAGTAGTGGTGGATAGAGTTGTCAAAACGGGTTGGGCTAGCTCGTCCCATCACCTAAAAAAGGTGGGTTAGGTTGGAAAAATATGAACTCACTAGGAGGTGGGCCAAACGGGTTAAGCCTGCAGCGGGTTGCATATACTAAATGCAAATAACACAAGTCGGAAGTTTGAAACTATGACTTTAAATCCTTTTTCGCTCAAAATATGAGATTATTTTTTATATCTGAAATATTAGTAAATGATTTTAAATACGTTAAAAAGTTGCACTTACAACAACAACATATGTCAAAATAAGGTAGATTAATCGCAATATTTACAGAAAAAAAATTATAATAACATACAAAAAGAGTAATGATATAATGATTTTATTTTTATTTTTTTTCTCATTTTATACGCTTAATATTATAGAAAGTTGTTAAAAACGCTATTTAGAATATAATTTTTTTAATAAATTGTGAGATTTTTTAATGTTATTTATTATTATTTATTTAATTAATTAATTGTGAGAAAATGTTGGTGGGTTGACCCGCTTAACCCACGACCCATGATGGATTGGGATGGGTTGACAATTTTCAGGCCCGCCACATTCGTGGGTTGGCTCGCCCCGCCCCGCCAAATGATGGGTTATAGTGGGTTGTGAGTTGGCTTACCCCGCTAACCCACCTTGGCAGCTCTAGTGGTGAAGATGGCTAGAAAGAACAGACCTTGACCAGGACTTAGTTTAAGAAGCCTAACCAGCTTAAGGGTTGCATTCAAGTGAGGTTGTCTTCGTTGACTAAGAAATTGACTTAGAACATGCACTGAGTAAGCAAGATATGGCCTTGTGATGGTAAAATAGATCAACCTACGAACAAGCCTTTTGTATCTATCTGGATTATAGAGTAAAGCCCTAGAATCTGCAGAGATAGCATGGTTCTGAGGAAGAGGTAAAGAGGATGGTTTGGCATTTGTAAGACATGTCTCTTTGATTATGTCCAGACAATACTTTCTCCGATGTAAGCATATCCCAGAAGAGTTTCTGGCTATTTCAAGACCCAAAAAGAATTTAAGCTCCCCCAGATCTTTAATAGAGAAGGCAGAGTGTAGTTGAGACTTCAGGACTTAGATAGCCTTAATGCATGAACCTGTAATTACAATATCACCTACATACACCAGAAGGACTGTGAAGGAGGCAGATGTAGATTGAGTGAAAACAGTATGGTCATTGGCAGATTGCACAAAGCCAAAGGACTTGAGAACAGTGGATAATTTGTGAAACCATTGTCTTGGAGCCAGTTTCAGTCCATGGGGAGATTTAATCAGTCTGCACACAAGGTTTGGACTGGGAGAGGGAGGACTGTAGCCTTGGGGAAGACTCGTAAAGACTTAGGTCACCATGCAAGAAGGCATTTGACACATCCATCTGACATAAAATCCAGTTGTTGATGGCAGCAACAACTAGCAAAACACTCATTGTGGTCATTTTTGCAACTAGTTGAAAAGTGTCAAAATAGTCAAGCCCCTCTATCTGAGTGAATCCTTTAGTCACTAAACTGGCTTTGTATTTGTCAATGGATCCATCCCGCTTATATTTAAATTTAAATATCCACTTGCAACCTACAGCTTTCTTTCCCTTAGGTAAGACTTGTAGAGTCCAAGTTTTATTCCTTTATAAGGCTTCCAATTCCCGAGTCATAGCCTGACACCAATGAGGAGATTGGATTGGGCATAGGTTCTAGGATCAAAGATACTATCAATATTAGCAGTGAAAGATTGATATCGAGAAAGATGAGAATATGAAATAGAGCTGTTAACATAATATGGATAGTACCTTTGAACACAAGGGCCATTGGATTTTGGTATGTTCAATGGCATATTATTATAGTCCTTATATTTCACAGGGATTGTCCGGGGTTGTCCTCTGTCTGACAGGCCTAACATGAACTGCATCCTTATCATGAGATGAAGAAGAGGTTGGAATAGATGAGGTTGGAATCTGGAGAATGACCAGATTGAGTAGGTGATGAAGAGGTACCATCAGAAGAATGAGAAGGAACCTGGGTAAGAAAGCCGTCCTCCACTAGAAGATCACGAAAGGAGGGAAATAGAGTAGATGAGGAAGAAGAACGAGGAGTAGTGGAAAAAGGGAAGCATTGTTCATAGAGCTGAACATCCCTACTGTAGAAAATCGGTTTTGTGGCCAAATCATATAGTTTGTAGGCCTTCTTGCCAGCAGGGTATCCCAGAAACATGCATTTTCTGGCCCTGGGGCCGAATTTATCCCTATTGTGAGGTGAAGTGAAGGCAAAACATAGACACCCAAAGACTTTAAGGTGACTGTAGGTAGGTATATGACCTAAGAGAACATCATAAGGGGTTTTAAATTGTAGAATAGAGCTGGGAGACCTATTGATTAGGTATGCGGTTGTAAGTAGGCAATCTCCCCAAAAGGAAATGGGAAGATTGGCCTGGAACCTAAGTGCTCTTGAGAGTTCAAGTAAATGCCTATGTTTCTTCTCAGCTCTGCCATTCTCCTGTGGGGTATCAATGCAAGTACTTTACTGAATAATACCTAGAGGTTCAAAAATAGGAGAGACTGTGGTACTGAAAAATTTAGTACCGTTATCTGATCTTATCTCTTTGACACATGCATTGTACTGAGTTTTGACCAGGTTAAGAAAGTATTGAAAGTAGGTAGAGACTTAAGTTTTGGACTTGAGTAGAAAAGTCCATGTAGTTCTTGAATGATCTTCTACTATGGTTACAAAAGAGTTATGACCATTATAAGTAGAATTCCTAAATGGTCCCCAAACATCACAGTGAAACAATTCAAATGGAATTTTAGAATGTGAAGAACTCAATGGAAATGGCTGTTTGGTTTGTCTGGCAAAATAACAAATGTCACAAGGAGATACAACATGCAGATCATTAACAGTGCATATATTTAAATGTTTAAGTGAAGCAACATGAATGTGACCACGTCTTAAATGCCACATATGTATTTCTTTATTAAAGGCTGTAGATGTAGAACAAGATACCACAAAATTGTGAACTGTATTTTTACAAGAATCAGAATTCAAACCAGAAAATTATGTAAACATAGAATCAGAAATGGTGGCCTTGTCAGAACAATCCCTTGTGACCAAAGTCCTATATAATCCCCCTAGCAATTTACCAATCTCTTTGGTTTCCTTGTGTGCTAGGTCCTGCAGGAAGCAAGAAGAAGAAAAAAATAAGGTTGCATTAACTGTCATTAGCAAGTTTACTTCCTGAGAGGAGATTATATTGGAAAGAGGGAACAAACAAGACATCATGAAGAATGCTGTCTTTATACCAAGAACAATAGTACCTTTGTGAGTTATCTTTGCAGTGTGACCATTGGGTGGATGTATGAAGGAATTGGTGCACACAGGGCTAACAAGAATACTAAAATTGTTGGTGATATAATTTGTTGCCCTAGTGTTTAAGTTATGACTAGCATAAACCTTAGAAGGTACAAAACTAAAACAACTAGTAAACTTACCCGCAAGATGAGACTCTGGATTGTCTGGCATGGTTCCAGCATAGGACAAAAGGCTCATCAGTTGTGTGTATTGTTCAGAGGTTAATCCTGGCACATTAGACTTTCCATCTGCAGAAACTTCATCTGTAGTGTTGTTTTCCCCACATACAACATTTGTAGCCATTCCTCTTACCCTATTCTTAGGCATCCTGCTCAAATCTAGCTTGGTTCCATGCATCTTGTGCTCTGGATAACCATGCAAGTAAAAACAACTCTCCTTGGTGTGTGAATGTATTGGTAGATCCATGTTTATTCTTGTAATTCTTGGTGTTATTCTTCCCATTGCCAGAGTATCCACTCTCTGATGTTTTACTCAACAATGCAACATATATTTTATTGATATTAACCCCAACTCCAGTGCTACATTTTCTATGTGATTCCTCTTGAATCAAGAGATTTTCTGCCTTGCTTAGGCTAGGTAAGCGAGTCATCATTATAATTTGGCCTCTAGTGTTGGTGAAACTGTCATTGAGTCCCATGATAAATTGAAACAATTTTTGTTCATGTTCATTTGTCTCTTGTTTTTGTAGTGCACCACAGTTACAGTTTAGACCACATACACATATAGGCATATTGCTAAGATATTAGATAGCTCATCCCACAGACTCCTAAATTTGGTGAAGTAGACAGATATATATTGGTTTCCTTGATGGCATTCAAGCAGAAGTTTTCTCACTTGGAATGTTTTGGGTGCATTACTCTGTAAAAACCTAGCATTGTGATCCTCCCATATATCCTTAGCAGTTGTGAAATATACAATGCTAGACTTAATAACTGATGAAACCACATTTAACAACCTATAACCATGTCATTGCATCTATTCCATTTATCCAAGTATTTTGAGGTAGAAGGGGTTTTTTCCCCCCATTAACTAGTCCCAATTTATTCTTGGTCGTCAGATCAATTACAATAGACATTCTCCATTGATTGAAGTTAATAGAATCATACAAGATTTGAGTGACAAGTATCATACCCGGATGATCATTGGGATGAAGAAATAGCGGGTGAGAAGGATGGAGCTGAAGTGTGGAGATGTCTATATCATACAGTCATACTTATCCACAACTTCTTCGTCTTCCTCATGCACGTGATCTTCATTATCTTCGCCATTGTTGCTATTTGTCATTATTGAAGAATCAGATTTCAATTTCTTATTCGATAGGAATTTTGGAAATTAATTTTGAATCGGATGAAATTGATTTTCACAATGATCAGAGTAAATTTAGCAGAAGAAGAATTGAATCATAATCAATGCTCTGATATCATGTTAAAAGATGCTATTGAAGAACGCGAAAGAGAGAGAAACAGAAATATCTCAATTGAATAGTTGAATTACAAGACGTAATATCTGTTAAGAGTTAACTGTTCTATTTATTACTCCCTCCATCTTTAAATTATTGTCTTAGTTGACCCGACGCACGAATTAAGAAAAAACAATTGACTTGATTATTTATATTTGTTTAATGTGTAGTTTCCTTTAAAGCTCATGTGTATGTGACCCATAATTAAAGTAGGGTGAAAAAGTAAGGGTAAAGTGGTAAAAATGATGTTCTAAAAAAAGATAAGTTTCAAACTGGACAATTATTTTGGGACGAACAAAAAAGAAAAGGAAGACGATAATTTAGAGACGGAAGGAGTACAAAGAATCCAAGCTTAACTAACAGATTATACTTCCTTCACAATTCATCCTTTATCTTTTACTTCTTTACACCCGAAACCCTTAGAGTTAGGTATGCCTTTGTTGTCTTTCCCAGATGAACACTTGAATCCCTCTGTACTGGCTTCCTTATCAACTGCATCCTTGATTTCATCGGAATTTCAAACACTTCCCATATCAAAGATATTCTCTGGATTTTTGCATGAATAATGTGGGAAACTTAAATAACACTCAGTTTGTGATTTTATGAACGAACTTGATTAAACCCGACAATTGCAAACTGATCGAAACCTAGCGCCGCTCTTGAATCGGTCTGCTCCCTCTCTCTCTCTCTCTCCATCAACGACCCCAAGCAAACTGAATATTTCAAGAAAATAGTTAAGATTCATTGATCACTACGTTAGAAGCAGATAATTAGATGAAGTGCTCAAAAACTAATACTTTCTCCTCAGCTCCGTCCTAAAAAATATTAGTAGTATATTTTCTTTTTGAAAATATCTTAAAAAGTAAATAAATTTTTTAACGGAGGCCAAAAATAAACTTAAGAAATCACTAATTACCACAGTTTTCAACGAGTTTTGGCTAATATTTTTAGTATTAAGTGCCAAGTGCCAACCAATGGAAACAACAAAAAGCATTTTCTTGGAAAATATTTTACGTCGGTACGCCTTAAATTTAGGTAGACAAGCATGCATGACTATCACTGTCATGTCATCTTATTGGTTACAATTTACAACTCCATTTGAAAATGATAGTCCAAATTGAATAGTTAAATAAAAGTATGCTAGCTAGCTTTTTCACGAGATGTTAAGAGGTTGATACTTAAATATAACAACATATAGCTTTCATAAAAAAAATATCAACTCATCTCATATTTAATGTAAAACGGGAAAACAGAAAAGAAAAGCTTATACAGTAACTATCTATATCACGTCATGGCCTCGTGTATATAAAGAGATTATAAAACACGTCAGGAGCCCCCAATTTTAGGGCTTTAAATGTTTAAGTACTATTTTATATTTAGTATATAATAATTTTATATTCGTGTGTTAAACACACATGAATAGATCTCTTCTAATTAAATTATACTAAAATAAAACGAAGATTATAAACAAAACAAAAAATATATATATAGAAAAAACATGATAAAAGGGAACAATCTACAAAAAAATTCTGATTTTTAAATTAGAGACTTGTATATTTAAGAACTTTTTTTTTTGTATTTTCAAAAACTAAGAAAATGAAGTTAATTTCAGATGTGATGAAATTGATAAATATTTCAGATATTTATCGTTTTCTAGATATTTTATCAGCTATGTCAATATATTGTAATAAATCGTAAGTAATTCTAATATACTTGATTTTTTTAGTACAATAACTTTTCGAAATATTTTTACAAATCTATAATTTTCCATAGCCATGTTTTACTTGAGAGTTGTGTAATCAATTAATGAGATTTGTGTTCTCAATACATGCTACCTATTCTATAGTAATACTAATTAAAGATGACTTTCCTTTTTTGGAAAGTGTATTTTAAAATGATTTTACATGTTTTAGACTACTTAGCTTATATATATATTAGTGTGTGTGTGTGTGTGTGTGCACGTGTCATAAGCACGATATTTGTATGAGATCAGTTCAAGCAAAACCCATAACTGAATGTTTTATATATAATTGTGGAGGGATAATTCAAACAAAACTCATAACTGATGAGTTTATATGTGATTGAACCCGTATTTGTGTCTATGCTATAGACACGGTGTTGGTATGTATCGTGCTAGTATTTGTGTCCGTGCTTTGATCATGGAGAATCAAATGGTTTGAAGTTGGTGTGATGCGCAACTGGAAAAATAAGGAAAAAATTAGTGCTTGGATCGAAGTAGTGTTATAAACAAATGGAAGTTCTAGTTTTCTGTTACTTCATATTTAATTAAAATTGAAGGATGTGATTAAAAAAATGTGTTAGAGGAAATCATTCTTGTAACTTTAATTGGATTGTGGAGAAGATAATTCAAAAAAAAAAAAAAAAACTATAACTGAGGGATTATTACATACTTATTGGTTGTGGAGGGGGGTAATTCAAACAAAACTCATAACTGATGGGTTTATATGTAGCTCAAATATTTACGAATCAATCTGAATTGCTAGTTGTTTTTGACACAATTCGATCAGGGCCGCCAGTTAGCCCGTGAAGGATTATTACATACTTATTGGTTGTGGATGAGGGGGTAATTCAAACAAAACTCATAAATGATGGGTTATATGTAACTCGCATATTTACGAATCAATCTGAACCGCCAGTTGTTTTTGACACAATTCGATCAGGGCCGCCAGTTAACCCTTATATGTTTTATAATGTATATATAGGTGAAATTCGGGCCGGTCCACTTTATTAAGTTTCTAATAGCTAAAGTATCCTCTTTTATTTTCAACCGAAAAAATCACTTTTGACGCAAAAAGACTACGATACCCTTAATGAGTAAGAGGCGCGCTACAACAAATTTCTATATCGCGGTGCAAAATATTGTGACGGATGAAGTATCCATTTTTTATTATTATTAGTTTATACCACGGTTCACAAATTCAAAAGTCAACAAAGTTTTGTACCCCGATTCACAAATTCAAAAGCTAGCATATTTTTGCACTGCGATTCTTTTCTTAAAATTGTTGTACCGCAATATATTTTCACTTTATACTGTAATTTATTGAAAATTAATTATTTTTTTGCATTTTAACAACCTTTTCAAATCGCGATTCAGAAATTTGACACCGCGATTCACAAATTCAAAAGCTAGCATAGTTTTGCACCACAATTCACAAAATTAAAAGCCAGAATATTCTTGCACCGCGATTCCTTTTTTTATATATCGTGGTGCACATGTTGGAATTGGAAATAAAGAAAGTTATTATTTCTTGCATCGCGATTCTTTTATTAAAATTGTTGCACCGCGATATATTTGTACTTTATACTGTAATATATTGAAATTAAATAATTCTTTGCACTTTAACAACATTTTAAAACTGCGATTCAGAAATCATTAAACAAAAATAAAAATTTTATATAAAAAAATGATTTGTGAACCGCGGTTCATGAGGCTACTCATCGTTAAGCGTTCATTAAGAGTAACGTAGTCATTTCTCTCTCAAAAATGATTTTTTCCGGTTGAAAATAAATAAGGTGTATTGTAGCGATTAAATTGTTGGAAAAGGGATTGATCCGCAATTATATCTATATATTATAGTGTCAAAATAGTTTACAATTTATTGTCTTAACCCAGTGGTTAAGATGCCCATTATTTAAGCTAAGGGTCCTAGGTTCAAATCCTCAATTGTTACATGTTTTAATCTATTAGTTTTTTTAGTCTATGAACTGTATAGAATGTTTAATTTGTTAGTTTTTGTAGTCTATGAAGTGTATAGAATAGATGATTATATGGTTAACATACCTAGTAGATTGTGATAGATCTTAGATTCAATTCTTGCTATAAATTTTTTTTTTTTCTTTTTTTCAATACTTTAAATGATTTCATTTTTATAAAGGGGTACCCCCCCTTTTTTTGGCTATGGACCTCTCGAAACTCAAGGCCTTCATAGTACAAAAAAAGTGATCTCAATTACGTGTTTGTGTTTTGAAAAAAGAGACATACCTCAAATTTTTATTTAAAACATTTGTGCATAACTAAGGGTGATAATTAAGTGTTAATGGATAGTTTTGAGTTAAACTATTATTCATTGACATAATAGATAATAGCCTACCCTAAAATTATCTATTAACACCTAATTATCACCCATATGCATAACCATGTTATATTGGATATGCAATACCACAATTCATGAAAATTTTCATTGACCTATCATTTTCCATCTAATTAAACGATACTACTATACATTCATCTGAGGGAACGCCTTTCATTTATTACTATAAACCTAACCCTACATTTAGTGTTCGTTTGTTACAGCTTTTTTTAAATTGACTTTTGAATTTTAATTTAAAATAAATCATATTTAAAATGTTTGTTTCAACTTATAAGCTAAAAGCCAATAAGTTAGGTACAACAAAATTTATACATTAAAAAACCAAAGCCTAAAATTTTAAGTTTTTTAGTTTCTTGAAAACACAAAGACAACTATTCATTAATAACCTTTTGATTATTACAATCTTACCCTCTCTCATAAATACATAAAAAGGTAGGAATATTAATTTTAATATTTTTTTAAAAAAATAAAAATTTAATGCGGATAATAAATATTATAAATTAGTTATTCATTTTGTTATAGGGTAAACGTTTTCAACCTCCGCATATTTGATTTCTTACATTAAAAATTGACAATGAAATAATAAAAATTAAACTTAAAAGACTAAAGATAATAATGATGTAGAAAATAGTCACATATTTATTTATTAAGATTAAGTAAATAAAGATTAATTAAATATTATCTCATGTTGAGCTGAGTTTTGTAAGATAAAAGTGATATTTTTTTCTTTAATAAGAGACTACTTGATTTGGAAATTTAAGGTTTATGATCAATTTTTAGTAAATAAATAATTTTCAACTTATTTAACAAATATACTTATAAATCGTTTTTCATCAATTACAACAAATAGTTTATCATCAAATTAGGTATAAGTCATTCAGCCATTAATCTAAGCTATTAGCTATAAGTCACCAACTTACAGTTTACATAATCTTCTAACAAATTAAATTCATTAGACAAACTCAAGAATCAGCTGCTCATGCCACATATTTTAACTTCTTTCTGGTATTAATTTGGTCAACTATCTTATTTCTCTTTTTAAAGCTTTTTAAACCTCTTTAGTACTATATTAATTTGGTGTATGATCTATCAAAGTTAATTAATATTACTAAGAGGTGGCAATTCGTGTTATCATGTCGTGTTCTACTTCACTATCATGTTTTCATATTAACTATCTTATTTGATCATAAATATAACAATAAATTTTATTTTGAATATATTAATAATTTCGTGTCTTTTGTGTCGTGTTTGGTAGTGTCATGTCGTATCGGTTTTATTGTATCATTTGTCTCTATAATCGTGTCTTATAATTGCGTCGTACTAGTTTATCCAATCGAATCGCGTTGGCTGTTGACACCCCCAGATGCTTATTGTGAAGGGGTATACTTAATACAACGCCTATAAAATACTTAATACATCACTTTTTGTTGAAAAAAAACTATATTACCCTTAACAAAAAAAAATTTAGACATTGGGATTGGTTTGGGAGTAGTCCTAAACCCAAAAACAAAAAATAAATTTTTTTTTACGTATTGGGACTGGTTTGGCAGCAGTCCCAAACCAAAAAAAAAATATTTTTTTTTGGACATTAGGACTGGTTTGGCAGCAGTCCCAAACCAATTTTTTTTTTTTTTTTTTGGCATTAGCACTGGTTTTGGAGCAGTCAAAAAAAAAATTTGGACTGGTTTGGCAGCAGTCCCAAACCAAAAAAAAATAAAAAATTAGGCATTAGGACTGGTTTCAAATTTTTTTGTTGGACTTTTGGGTGGTTTCGGGCAGCAAAAAAAGTTTTTTGACGTTTCGAGCAGTCCCAAACAAAGAAAAAAATTACTTTTTTTTTTCATTTATTCATAAAATGGCAAAGGGCAATTTGGTCTACTTTTTTTAAAAAGTGACGTATTAAGTATTTTATAAGTGATGTATTAAGTATCCCTGATTGTGAATAATGTAAATATTAGATAATAATATATTTATTAATTATTTATTGTAATTAGTGTTTAGTAGTTACTACCTTGTATATTTCTTTATTTATTATAATTCATTCCTTGTAAAGGTTTTTTGTACCATACTTCTAGTGTAACCCTAATTGTAACTCACTATATAAATAAGTGATTCAATCAATGTAAATACTATGTCGTTATTCTTATCAATTATGAATTTCTACATGGTATTAGAGCTTTGCTCTTAAAACCTTCTTCCTCTTGCCGTCGCCGCCACCCACAAAAATTATGCTTCCATGACTAACGACAACCAAACCCTCACCATCAAAAACCCCATTCATTTAACTTAAACCTTTAACCACATAAACATCTCCCACCACAACATCACCAAACTCACATCCACCAACTACATAGCTTGAAAACTCCAAGTTGAAGCAACCCTCATTGGCTATGACCTCTACAAATTCATAGATGGCTCACACCAATGTCCACCTCTCACCGTCATCGTGCTCAAACATCCAAGGATGTTCCAACCCCCAACCCACAATACCAACCTTGGATTCGGCAGGACAAACTCTTGTTTGATGCCCTTGTCGACTTCCTTTCTCCTCTCTTGGTCCTCATGATCCAAACAACAGGCCACCACCACCTCCGAGGCATGGGACACTCTGGCTCATACCTATGCTCGCCTGACACGCGGTCACATTAAGCAGATCAAAGACTACCTTAAGTGAGCTTCTAAAGGCATTTAGACGATATCAGACTACATGCAGTCCATCAAGAGTCGTTCGGATTAACTTGCTGCTTTCGGCAAACCCCTCGACCATGAGAATCTCATTGAGATCATCCTCGCGGGCTTAGATGATGACTAGCGCCACATTGTTGATGTGGTCGAAGGGCGAGACACTCACATCTCGTTTGATGAGCTCCATGAGAAACTCATCATGAGTTCCACGAAACTGCTCTTGAAGCAATCTCAGCCCGTGTCCTTCTCACATCCTGCTTCGGCCAATCCTGCTACCTCGAGGAACAACAGCTCGCATGCTCGGTAGCCTTCCTCGCAAACTCGGCATGTGCTCTCTCAACCTCGGCAGTCTCCCACGCCGTCCTCGGCTTCGGCTCCTCGCTACAACGTCCTTACTCCTTATCTCGGCAAATGTCAAGGCTGCCGCCAAGAGGATCACTTAGTTGCTCACTGCCCCAACTTACAGCTGGTCGCCATTACTCCTCAGTCCACTGCTTGCCCATCCTTAGCAAACAGCTCCTGGAAACCGTGGGCTCACCTAGCGACCACAGCGGACACTGCGACATCGAGCTTACTTCTTGACAGTGGTGCCTCTTACCATGTCATCCTGACAACCTCTCTCTACACTCCAACTACATGGGTACTGACAACATGGTTATTGGTGATGGTACAAGCTTAACAATTTCCAAAACTGGATTCTCCTCTATTCATACACTATTACACACATTTGTCTTGCATAATGTTCTTTTTGTTCCTAAAATGAAACACAATCTCATATCTATATCTCAATTTTGCATCTCAAACAATACATCCATTGACTTCTTATCATCTGCTTTTCATGTGAAGGATCTATTGACATAGCGCATACTGCTGACCGGACAATCGAAGCATGGTGTGTATGAATAACCGGCCACAGCCCCTCTCCTCGCCCTTCTGATATTTGGATTTCCCCTCTTTATTTTGTTGATGGATTTAAATATTATGTGATTTTTGTCGATCATTACACTAATTATTTATGGTTCTATCCGCTCAAACGAAAGTCTAAACTGTAATGATTTCTGTACTTAGAATAAATCATTCTCACTTTTGCTCGACTCTTGAAAGCCCAATCGTTTTCTCCCTTTTCTTTTTCAGACTTGAACTGTAATGTATAGTAAAAGATGATCGACCATTTGTAGGCTTCTTGATGATCCCTTTTATATCATTTCACGTTTTGAACAACTAAAGTATATAGATTTCCATTTGTCTCCCGTCGTACCAATTTGGGCAAAGACAATATGAATGTGGATCGACAATACTTTAGCAAAAAAAAAAAAAGAGGCATTTGGTCTCGTATTTTTAAGTTAGTTATATATGCAACGTGCTTAGATGGCACAGCTAGTCAATGCAATGTTTGGATATGAATGAAATGTAGATTATTCTTATAAGGGTAATGTTAAGATCATTCTTATTTTGATATTAAATATGAGTATTTTATGTGATGTGATATATTCTTATTGGTTGAATATTTTGTGTATCTCAGCATTTCAATCAATAAAAGCGTGTCATATCATAAAATATTCATATTTTAATGTAAAAAATAAGTGTAGCGAAAGTATTATCTTCTCATAAACCATTTTTTATTTTTAGTTCATTTACTGAAGAATGTACAACTCATGTAGACTTTAGTACAACACATGGCGCAACACCTAAAGCACATTTTTGATGTGGGGTTGAAGATCGGTTCCGTGTGTTGAAAAGACAGCATTGACTTTGCATGAGGCTTCTATCTTTTGCACCAGTGGAGAAAGGAGCTGGGCCAATTTGATTTGACTTTATGTAATGGAAGAAAAAAGATACAAACTCTAATATATATATGACTTTGGGTAATACAATGATTATTTCTAAAACCGCGTGATTCGGTTTAGTGCTTATTGCCCTAATCATGGGATTAATTTTACCAATTAATTAATTAAGGATTGAGTTTGTGATTTCTGGTAGAACATGTAATTAAAGCCAAGTTGATCAATTGAAAGACGATTTTAAAAAATAAAATCAAAGAGTGGTGTGAACTTGAACCACTATTTTCAGTTTGACTTGATTTTGGTTGGAGAGATTGGGTTCATTTGTGTTTAAAGTTTCAACCAATCGTTATGTTCGAAAACTTCATTGCAATCATCTTTGCACGGTTTTGAATTTTCCTATGAGATAACAACAAGTCTGTCATATTCTTTTGAGATTTAGATTCCATATACGATTTCCTTGGCAAAAACTAATTTAATTTCCAACACCACGAGAAAATATTCAATGGTTCTGAAGCATCGACTGTCATGCGATGCCAACATAGGCATCCTGTGGTTTTGACTGTTCCGGAAATGCAAACTCATATCATTGCTATAACACAGACTAAGGTGTAGTTGTACATCCCCATCTCACCTCACGTCTCATCTCTATAATCTATAAACATCATACATACGATTACGGCGAAAGAAAATTCAAAATTTGGTAGAAATTTATGTGTTGGTATATTCTAACTATAAGTAATAAAAAAAATTAAAAAATAAAAGACAAGTATTTATATTTACATTGATGAACGCCATATCCTTCCCTCGAAAGAAATAATGATAATCGAAACATCGTCATGATACTTTCTCCGGTCCCCTTGTGGTATATCGAGCAACTCGTGGAAGTCCATACCTGCAATATCACGATAGAATTAATCTCTCTATGCATCGGTGGAGGAATCGTACAAAAAAATTCGTATTTTTATACTCCATAAAACATTTTTCTATCTTATATCAAGTCCAGGAAAGGTATATACCAGCTTTCTTAGCAGCACGAAATAATACTTCTTCGACAAGATGTTGTGCAGGGTCTCCCTCAGGGAACGAAGAAATGAACATCTCAACTTCGGCGACTGCCTCTTCATTGGTGAAGTATTGATAGAGTCCATCAGAAGATAATATTAAGAACTTGTCTCTCGGGCCGAGTCTATGGTGGTAAAGTGATGGTGAACAGTTGATGTAAGGTTTAGCTCCTACGTAATCGGTTCTGAACATCTGAAGAAGTGCATTGTTCCATTTTGGCTGTAATATATATCAGCAAAGAGAAATTGAACCTTAAAAATTAGACCCTCATGCACAGAATGATCAAAAAGAGAATGCAAAACAAGAAGATGGAATCATTGGCGTTTTCGTATGTGGTCTGTTTTCTTTTGCATATATCTCTAGGAAATTGACAAACGGATAATTTATCTTCGCTAAGTAAACTATGTGTCTTTTGTGCAGTGAAGACGCACAAGAAATTCGACTTCTTTGTATTTTAGATACTTCCTATAGTTTTGTCTCCAGACATGGTAACCGAAATCAAACAGAGGAAACAACAGTATGAAAACAAAGAAGTCGCATGCGGCATGCGGCATGCCCAAACACAGAAAAAGACTGATGATAATTTACTGAAATGCATAGATCAATTATCTTCATGAGTATAAACTTAAAACGTTAAAACTTGGATGCTGAAGTACCTGTTTTAGAAAGCCAGCCCCGAAAGCCCTAGTGACTTTCAATGACCCTTTCACCCGATCATTCGTTACTGCAAAAGGATCATCACGATGCTCGCTCTTAATCCTTTGAACCTCCTGAAAATGTTTCACAATCCACACATAACTAAATCATCGGAACATTTAACATTCAAACATTTATTTCCATTTAAAGAAACTAAGAGAATCACCTCGTCAACGGATGTACTATGATCAACACTGAGCTGAAGAGTATCCAAATTTGGAAAACAATCAAACTCGACATCCCCATCAAACAACTCACCTTTCCTTGCTAAAACAGCTCGACTATCCCCAACATTCATCAAGTAAACATCATCACCTTTCATCAACATTGCCAATAGGCACGAACCCATCAAAGCTAATTCCGGATTCTCCATGAGCATCAAATCTGCAATCTCCAGGTACGCCTCCTCGGTCTTCCTCAATGCCTCAGAAAGCCCTTTCAACACATCCGAATGATTAACACCGACATCGACCTCTTCTCTATCCTTATTCCATTTCTTTCTTACCTCTCTAGTCCTACTCCAAGAACTATTCAAGTCACAAACCAAACTCTTATCCGTCGATTTTGACTTGTCCAAAACCTCATCCTTTTGTGTGGATTTGGTCATATCATCCCAAAATAGTATACCTTTGAGCTCCTTATGCACATTAGAGTACAAATTGTTGAGCAAGAAATCGGTCGCATCAGGGCCATTAAAACCATCATAAATCCCAACAAAATCCCAACCATTTTCTTCACAAATCACTACATGAACCCTATCCTCCCCTGCTTTCCCCTGTGCCCATTGCACATTTTGACTCAAAATTGACTCTTTATCATCATCTTCATCACAATCAATTAAGCTCATTTGACCACTCAAATAGTTACTCATAGTAGTACTGCTACCTATACTTGTGGTGCTAATTTCATTTTCTTGACCCGACCCATTTGCCCAATTTGAATCTTTTGAACCTTGACCCATTGGCTGGGACACTGATTTTTCCAATGTTTTTTTGAGAATTTTCATCAAAGAAATTTTCTTGGATTTGGGTTTGTACCTCTGTAACTGATCGTACTGGTTCTCCAACGGGCCGGATGTGAGGCTCCGTTCTATGGGACCCGATAGGAATCCTCTTTCAATGGGACCGGACCCAAACGCCGAACCGGGACGACCCGAATAGATTGGACCCGAACGGACCGATGGTATTGAGCTCCGGGGAATTGGCTGGAGCGGGATTGAGGCGAACGAATCCGAGCTCTCAAACGAGGCCGCTTTGTCAAGCGTAAAATTGTTATACGGATAAAGATCAAGTAAAGCCGTCGACAGAGGAGTCGATGCGTTGGCGCTAATGGAAGCGCCGGAGATTGTACGGAACGTCGACGTTGTCGGGTTGTTGTCGATGGTCTGGAGCTTGGTGCTTGGGTCCGGTCGGATGTAGCAGAAGGAGTGGCCTAATCCTTCGTCGAGTGGGTTGGAGAGGTAGACGGCGATGTCATGGTGGTGACGTCGGCGGGAGATTTCCCCGGCGTCTCCGGCGAAGCATAGCTGTAATTTTCCAATGCCGTTGCCCATGTAGAGC
This sequence comes from Codonopsis lanceolata, assembly GCA_013146195.2. Classification (NCBI taxonomy): domain Eukaryota; kingdom Viridiplantae; phylum Streptophyta; class Magnoliopsida; order Asterales; family Campanulaceae; genus Codonopsis; species Codonopsis lanceolata. The sequence goes on along the minus strand of CM028381.1, from coordinate 112,469,066 downwards.
CAGAACCTGAAAACAGAGAGATGGAAGGTAGGAGTAGAGAGAGAGAAAGTGGGGGTGGAAGAGGGATAAATGGGAGGAGAGAGAAAGTGGAGAGGAGGAGTTGACTTTGGGAGATAGAGGAGAGATTTTTAATTTGGAATTTAATATTCTGGTTTTCTGGTGGGGTGGGGGAGAGGGTTACTGTTGGGGGCGTTGACAAATGAGTGTTGTTTTTAGTATGGGGAAGGAGGGAGAGAATGAGAGATGGGGTTTTATACGTACTTAAATGGTTAAGCGTATGGGGTAGACTTTTTTCCAATTGTCATCAGGTGGTATTATTTAAGAAAGTCAAAGTCCTTAAATTGGTGTTTTTGTTACGAGTATGGTTTCTAACTTCCTTTGCTCAAAGTAATTCTGACTTTGTTTTAGTTTACTTTTTTTTTTTTTTGGTCTTTTAGGTTATAATGGCAAGAATCGAACTTGTCCGTTGTAAAGTGTAAAAGACAATTCATAGTATCTCTCGACCATAACCAAATTGGTGACTTGCACTCTAATGAGAATGGAGTTGTGATTATGATTCGATTTGATCCAATTTATCTTCAAAATAACATTTCGATTCTAACAAAATACAGGACCATAATTAATTCAATATGCATTAAAACCAATATTGTAGTTAGGGTTGAAACCAATTTAAAATTTGTGAGAACCAGAACTTGATTTATACTTCGGTTCTTAATTATTTAATACAAACAAATTAGTAATTTTCTAAGTCTTATTGAGCTTATCATATATTTCTCATGAAATTAATGGCGTTTTTATTTATACTCAAATAAAAAATAAAAGTGTAACAAACTTGTTAATGAAATTAATGAATTTCTTATTTATACTAAAATAAATATTAAAATATTAAAAAACAACTTACTTTAACATGGTATTTCCATGAGGTTAAAGTGGATATTAAAACTCATAATAATTTTTATGACAGAGAAGGAAAGAAATAAAAATTTACTATTTATATTTTGGAGTTAAATTAATATTAATTTTTAGTAATATATAATATTATATATATATATATATATATATATATATATATATTATCGGTCTACTTCTAGAACCAATTTACTAGTATTAAAGTTGGGATTGAACCAATTATCTAATTCTATAAAAACTCAGAACCAGAAGTAGAACCAAACCAATAAATTGATTTGGTTCAATTTTTATTGTTTTGGTCTGGTTTTATTGGCTCAGTCCAATTTTGAAATGTTGGTCTCTTGTAAAACGGTCTTATGGATCTTAATTCGTAACAAGGAACATCTCTCTCATAATTTAACCCACTAACACACGGTGTATTGGGTGAAAATGATCCGTCTTATAAAAAATATCCGTAAGAACATCTTACCTAAATTTTTACCAATCTCAAATCTGCAGTAAACACCTATAATTTATTTTTGGCTAATCACAAGCGAATTTCACTAACTCGTGTTTACCAACTTCGCAGAACCTTGCCACCTCAGTTCAACCTAAAACCAATTACTCCATTCTACGGATGAGCAAATAAATTTCAAAAGGTAAAAATTTGGGTAAAACGGTCTTACAGATATTTTTTGTAAAACAAATCATTTTTTATCTGACCTACCCTATGTTGGTGGATTAAGTTGTGAGAGAATGATGCTCCGTCTTACGAATTAAGATTCGTAAGAAGGTCTTACTAATTAAGATTCGTAAGACGGTCTTACTGGAGACTAACTTTTTGAGATTTAGTTTTTTAGGATTGATGTTAAGTAGAATTGATAGACTTTACAACGATAATAATAACAAGTCATTAAATGACTTGTGATGATTAGTATTAGCAGACTTCTTCCTTTAATTTTTATTAGGGTTAAATGCATCATTAGTCCCTGAACTTTGGCCCTTCACATGACAGGTCCTTGATTTTCAAAGTGTATTACCACTGATCTAAGTACTTAATTTTCGTCTGCCGGTGGTCCATAACCCTAACTCCGTTAATAAATTATCTTTATGTGATCATGTGTTACCCACGTGCACCAAAAAAGGGTAATTCGATAACTTATAAACTTAAAGGATGATCTTGAAGTTTGAAAAGTATAAGGGCTCATGTTGAAATTTTACCCTTCTTCTTCCCCAACCCAAGCTTTGCCATTTCTTCCAAAATAGGGGTAAGAATAATCAAGAACAAAATAAACAAGTTACCAATTAGAAACAATTATCATGAGTAAATACCAAAACTAAACAATTTTGAAATGGAGAGCATACCTACGACAGAAGAAGGAAGGGGGAGACAGCAAGAAACAGAGCGGTTGATAGGGTTTGGGCAGTACCATAGCTTGTTTGGACATGGCGAAATGGCATTGAGATCTGCCATTTCCATTAACCTTCTTTGTTGGCGAGGAGCTTAGTTAAGGTAATAGGAAAAAGTCACGTTCAACTTTCTTGTTCTGTTCTAAGAGCTTCCATGGATTAGAAGTCTTGAAATTAGAAACCTCGTGGAGGCTTAGCATGATTTTTGAAGTGGGAAATATAGGGGAAAGAGAGAACGAGTAAGAGTTGTGGGATTTTCATGAAGGGAATGCTAAAATATCTTTCTTATCATTTTGATTTTTTAGCTTTTCCCTTTGACGATTGAGGGATGATCACTCGTGCTCTCTCCGATCCTTGTTTTTCTTCCTGGGTTGGGAAAGAAGAAGGGTAAAGTTTCAACATGGGCCCTTATACTTTTCAAACTTTTGGGATCGTTCTTTAAGTTTATAAGTTATCAAATTACCATTTTTTGGTGCACTTGGGTAGCACATGATCACATAACGGTAATTTATTAACGGAATTAGGGCTAAGGACCACCGGCGGATGAAAATTGAGTACTTAGGTCAGTGGTGATATACTTTGAAGATCAGGGACCTGTCGTGTGAAGGGCCAAAGTTCAGGGACTAATGGTGCATTTAGCCCTTATTATTATTATTTTTCTTGTTATTTCCGCTTGAAACAACATAATTTGAAGTTTGGTCAGCAGAACCACGAGACTACCTCGTTTTAACTCATTTAACAATATGCCGCGATCACTAGCCTTGATTGTATTAGTGCGATCACACTAGCTTTCATTGTTTTAGTGCAATGTATAATTTCTTTTGAAATCGACAAATAAAACTTATACCTAAGTTGTATATCTAAGAAATAAATATTTCATGTTGGAAAGATTCAAATAAAAAAATCTAAAGTCTAAATAGATAGGGATTGCAACAATTATATTAGGTTATTTATTTATAGCATTATTAATAGATAATTTGTTTGTAATCGTGGCTATACATTCTCGGGTCTTTCGTTTCGGAAAGTCCAGGATTATGCTCCCAAAGAAGCCATGAGTTACAAATTAAATACGCTAATTATGTACAATGTAAATAACATATTCATTTCATTTGTCTATTTTTTATGATAAAGCACAATCTTAAAACAAATGTGAAATCGAAAATAACACCAAATGAGTTTCACATTTGACATTCCCATTTCCCAGTTGCTACTTACAATTATTGAAGTCCAAAATAGCCTCAACAAGATAACTTAATTTGGCAACTAAGTAAAGAGGAACCCAATTTTAGTAAATATTTTCTCTTTGGTCCGCAAGTTGCGGCCAATCGAAGTGCCATCTGCAAAATGCTTGGCTTGTAAGAGGAAATAACACAATAATATGTGTAGTGCAAGTAAAGATTTCCTATAGTATTAGCCATTATTGTAATGGAGCTATATATTTAGGTTAGAATCTCCGGAATTTGTTAATGTATCTCTAGGCATATGCCCCGAGACTCGAGAGCAAACCAAAGATTTACTCATTTATCAACAATATTAACACTTTTACTAATTCATTAGTAACAAAATGATATTTTTATATTTTAATTTTTAAAAATATATCCATTAAATAAAACATTCTAAAATAAAATAGTATATTCTTTATTCAGAAGATAGGAATTAATTAACAATAACACCAATAAAGGTAGAGTAGATTATGGAAATGAGACTGATGATGACGTTTCTTGCTTTTCTTTCCTAAATTGTTTTGTGTTTTTCACTGGTAGGCAAAGCAAAAAAAAGGAGAGTTGACATCTTGACGGACACTTTATTGAAAAAAATGTGTTTAAAGAATAAAATTATATAATTTTGAGACATGAATTTTTTTATATGTCATTTGTGTTATAATAAGGATAATTATGGAAACGTGTTCTACTATGTGAGAACATCGAAATCATATATTCATTTATCCAATTTGGTATTGGGATGAATAAATTATGATTGGTTAAAATGTGATGTTGGAAATAAATTTATCTCACATTGAAAAATTAACAAAAGCTGAGCGGTTTATATACAAGTGCTTTATGTGGTAAGGGTAAGCTTATGTGGAATAGATGCTCTCTCTCGCGCGCCTGCGAGGGGTGCAAATCATGGTCAAGACTTGTTATCATTTGTTCAAATTGAGTTTTGAATGAATAAGATATAAAACTTGTTAAAAAATTAATATTTTTAGCGAAAAAATTATGCAACTTGAGGCACGAATTTCTTTACGTGTCATTTTTTGTTGGCAAAAGTAATTGTGCAAATGTGTTCTACTCTGCAAGACCATCGAAATGATATATTTGTTTGCCCAAATCAAGTTTTGGATGAATAAGATATGAATGCTTAAAATATGGTGTTAAAAGTGAGTTATTAGAAGTAATGTCTCACTTTAAGGAGTTTTATCTCACATTGGTTAGAAGTAATGCTGGTTGTATAAAGTTTTTCAATATAAATATTATACTATTGACAATAAAAGAAGTTATATACATTAATACTAATATCCTTATCATATTGATTATGATTATTATTATTATGTATTATTATTATTATTAGTTAATGCCTAGAAAAAGAAAAGTTTTTTAAAGCCTCCACTTTGATGCTTTACAATGAAGATTTATCAAAAGATGGTGAAATAACACAACCGCTTCCCACCAACTTTAAATATATATATATATATATATATATATATATATATATATATATATATATATATATATATATATATATATATATATATATATATATATATATATATATATTTGCTTCAAACAAACAAACAAACAATTCACGTTAGTAATTACAAAAAGGTTTCCTTTAACTTTTGAATAAGCTTCATTTCATTACAATTTTCAAACGTTTATCTACTTCAACAAACAAATTACATGCAACAATCTTACCTTTTTTAACTCCAATTGTTCATAATTAACTGTCGAATTATTTTTCAAAAAATAAGTGTCGTGTATTTTTTTATATTATTAAAACAAAAAAGTAACACGTAAATCTTAGTATACTTATCTATTCGTAAATATCGATAGTTTATAATATATAGACGCAAAGTGCTTTAGCAATTTAAATATAAAGAGTGAGTATATTAATTTGTAAGATAAAATTTCACTCTCTCACAGCTTAACCTACCAACACACGGTGAGCCGGATAAAGAAGATCTGTATTACAAAAAAATCAATTAGACCGTCTTACTCATGTTTTTGTCAAATATAAATATGCAAAAATTTAGGTAAGATGATCTTACGATAATTTTTTGTAAGATAGATCCTCATTATCCGATCCATCACGTGTTGATGAGTTGAGCTGTGAAAAAGTGGTGTTCCATTTTATAAATTAAGATCCGTAAAACTGTGTTACAGCAGACTTGCTTATATAAATAAATTAGCATTTGACATTTTATGTAGACTAAATAAATTAGCATTTGGCATTTTATGTAGATTATTCGTATTAGAATAATTTAAGTGATTGAGTTCATACTTTGTCCTTACGAAAGCTTTATAAGTTTGAATGTCTTGTAAATTCTAAAATAGAAAGTGGAGACTCAGACAACCTGGTACCTTCTTTTATTTATAAGACTACGTTTGTAGGCGTGCACCCAATATGTCGAAGAGAGAGAGAGCGTGCGTGTGTTTTTTTACTAATGGTGCAATAAATTAAATAGTTAGACCTAATTACAATTGGAGACCTCATACTATGATATCCATTAGAAAACTCCAGAATGCTTACAAAGGTGCAGTTACGAGAATCAACATTTTAGTAATCTAAATGAGATCACGTTATAAACTATAAGGTGTAGACCGTTGACATTTCCTATTTTCTAATTATAATTTACTTCCAAAGGGATTAATATTCTAGATTATACACATTACTCCATTATAGTTGTTATTGGCTTGCAAGTGGACTTATATTTTAAGTTGAGGAATAAAGGAAGCAGGTAGATGTCAAACTGTATTACTGTATACACCCATTGTCACGCCACAAACTCTCTACCGATACCGTTGTCTCATAATTTAGCTACGTTATCAATAATCACATCTTAATCATAAATATTCTTAACTCATAATAGATGAACCTTAAAATATCCTTAACTCAAGTAAAAAACAAACTCATGATAATTCAATACAAAATTAAATACTTACCATAAGTCAACAATTTAGTCAAAGCACGATCATGTAACTAAATAAATAATCTAGATCTAGAAATCTCGGAACCGTCATCTTGGTCTACTCGAGCCAAAGTTCTCTAATAAATCTTACTCATTCATTACCTAAGAAAGAAGAGTATGAAGGGGTGAGAGAACAATACTCAGTAAGATCATATACAACCCATCCGGTTACTAAGGAGGAGTTGATCAAAACAAATCAGAGATAAATAATTTAAGTAATTCAAAATCCATTGCTCAAAATTGATCAGCAGAAGCAGTTATCAAATATCAAATTAAAGAATCGATAATCCAAACGAAAGATAAGTATTCAACAGATGACTCAAGTAATCAATTGCCACCAACCATCCCATACCGGCTGAAGACAACAGATTACTCACATAATATATATACAAGATTGCAGGTGAAAGGTAAAAATGCAACAAGTAGACTCGAGTAACCAATTGTCATTAACCGTCCCATACCGGCTGAGGACAACAGATTACTCACATAATCTCATGATTACGTAAGCGAATTAAACATTAACTCCGAAGAGTCTCGATATTTCGGTAGAGCTTGATATATCAGGAGAACCATACCACTGGCTAGGTGACATTAGATAAATTCAATTGTTCGATAAACATATCCACTAATCAAGTGGTATCCGATAAAAATCAGATTCAATAATCATATAACCGGCTTAGTGATCATGGTAGAATTTCAAAAAATTCAATGTTACAATAAGACTATGCATCGCAAAAATCATACTTTTCATATCAAAAGAACATCTCACATGAAGCTCGATAATTATGTGAGAATTAACAAAGAATAAAAATCATGATTTCGAAAGAAGTACAAGTGACAAAGTTCAAATTCAATTATCGATTTAAAGTCGGCGTACGTTTCAAGAAACATCGATATCAAAAGAGTAATGAAAACCTAACGAGCGGTACATAAAAAATTGGAAACCTAAAAGAGGTATAATCTCTTACCTGAATAATGCTATGAAACTAACTTGCCGATCAAGTACACTCCATTACACATGACAGTACAAATCTAGAATTTAAGACAATTTTTTAAATTTCGTAATTACACTATTCATAACAATTTTAATAGCTAACTTAACGTTAATAATACAATCTGGATACTAGACATTAATTACCCATCTCTCATTATAAGCTGTTGAACTTCCTTCTAGATATACAAACCCAACAAAAAGACAAGGCTTAAAACAATAATATATAAAAGGGTTAACTTCACCATTGGTCCCTGTACTTATTGAATTTCTAGCATTAGTCCATGTTTTGGAAAAGTGAAAAGTTGAGTCCATAGTAGGCTTTTCTTGTATGCTATTGGTCCTTCCGTTAACTACCGTTAGTTTATCAGCCGTTAACCCCCCATGTGTTGTTCACGTGTGATTTTTAGAGGGAAAACTGGTAACTTGATTACCTCTTCCTTCTTGTTATACCCTCATCTCGCCATCGTACATTCCTAGTCTCGCAACCCCCAAATCGACTTCCCAGCCTCGCAACCACCAAATCGACTTCCTCTCCCAAACCTCCGGCTTCCTTCTTCATCCTCTCCGGTCACTCCATCATCCCAGTCTTACGCCACCTTTTCTCATTCTTTATCCACCATCTCCAGCTTTCTCTCAGATTCCAGCCAAACTTCTTCCAATCCCAACGATATATCTTCTGTCTTCATTCAAGCTATGGTCATCCTCTCTCAAATCCAGCTGCAGAGAATGATCATCCGGGGAGAAGAATTTTAAAAAATGACTACATACGATGGACAATCTAGCAGGGAGCGCTTCCATGGATGAATTTGGTAAGAAGAGAATAAGGGAGCAGATGCTCCTCATAGCCATTCATCTTTCATGCTAGGTAGGTTGAAGCTTTGCACTTTGGAAGTGAATGACTTGAAAGCAAAGAAGAGGCCTTCAAGGAAGACGAAATCAAGGTCCTCTTCGGTTCGTCTTTTTGAAGGAAGCAGGAGATCCCCCGGCAGTATCAATATTACTTGGAGAGAAAGGCATGGTGTCAGTAAACTTCTTCTTCATCGGGTCAAGTGATATTGTCTATTATTTGGGTCAAGTTTTGATGATTTTGGTAAATTGTTCTCATGGATAATTTGGGTGTGATACTTTGATTTTCGAAATACTTTTACGATTGGATTTGGTATTGCTTGGGTATTGAGGAATTGTGAGCATCTGTGTTGGTGACTGAGATTTGGGAGTGAGGGTGAAGGAGGAAGCCAGAGATTTGGGAGTGATGAGAGGTTGAAGAAGAGTAGAAAATTGTTACCTAAGGAAATGACTAATTTTCCCTCTTAAAAATACATGTGGTACGCACATGCCCAATTAACAGTTGAAAAACTAATGGTAGTTAACGGAAGGACCAATAGCATACAAGAAAAGCCTACTATGGACTCAAGTTTTCACTTTTCCAAAATAGGGACTAATGCTAGAAAGTCGATAAGTACCAGTACCAATGGTGAAGTTAACCCTATATAAAAGGGTGGCACTATTCAGCCTCCATTTTCCTATAAGTTGACCCCCCAAAAATTTCAAAAGTGTAAACTCCCTATTTTACCCTTTCAATTAACCCCCAAAATTTTCCAAAATGTTCGGGCCTCATTGGCCGAACAACACAATGTTGTTCGGCATGCTCTATCCGAACAACACAGTGTTGTTCGGCCAAGGAGGTTCGAACATTTTTGAAATATCTTTAAAAAAATTAAACTTAGTGTTGTTTAGCATGCTCTAGTCGAACAACACAGTGGTGTTCGGCTAATGACGTCCGAACATTTTGGAAATATTTTTTAAAAAATTAAACTTAGTGTTGTTCGGCATGCTCTAGCCGAACATCACAGTTTTATTCGGCATGCTCTAGTCGAACAATTGAGAGGAGGGGGCGGTGGGGGGTCAACTTCTAAGGAGGGTAAAATAGGAAGAATGTGTTTTAAGAATTTTTGAGGTGGTCAACTCATAAGAAAATGGGGGCTGAATAGCGGCTAAAACCTCATTTATTTCCCCCACACTTTGTCATCCACCAGGACCACCACCATGAACAAACAAATTCAAACTCTATTCCCTCCGGTCACTCACAACCTCCATCAAACTCCTAATAGACAATTTCTTTATCTCACTTTCCACTTAAATGCTCGAATTTGCATGCTCACCCAAAATCAGGAGCAAAACAAGTAGTAATATTATTAATCAAATATGGTAAGGAAAATAATAAACAACCCAACACCTACCCTCTGCATGTCTGGTTTCATTTGTTTTATTCCTTCCCATCCCTCACCATTATTACCCCATCTTTCTCTCCATGTCCTCTTCACTGAACACCCACACACACAATTAAATACTCTCTGTACACGTACGTGCATACAAACTGATGTGTTTAAAATTACCTCGCAAGGGCACAATTCAGCTAGAGTATAGTTGTGCGGTAGCAAAGGTCGAACCTCAGGGAGAAAGAACAATATCAGGAAAGTAGTAAGAAACAGAGACAATTAACCTAAAGGGGGTTTTTATTTGAGAATAATTAAAAACTAATTACTGACAATTTAAACTAATTTAGAGAAAGAATTAAAAGTATGCAGAGATCACAGAATAATGGAATATTAATATGTGGGAGAAAATCTAGGAATTAGGATTTACTTGTATCTCCTTTGATGTTCATCTAACTTAAGTATCAATCAATTACAGACGATTTGCAATGCTTAGTACCCCGTTTTGGCTTTGCTTTCTTGATCCATCCACATAATAATTAAGGGTCCATTAAGTACTCTAATAACACACGCGAACCTAGATCTATACCTTAGCCCGATCAGGAAATCAGAAAGATCTATTTATCTTAGGATGACCAATGTATAACTTATGCATTCAGATCGTACAATTCATTATACCTAAGAGCCTACAAATTCACCAACGTAGCCATTATACGAGAGTTTCAATGCAAACCAAAGATAATCTAATTGGTAAACAATAATTGATTGAATGGTAATATAAATTATAACATAAGATTTGATACAAGTTACCTCCGATTCCTAGATAGATGTGGTTAGTTCATCATAGATGATGAACAACGAATTATGGGAGAAGAATTCATGATTGATCTTCAATAAGACAAAGTAATCTCTACAAAATTTGTGTTTCTCAGTAAGAGAGGCTTAAAAACGGACTCCCAAAAACCGATCCCTAAACCTAAACTAATAGGGTTGAATATATACTAGGTTGACACAGTCGGAGAAATTACAAAACTGTACATTGTTGAAAATGGGGCCAAGCGGTCACTTGGCCCAATAGAGTTAGCGAGCGCTTGATCATTAATCTTCGGACGTGCAACACTGGAAAATGCATGGTAGCATGGACCAAGGGAGCAGGCGAGCACTTAGTTGTTTTTCATGACTTGAACTTGGAAGCAGGCGGTCACTTGGCAGACGGAGATAGGCGACCACTTGATAACTAAACCTCAGTCACGCATACTAGAAAATGGGCGGTAGTTTGGTCATCATGATCAAGCGAGCGCTTGATCACTTCTTTAACTTCCAAACTTTGCAGTTTGGTCCTGGAATCTCCAATTGCTAGAAAAAATGACCACAAGACTTCTAAAATCTCCCATTCAACCTAAAACTTATAAAAACACTACAAACCCATATTAGTAGCTTAAAAACTCATGGAAAAACACAATTTAAGTAGGAATAAATACACAATAGATGCGTATAAAACACATCTATCAAATACCCCTAAACTTAGATTTTGCTCCTCCACGAGTAAACAAATAAATATAAAAAGCAGTAAATCACTGTAATAAAAAGAAAATCTTTTTAGAGGATGAAATTATTTACACTCTAGAAGTCCACAAACTCAAGGAAACTCAAAAGTGCGACTCAACTATGCAAATAAATACCAAAACAAATAAAACTAAATTAACAAATCAAAAATAAATAACTAAAATCTTTTTGATTATTCTCAGATCTGAACAATGCGGAAATTAAGAATTGTCTCAAGGAATGCTCTACAAATGTGTAAGGACTACTCCCATTACCAAATAGGTTCACTCAATCATGCAAATAGTACTATGATTATTCAACTGTGTGAACTCCCACTCGTATAACATTTCTAACTTAGACAGTTTAATCAAGTAAAGGAAAACATTCATTCTCCATTTTTGAATTAAAACATTTGCAAAACTAAAAGAAGAATCTACCATCAATACTCGGTCACTCTACGAAAGAGAGAATATAAAGGAATAAAAAATGCTTATACAGCCATCTCATGCACTTCCTATGTATGAATACACTGTTTTTATCTCCTACTTACTTGCAATATCTAAAGTTATGCTAACACATTGAGCTTTACCAAGAACTGTATATAAATGAAACATTGACCAATTAAACATTTATCATCAATTCGAGAAAGATATATCATGATAAAGCGACACTAGATCAATAGGACTTCATTAAGCTTGAAATGTAAGGCCAAAGGTAAAAAGGGTAGCGAAACGAAGGAAAGGAATTCAAAGCGAGAGAGCTCAACTACCCCAAATCCTCATTGCTTCCATTGCATGGATACATGCATTAGGCTAGGACCTGAAAAGATAAAAACTTGGGGAAATTTCCCCAAACTTGCTATTTATTATCTATTCATTTAAAATGAGTGATCCACTTTGTTTTCTTTTTCTTTTTTGTTGTGCCATCATTTGAATTCTTTTGCACCCCTTTTTCTTTTTTGTTTTCATCTCTTCTCTCCATTTTTTTTTTTGATGAAGAATACAACGAAGAAGATGACACTATATGGGGATCTTTTGCGGTGACAATTCCATGCAATATCAATTCCCAACCCAAGTTCTACTCTCTCAAAGGTAGGCTAAAGTGTATAAGCCTTAAAGGGTTAAGTTAATGTGGGTATAAGAAATGATGTCGAATGGGGGTTACAGTGTGCTTTTGAACACGCCATTCTTTTTAAGCTCAAAAGGGGACACCAAGGATATATATATATATATATATATATATATATATATATAATGAGATACAATTATAAATATCATATCCATATATGAAATGAAGAAAAGCTCCTAATGTATTTGACGTAAGTATTTGCTAGAAAAGATGTCGGGAAATTCAAGACTGACATGTAATCACGATTCAAAAGTGTGCTTAAGATATATTAGCAAGACAATTCCAAAAATTCTAACTATCATAAAGATGACCGACCCTATGTTACAATTCAGTGTAACACTCACGTATAGACAGTTATCCACCCTATTCAGTTGAACTAAACCAGTCTTGCAGAGAATGCAATGTGCACTATAGGTGATGACCCTCATATGTTCTAGATTTCGTTGAGTTATCTTTTTATTCTATTGCACAGTGGCTAAAAGGTCTGCATACCGGTTAGTGTGGCAACTGTTTTTAGAATCAAGGTTGTAATAGAATAGTTACTTTGTTAGTTTCTCCAAGGCGCAGGCCAGCATGCTTCAACAACAGTCCTTGAAAGCTCCATTCACCAGCAGACTTCCAAGTCTGCTTTGCTCAAAATATGACGATAGCCAAACTCATGGAATCCAAGTCATATATTATTTGAAATATATATTTTAATATCTAGTCAAATAATATTGAAATTATCTTCATCATGTTTCCCTCCCAATAGAAGTCAACTATCCCTATCTAACTCCAGACAATTGTACATACAGTCTGTCCCTCTGGAATCTTATTCAACAATGTCTGAAGACATTTCCTCATTTGGCTAAGAAGACTTTCATGTTGTATACTCCTGCAAGACTGAAAATTACTATGTTTGGTGTATCTGTCTCTGCAACACTGCATCTCTAATGCTTGTTGGACATAACCTATATAACACCGAATGCATTTAATGTATTATAACATTGGTGACATCCTCCTCATTTCAAGCGCAATGGTCCTGAAGATCTCCCTTGGTATATATTCAAGCATTGAAGATCTGAACAACATACTCTTAAGCACAATATTGAATATTCAGGCATTCATCTTCAATACTCAAGCATTCAAGAGATCAAAGGATAAGAACTAACACTCAACTAAACTCATTGAAGCTGCAGATCTTCTACATCAATACTCACAACAGCTTCTTTAGTTTATATTAATTGTTTTTTTACTTTAGCACTTGAGAAAATAAATCTTCATTGATTGATTTTCTCATCATTAAACACTTGGTTGAAAACTATTTTTGTACACGATCCATTAGAGATCTTGTTACTCACCTAGTGGATAAAAACAAGTGCACCTTTCAAAAACCAAAGCTAACCACTTTGGTAGTAGATGTAGTACTTTATAGTACGAACCACTTCTACATCCTTACGCATACTATCTTGACCGATTGTCTTCATTTCATCTTCATCATATCATTATCTCAATAGCTCCTTGCTCACTGCTTTAATCTTTAGAAGTCTAATGCTATATGTTATTATAACCAGTAGTCCTTTAAGTTGTTTACCTTTACTTCTTATTTATTTCGCTGCTCTAACTCTTTTATTGAGTAAACTATTTTTCAAAAAGGAGAAAACACTTGTGAAATTTTATAAAAGTATATCTAGGCTATTCAACCGCCCCATTCTAGCCTAAATTTAGCCTATTTGGGACCAACAATTGGTATAAGAGCTTAATTCTTTGAAAACTAGTTTTTCCGAGACTAACCTCTTGAGAATAGATCCTATGGCTCACTATATGTTGCCTACCTCGAATACCAGCCACGTCCCAATATTGGACGAAGAACACTTCGACGTATGGAAATACAAGATCATGAGATATATGAACTCTATTGATAATCGTTTGTGGCAATGTGTTCAAGTAGGTCCTCATATTCCCACGAAGCCAAACCTTCTTGCTAAAGTAGGAAGTGGACCCCCAGAAGTTCCCAAGCCCATAAACGAATGGACTGATGGAGAAAGGAAGCTTGTGGAGATCGACAGCAAAGCCATTCACATAATATCCAGCTTTGTCAATACAAGCACCTACCAACAAATCATTAGATGCAAGACTACAAAGGAAATGTGGGAAGCATTAGTAGAATACCTGGAAGGAGGCCTGCCCACAAGAGACAACAGGAAGTACAACTACATCCAATAGTTCGACTCCTTCAAAAAGGATCCCAAGAAGACTCTACGACAGATTCAATGAGGTAGTAAATAACTGCTACTCTTTAGGAAAAGAATATAGTGTTAAAGACATCAATATGAGATTTTTAGCTTCTTTAGGAAGTCTGTGGCATGTTAAGACCACAACAATAAAAGAGTCCAAAGGCTTAAACTCCATGCACCTTATAAGTTTGTATACGAGTTTAACTGTCTATGAGTAAGAGCTTCTTCAAGCTCAAGAGCAAGACAAACATTTTAAACTTCCTTCTTTTTCTGCAATTGTTCAAGAACCTTCCTTGCCGGGAAACAAATCATCTACTTCTTCTTCTAATGAAAATGAAATCCTTTCTGACGAACAATTTGATATGTTCGTAAAGAAATTTCAATGTTTCTCAAAGTTTAAGAAGAATGACACAAACATGCAACCTTTTAGAAAGACTACTGATAGCTCACAAAACAATGAGCTACGGTAAAATTTTGACTACGACAAGCAACCTAAAAAAAAAAAAAAAGTTAACTAAATAACTTTCGTTATGACCATATTTCTCTTTCTATATAAAAGTGTGTTTCTTACGTACAAATTAATGTATAGGCAACAATAAAGATAATCAACCTTAAATCGTGTTTAAAAAATAACAAGAATTTTTTTTAGTAATAAACCATATATTTGATGTAATGTTTCTATAATACTTAAAATTTGTTCTGGTGAAATTTAGGTAGACATTACTACATGTGTATGAAATTTTTTGAAGTACTGTAATAGATTTGTTGGTGAGTGTCGAGATATCAAACAAATCGGTGACGAGTTTACTAATTATCAGTGAATAAACCAAGAGAAATGAGTTTTAAAAAAAGAGTTCTTGTTTAAGATGATGAAGAAAACAATGAAAAACACATTTTATGAATATATGCATTTTGTCGAGGAAGAAAACAAAAATTTACTGTTTTCTCCCTTTAATATTTGAATGCTACAAGTAACTCTAAAGACTAACATATTGGTACCCAATTACCCCTTAATTGCATCAATTAAACATAATTATTTATTTATTTTTATTTTTCCTAAATGTTATATGCGTAAAATTCATGGCTAGAGTCACGTTACATAATAGAAAACTAATATTAAAAAATATTTTTTATCAACCGAATATTAAGAAAATGTAGGAGTTGTTATTTACTGAAATTAAAAAAAAAGAATTAGATGAATTACATGTTATAATTGTAAAAAAAAATTATCCAATAGTAAAATCATATTTTGATACCATATAGTAAAGCTTTGTATATTTTGCCTACCATAACAATTGATCCTAAATATTAATTATGAATAGATTAAACAATAATCAATTCAATACCAACCATATTATTATTATTCAATTTATGTTAATACAAAATAATGTTTAAATCAAATTAATATTTTATTATAGTAACGAAGTATCACACAATCCCTTCATTTTAAAATAATTTTCTTCCTTTTTTTCTGTTCTAAAATAATTATCTTCTCTCATAACTTTCCTTTAAAAAAACACTTTTACCTCTTTACCCTTACTTTTTCATCTACTTCAATTATAACCATATACAGAAGGGCATTAAAGAAAAAAATCACGAATTAAACCAATATTTATAATACAGTCAATTACTTTTTCTTAACGGTGTATCTGGTCAAAAGAGACAATAATTTAGAAACAAAGGGAGTATAATTTATAAATAACAAATATATTACTCAACTTCAAATAACAAGTAATTATTTAATAATAAGCAGTTTTTCCTAGCATAATAAGTTAAAAGTAATAACTAATAATGTGGTAGATAAGTAAAAAATGTAATGAAAATAACATCTCACTAAAAAATCATTAACAACACGTGCAACATGCGTGCAATGCGTGTACACTTGACTAGTTACAAGAAAAATGAAGGAATGCCACCATTTGAATAAACCTAAAAAAACAGTTCATGTGATATAGAGAAGCAAGTAATAATCCTAGTTAGGCTAGTAAAAGAGGCATCTTTAAATAACCTTGCCCTTTGCATCTGGTTCGTCCAAATGAGGCCCAGAATTCACTATGGGGCGAGAGTTATACATTTGGGTCACTCACATTCACATTAGTTTTCAATCCAGAACCAGTCGCCCATGCCTAAGATTCATTATCATCTTGTCTGCAACAAGAATCTATACTGAACCATGTTCCAGTTAACATGGTCGGAAACAAGATACAGGAACAAATTAGATGGATTCCATCCAGGTCGGGCTATATAGCCGAAATTCAATCATTAAAGTTCCTGGTGCAGATATGTCTGGATTGGGGCAACATGCATATTCGCATTCACATCTCATAAATGGTTTCGACCCAAGGTATGTAATCCATTCATTGTACTCTGTCCTATACAAGGGATTAATAAAATTCAGCTTGGAGCTGAGCCCGAGCTTTGAGGATATCAATTTCAAGTTGTGATAATTTGAATTAATTGATCTCAAAGCCAACAAGAGCACCACTTTAAAAGCAATTACTGAGCTTGACTCGATTATAAAATGATATCAGGTCCAGTAGAATAAGAAGTAAGAACAGGACATCATAATCGAGTCAAGCTCCCTCCATTCCTAAATCTATACCCTACATTTATAGAATATAAGAACATAACATCATTGACCAATATTTAGGTCGAAATATCATTTAGAGATTTTTACGCACTGATAACCATTCAACTTAAGGAACAATAAACCGAAAGCAGTATGATAGTTGGTAAGGGCAATCAAGGCAAAGACTTATAAGGCCATGGTGATTCAACGATATAATAGCAATATGCTTTAAAGGATATATTGTCAATTATGCTTCCAGCATAAGGAGATGCGCAAAGAGAAGATCCTCAACTCAAGTCATCAGATAGTTACAAAATCCATAAATCCTCAAGTCAAGTCATCAGATAGTTACAAAATCCATAAATCCTTAAGTCACTGGTTAAACTGTACTAAAATGTCAGTCATGCATGCATCCACAAGTCACTGGTTAAATTGTACTATAACGTTGGTGATGCATGCATCCACAAGAATACCTGATCATCCATCTAATTGCTCATTCTATTTGGATAAAAAAATACAAAACAAACTTGATTAGCAACATCAAAATAATATGATATGCCAATCTAGCAGGACAGTAGAAATGAAAGTACAAATGGAAGCTTGAACATGAATTACCAATTAAAACAGATACTACAAAAGCTAATGAACCAAAACAAAAACAAAAACAAAAAACTAGCAAACCACTATAAACATAGGCATATTGAAAAGATTGATAACTCATACCCTCACCCAAAGACCACAAATAAGACAAAATAAAATAGCTAAAATAAAGAATAAGAATTGAGTCGGTTAATTGGGAACTTGGGAACTTAAATCTTGTTGCAACTATAGTCGGCCATGTCCTCAGCCGGCTGTTACTATTTCTAGAAGTTCACTACGATAACAATTTCACTAAACTTTATAGCAAAGTAGTTGTACTTTTGAGAAGAAATTGATTGACAATTGTTTGCTAGGCCAGTTTAATTATATACTAGATGCTCGAAATTTTGCCACTAATGTATTACTAATTACTGACATTAAAGCCCGCTAAAGGGACTCAATTTGACTGGAACTTTTCCCGAAGAATTTGCAAATCTTAATTTTCAGTAAGAACTGTAAGTAGATTCATTGTTTGTATTTAAATCAGCTGACTAAATGATGGATTAGCCTTTTAGGCTTTTCAGGACTTCTTCTTCTATTTATTTCTTCTAATTTTCTACTTTTGGTTATACTTTATTAATGGCCCCTGTTAAGCTTCAGTATGATAATTTGTGTTGCCCAAATAAAAAACTCTATTGGCCCCTATTAACATTAGAAATGTTTGTAATATGTTGTTATGGCATTCACACTTGAGTTTAACCATGGTGGGTACTTTTTGTACCTACCCGAGAGAAGTTACCATGGGGAAAAGTAGATCAATATAAATATGTGGATCCAAACCAAATGTGCTTGATTGAGGTTAAAGATATGCTTGAAAGACTAGGGTATGAAGGCATAAGAAAAATGGAGGCATATCATTTGTTGCCTGATGTTGACCTTGATGATGGGTTGAAGGAAATTGTATCTGAAAGGGACTTAATGCACATGTTTGCATGTCATGTGGAGAGAGCCACGATTAAAATGTATTTTGTCATTGACCATGTAAATGATGTTTGTGAAGATATTACTAGACCTGAAGAGCTGCATAGCTTAGGAATTGATGGAGACTTCAATGGCTTTTATGAAGCTAGTGTATTGTATAATACACTAGAAGATGAAGATAGCAGGTATGAAAATTTGGAGCATTTTGATGAGGATGATGACTTGTTATATGATGATGTTGTGGATGGGTTGTTTGGCATTGCAAAAGAAAATGTTGAAGCTGAAAGTTCTGGAGTAACTAATGGAGTAGGTAGTAAGATAGGCCATGCATCTATAACACTATCTGATGAAGAGAATGATGACATATATACACCTCCCAACTCTGATGATGAAGAAGATGCCTTCGAAAGGTACAAAGAGTTCAATGAAGAAACTGACATGAAGAAGCCACTATTATGTATTAATATGTTATTTGCCTCTGCTACAGTTTTTAGAAAAGCATTAAGGGAGTTTGCAATACAACAAGGGTTTGACTTTAGATTTGTGAAAAATGAAAGCAATAGGATTACTAGAGTGTGCAAAGAAGAGTGTGGTTGGAGAATTCATGCATTATATGCCCATGATGATAAAAGAACGTTTCAAGTTAAGACTTTTCAACGTGTCCATGCTTGTAGTAGGAGCTATAATAGTAGGCAAGCCACATCAGCTTGGCTTTCAAGAACTTAAGCTTAGGGATGATCCATATTGGAAGATTTCTGCTATTCAACATTCAGTAAAGAAGGAGCACAAGATTGATGTTAGTAAAAGCCAAGTAAAAAGGGCAAAAAGGAGAGCAATGGAGGTTATTCAAGGGAGTTATAAGGAACAATATGGCAGGGTGTGGGACTATGGTGAAATGGTGATAAGGACCAATCCAAACAGTGTTGTAAGAATATGTGTTGATAGGCCATTTCCAAACATGCCAAGAGCTTTTCAAAGAATGTTTGTTTGCTTAGAAGCTGTGAAGGTTGGTTTCATAGAGGTTGTAGGCCAATGATGGGATTGGATGGACGTCAATTGAAGAGTCCATTTGGATTTTGGAGGTCAAATGTTACATGTTGTGCGGAAGGATGGCAATGAAAATTTGTTTTCAATAGCATATGTTGTTGTAAAGCTGAGACAAAAGACTCTTGGAGCTGGTTTTAGAAAGAGTTGTGTGAAGCAATTGGGAGTCCAGAAGAGAAATGATGGACATTTATTTCAGATAGGCAAAAGGTACTAAAATTTTATTTTCTACTTATTAATTTTTCCATCAATAACTATGTTGCTAATTTTTCGTCCTTTTAACTTTTCTTTCTATAATGCAAGGTTTGATTGAGACCTTTAATAACTTAATACCTTCTGTGGACCACATATTTTACTTATAGTACATGTATGCCAATTTCAAGGAGCATGGTTATAAAGGCAAGGCACTGAACGATTTGATGTGGGCAGCAGCTTCTTCATATCATATATCCGGAGTTTGAAGAACACATGACTGGCATAAAAAAGTTGACTGAACAAAAACCTCGAAGGTAAACGCTCTCAGCGAGAACCGAGCCGTAGCCATCTCACATTAGTTAACAAAAGCCTTGTCTATTTCATTCCAATTGCAAAATGCCTTAATAACTAGCTCACAGAATACAAGGGTGAATGTCACAAACTCCAATAGACATTTTTTCGAGCGGCACATATCAATAGCTCCATGGCCTTCATACCTGCTGTATAGCCCTCTAAGTAATAAATTAATCATCCTCTTATCCACTTCATAACCAACCTTCATTATTTCCTTGTAAATTCTCAACCCTACCTAATTTTTCCCCATTTTAACAACCCATGCAACAATGAGTTATAACTAGCTAATATAATCAAGCAAACAACCCCTTTCCTTCATTGTCTGCAACAATCAACACCCATCAATGGCCTTTTTCCTATAAATATTCATTAAGCAAAGTGTTATAGGTGATGACATAGGCACCAATCCCAATCCAATTGCTTCCCAAGCAACTCCATGGCTTCATTTGATCTACCCATTTCGCAAAAACCGTCCGAACAACACTGTATGTGTAAATACTTACTAGGCTTTCTTGTAGATTTCTTGATCTTTGACAACAACTTGTAAGCTTCTTCTTTTTTTCATTAAAGCAAAATGTAAACAAATTCCACTTCTACATCTACTGCAATGGAAGCAACTCCGCCAATCTCAAGTTTAATTTTGGTGGCAGACTGCTGGGTATCGGCTTCTACTTGGTATCCTCGAGAGATGGATTCAACATTTGCACTTTTTGAAAGAAAAATATTACCTATGCACTTAGTAAAACCCATGTTAAAGAATCTTCCAAAAATATACTAATCTAGGGTTTAGATGTATTATGCGACTAATCACCCGATGCACAAAACGGGTTGCCCTAATTGCTTAGATATATTTATACCTATTACTGAAAGGGGTTTAAGGTAATTTCCTCAATTTGATATACAAATATTGATCATAACGCTGTAAGAGCAGCATTGTCATTTCGCACCTACCGTTAGTCAATTAAGCCCCTATTATAGTTGAATGGGGCACATTGTTTTAATTGGAAGTTGAGGGGGACAATCCAAATCTAACCTATAGTTGAGGGGTTTATCTTTAATTTACCCATAAATATATTGTATAGAGACTGAATTTTCTAATTAGTAAGATACCACAAACTTAAAATGAAGAAGTACCACTTACCGTTCCACATAAGGAAAATGTAGGATGTTCTTTATCTTGTGCTTATCGTAGAGCTTCTTAACCATATCCCTTGAAAACAAAACAAAGAGCTCAATTTAAATTTAAAAAAATAAAAGAGACGTGTGATTCCCTCATGAACACTCTGGAGCGAGACAGTTCACTAAAGCAATGGTTGGCTTCAATGATTTTCTGAATGATGTGGGCTTAGAGGATCTTGACTTAACAAGGGGCGAATTCACGTGGTGCAGAAATTGTGAGGGTACTCAATACTCTAGGATTGATAGATTCTTGATTTCAGGGCAGTGGGAGGATTGCTTTAAAGGTGCTGCTCAATCTTGCCTTCCAAGAATTCTTTCGGATCACGTGCCATTGTTTCTAGAGTATAGTGGATTTATCAGAGTATAATAAGTTAAAAGTAATAACTAATAATGTGGTAGATAAGTAAAAAATGTAATGGAAATAACATCTCACTAAAAAATCATTAACAACAAGTGCAACATGCGTGCAACGTGCGTGCAATGCGCGTGCACTTGACTAGTTACAAGAAAAATGAAGGAATGCCACCATTTGAATAAACCTAAAAAAACAGTTCATGTGATATAGAGAAGCAAGTAATAATCCTAGTTAGGCTAGTCAAAGAGGCATCTTTAAATAACCTTGCCCTCTGCCTCTGGTTCGTCCAAATGAGGCCCAGAATTCGCTATGGGGCGAGAGTTATACATTTTGGTCACTCACATTCACATTAGTTTTGAATCCAGAACCAGTCGCCCATGCCTAAGATTCATTATCATCTTGGCTGCAACAAGAATCTATACTGAACCATGTTCCAGTTAACATGGTCGGAAACAAGATACGGGCACAAATTAGATGGATTCCATCCAGGTCGGGCTATATAGCCGGAATTCAATCATTAAAGTTCCTGGTGCAGATATGTCTGGATTGG
Organism: Codonopsis lanceolata; assembly: GCA_013146195.2. NCBI lineage: Eukaryota > Viridiplantae > Streptophyta > Magnoliopsida > Asterales > Campanulaceae > Codonopsis > Codonopsis lanceolata. The sequence continues at coordinate 112,446,674 of CM028381.1, read as the reverse complement.
GGCAACATGCATATTCGCATTCACATCTCACAAATGGTTTCGACCCAAGGTATGTAATCCATTCATTGTACTCTGTCCTATACAAGGGATTAATAAAATTCAGCTTGGAGCTGAGCCCGAGCTTTGAGGATATCAATTTCAAGTTGTGATAATTTGAATTAATTGATCTCAAAGCCAACAAGAGCACCACTTTAAAAGCAATTACTGAGCTTGACTCGATTATAAAATGATATCAGGTCCAGTAGAATAAGAAGTAAGAACAGGACATCATAATCGAGTCAAGCTCCCTCCATTCCTAAATCTATACCCTACATTTATAGAATATAAGAACAGAACATCATTGACCAATATTTAGGTCGAAATATCATTTAGAGATTTTTACGCACTGATAACCATTCAACTTAAGGAACAATAAACCGAAAGCAGTATGATAGTTGGTAAGGGCAATCAAGGCAAAGACTTATAAGGCCATGGTGATTCAACGATATAATAGCAATATGCTTTAAAGGATATATTGTCAATTATGCTTCCAGCATAAGGAGATGCGCAAAGAGAAGATCCTCAACTCAAGTCATCAGATAGTTACAAAATCCATAAATCCTCAAGTCAAGTCATCAGATAGTTACAAAATCCATAAATCCTTAAGTCACTGGTTAAACTGTACTAAAATGTCAGTCATGCATGCATCCACATGTCACTGGTTAAATTGTACTATAACGTTGGTGATGCATGCATCCACAAGAATACCTGATCATCCATCTAATTGCTCATTCTCTTTGGATAAAAAAAATACAAAACAAACTTGATTAGCAACATCAAAATAATATGATATGCCAATCTAGCAGGACAGTAGAAATGAAAGTACAAATGGAAGCTTGAACATGAATTACCAATTAAAACAGATACTACAAAAGCTAATGAACCAAAACAAAAACAAAAACAAAAAACTAGCAAACCACTATAAACATAGGCATATTGAAAAGATTGATAACTCATACCCTCACCCAAAGACCACAAATAAGACAAAATAAAATAGCTAAAATAAAGAATAAGAATTGAGTTGGTTTGGGAACTTGGGAACTTAAATCTTGTTGCAACTATAGTCGGCCATGTCCTCAGTTGGCTGTTACTATTTCTAGAAGTTCATTACGATAACAATTTAACTAAACTTTATAGAAAAGTAGTTGTACTTTTGAGAAGAAATTGATTGACAATTGTTTGCTAGGCCAGTTTTAGGGTTTAATTATGTACTAGATGCTCGAAATTTTGCCACTAATGTATTACTAATTACTGACATTAAAGCCCGCTAAAGGGACTCAATTTGACTGAACTTTTTCCCGAAGAATTTGCAAATCTTAATTTTCAGTAAGAACTGTAAGTAGATTCATTGTTTGTATTTAAATCAGCTGACTAAATGATGGATTAGCCTTTTAGGCTTTTCAGGACTTCTTCTTCTATTTATTTCTTCTAATTTTCTACTTTTGGTTATACTTTATTAATGGCCCCTGTTAAGCTTCAGTATGATAATTTGTGTTGCCCAAATAAAAAACTCTATTGGCCCCTATTAACATTAGAAATGTTTGTAATATGTTGTTATGGCATTCACACTTGAGTTTAACCATGGTGGGTACTTTTTGTACCTACCCGAGAGAAGTTACCATGGAGGAAAGGTAGATCAATATAAATATGTGGATCCAAACCAAATGTCCTTGATTGAGGTTAAAGATATGCTTGAAAGACTAGGGTATGAAGGCATAAGAAAAATGGAGGCATATCATTTGTTGCCTGATGTTGACCTTGATGATGGGTTGAAGGAAATTGTATCTGAAAGGGACTTAATGCACATGTTTGCATGTCATGTGGAGAGAGCCACGATTAAAATGTATTTTGTCATTGACCATGTAAATGATGTTTGTGAAGATATTACTAGACCTGAAGAGCTGCATAGCTTAGGAATTGATGGAGACTTCAATGGCTTTTATGAAGCTAGTGTATTGTATAATACACTAGAAGATGAAGATAGCATGTATGAAAATTTGGAGCATTTTGATGAGGATGATGACTTGTTATATGATGATGTTGTGGATGGGTTGTTTGGCATTGCAAAAGAAAATGTTGAAGCTGAAAGTTCTGGAGTAACTAATGGAGTAGGTAGTAAGATAGGCAATGCATCTATAACACTATCTGATGAAGAGAATGATGACATATATACACCTCCCAACTCTGATGATGAAGAAGATGCCTTCGAAAGGTACAACGAGTTCAATGAAGAAACTGACATGAAGAAGCCACTATTATGTATTAATATGTTATTTGCCTCTGCTACAGTTTTTAGAAAAGCATTAAGGGAGTTTGCCATACAACAAGGGTTTGACTTTAGATTTGTGAAAAATGAAAGCAATAGGATTACTAGAGTGTGCAAAGAAGAGTGTGGTTGGAGAATTCATGCATTATATGCCCATGATGATAAAAGAACGTTTCAAGTTAAGACTTTTCAACGTGTCCATGCTTGTAGTAGGAGCTATAATAGTAGGCAAGCCACATCAGCTTGGCTTTCAAGAACTTAAGCTTAGGGATGATCCATATTGGAAGATTTCTGCTATTCAACATTCAGTAAAGAAGGAGCACAAGATTGATGTTAGTAAAAGCCAAGTAAAAAGGGAAAAAAGGAGAGCAATGGAGGTTATTCAAGGGAGGTATAAGGAACAATATGGCAGGGTGTGGGACTATGGTGAAATGGTGATAAGGACCAATCCAAACAGTGTTGTAAGAATATGTGTTGATAGGCCATTTCCAAACATGCCAAGAGCTTTTCAAAGAATGTTTGTTTGCTTAGAAGCTGTGAAGGTGGGTTTCATAGAGGTTGTAGGCCAATGATGGGATTGGATGGACGTCAATTGAAGAGTCCATTTGGATTTAGGAGGTCAAATGTTACATGTTGTGCGGAAGGATGGCAATGAAAATTTGTTTTCAATAGCATATGCTGTTGTAGAAGCTGAGACAAAAGACTCTTGGAGCTGGTTTTAGAAAGAGTTGTGTGAAGCAATTGGGAGTCCGTAAGAGAAATGATGGACATTTATTTCGATAGGCAAAAGGTACTAAAATTTTATTTTCTACTTATTAATTTTTCCATCAATAACTATGTTGCTAATTTTTCGTCCTTTTAACTTTTCTTTCTATAATGCAAGGTTTGATTGAGACCTTTAATAACTTAATACCTTCTGTGGACCACAGATTTTACTTACAGCTAGTACATGTATGCCAATTTCAAGGAGCATGGTTATAAAGGCAAGGCACTGAACGATTTGATGTGGGCAGCAGCTTCTTCATATACAGTCCCGGAGTTTGAAGAACACATGACTGGCATAAAAAAGTTGACTGAACAATAACCTCGAAGGTAAACGCTCTCAGCGAGAACCGAGCCGTAGCCATCTCACATTAGTTAACAAAAGCCTTGTCTATTTCATTCCAATTGCAAAATGCCTTAATAACTAGCTCACAGAATACAAGGGTGAATGTCACAAACTCCAATAGACATTTTTTCGAGCGGCACATATCAATAGCTCCATGGGTATAGCCCTCTAAGTAATAAATTAATCATCCTCTTATCCACTTCATAACCAACCTTCATTATTTCCTTGTAAATTCTCAACCCTACCTAATTTTTCCCCATTTTAACAACCCATGCAACAATGAGTTATAACTAGCTAATATAATCAAGCAAACAACCCCTTTCCTTCATTGTCTGCAACAATCAACACCCATCAATGGCCTTTTTCCTATAAATATTCATTAAGCAAAGTGTTATAGGTGATGACATAGGCACCAATCCCAATCCAATTGCTTCCCAAGCAACTCCATGGCTTCATTTGATCTACCCATTTCACAAAAACCGTCCGAACAACACTGTATGTGTAAATACTTACTAGGCTTTCTTGTAGATTTCTTGATCTTTGACAACAACTTGTAAGCTTCTTCTTTTTTTCATTAAAGCAAAATGTAAACAAATTCCACTTCTACATCTACTGCAATGGAAGCAACTCCGCCAATCTCAAGTTTAATTTTGGTGGCAGACTGCTGGGTATCGGCTTCTACTTGGTATCCTCGAGAGATGGATTCAACATTTGCACTTTTTGAAAGAAAAAGATTACCTATGCACTTAGTAAAACCCATGCTAAAGAATCTTCCAAAAATATACTAATCTAGGGTTTAGATGTATTATGCGACTAATCACCCGATGCACAAAACGGGTTGCCCTAATTGCTTAGATATATTTATACCTATTACTGAAAGGGGTTTAAGGTAATTTCCTCAATTTGATATACAAATATTGATCATAACGCTGTAAGAGCAGCATTGTCATTTCGCACCTACCGTTAGTCAATTAAGCCCCTATTATAGTTGAATGGGGCACATTGTTTTAATTGGAAGTTGAGGGGGACAATCCAAATCTAACCTATAGTTGAGGGGTTTATCTTTAATTTACCCATAAATATATTGTATAGAGACTGAATTTTCTAATTAGTAAGATACCACAAACTTAAAATGAAGAAGTACCACTTACCGTTCCACATAAGGAAAATGTAGGATGTTCTTTATCTTGTGCTTATCGTAGAGCTTCTTAACCATATCCCTTGAAAACAAAACAAAGAGCTCAATTTAAATTTAAAAAAATAAAAGAGACGTGTGATTCCCTCATGAACACTCTGGAGCGAGACAGTTCACTAAAGCAATGGTTGGCTTCAATGATTTTCTGAATGATGTGGGCTTAGAGGATCTTGACTTAACAAGGGGCGAATTCACGTGGTGCAGAAATTGTGAGGGTACTCAATACTCTAGGATTGATAGATTCTTGATTTCGAGGCGGTGGGAGGATTGCTTTAAAGGTCTTTGCTCAATCTTGCCTTCCAAGAATTCTTTCGGATCACGTGCCATTGTTTCTAGAGTATAGTGGATTTATCAGAGTATAATAAGTTAAAAGTAATAACTAATAATGTGGTAGATAAGTAAAAAATGTAATGGAAATAACATCTCACTAAAAAATCATTAACAACAAGTGCAACATGCGTGCAACGTGCGTGCAATGCGCGTGCACTTGACTAGTTACAAGAAAAATGAAGGAATGCCACCATTTGAATAAACCTAAAAAAACAGTTCATGTGATATAGAGAAGCAAGTAATAATCCTAGTTAGGCTAGTCAAAGAGGCATCTTTAAATAACCTTGCCCTCTCGCCTGTTCGTCCAAATGAGGCCCGAATTCGCTATGGGCGAGAGTTATACATTTTGGTCACTCACATTCACATTAGTTTTGAATCCAGAACCAGTCGCCCATGCCTAAGATTCATTATCATCTTGGCTGCAACAAGAATCTATACTGAACCATGTTCCAGTTAACATGGTCGGAAACAAGATACGGGCACAAATTAGATGGATTCCATCCATGTCGGGCTATATAGCCGGAATTCAATCATTAAAGTTCCTGGTGCAGATATGTCTGGATTGGGGCAACATGCATATTCGCATTCACATCTCACAAATGGTTTCGACCCAAGGTATGTAATCCATTCATTGTACTCTGTCCTATACAAGGGATTAATAAAATTCAGCTTGGAGCTGAGCCCGAGCTTTGAGGATATCAATTTCAAGTTGTGATAATTTGAATTAATTGATCTCAAAGCCAACAAGAGCACCACTTTAAAAGCAATTACTGAGCTTGACTCGATTATAAAATGATATCAGGTCCAGTAGAATAAGAAGTAAGAACAGGACATCATAATCGAGTCAAGCTCCCTCCATTCCTAAATCTATACCCTACATTTATAGAATATAAGAACAGAACATCATTGACCAATATTTAGGTCGAAATATCATTTAGAGATTTTTACGCACTGATAACCATTCAACTTAAGGAACAATAAACCGAAAGCAGTATGATAGTTGGTAAGGGCAATCAAGGCAAAGACTTATAAGGCCATGGTGATTCAACGATATAATAGCAATATGCTTTAAAGGATATATTGTCAATTATGCTTCCAGCATAAGGAGATGCGCAAAGAGAAGATCCTCAACTCAAGTCATCAGATAGTTACAAAATCCATAAATCCTCAAGTCAAGTCATCAGATAGTTACAAAATCCATAAATCCTTAAGTCACTGGTTAAACTGTACTAAAATGTCAGTCATGCATGCATCCACAAGTCACTGGTTAAATTGTACTATAACGTTGGTGATGCATGCATCCACAAGAATACCTGATCATCCATCTAATTGCTCATTCTATTTGGATAAAAAAATACAAAACAAACTTGATTAGCAACATCAAAATAATATGATATGCCAATCTAGCAGGACAGTAGAAATGAAAGTACAAATGGAAGCTTGAACATGAATTACCAATTAAAACAGATACTACAAAAGCTAATGAACCAAAACAAAAACAAAAACAAAAAACTAGCAAACCACTATAAACATAGGCATATTGAAAAGATTGATAACTCATACCCTCACCCAAAGACCACAAATAAGACAAAATAAAATAGCTAAAATAAAGAATAAGAATTGAGTCGGTTAATTGGGAACTTGGGAACTTAAATCTTGTTGCAACTATAGTCGGCCATGTCCTCAGCCGGCTGTTACTATTTCTAGAAGTTCACTACGATAACAATTTCACTAAACTTTATAGCAAAGTAGTTGTACTTTTGAGAAGAAATTGATTGACAATTGTTTGCTAGGCCAGTTTAATTATATACTAGATGCTCGAAATTTTGCCACTAATGTATTACTAATTACTGACATTAAAGCCCGCTAAAGGGACTCAATTTGATGGAACTTTTCCGAAGAATTTGCAAATCTTAATTTTCAGAAGAACCGTAAGTAGATTCATTGTTTGTATTTAAATCAGCTGACTAAATGATGGATTAGCCTTTTAGGCTTTTCAGGACTTCTTCTTCTATTTATTTCTTCTAATTTTCTACTTTTGGTTATACTTTATTAATGGCCCCTGTTAAGCTTCAAGATGATAATTTGTGTTGCCCAAATAAAAAACTCTATTGGCCCCTATTAACATTAGAAATGTTTGTAATATGTTGTTATGGCATTCACACTTGAGTTTAACCATGGTGGGTACTTTTTGTACCTACCCGAGAGAAGTTACCATGGGGGAAAAGTAGATCAATATAAATATGTGGATCCAAACCAAATGTGCTTGATTGAGGTTAAAGATATGCTTGAAAGACTAGGGTATGAAGGCATAAGAAAAATGGAGGCATATCATTTGTTGCCTGATGTTGACCTTGATGATGGGTTGAAGGAAATTGTATCTGAAAGGGACTTAATGCACATGTTTGCATGTCATGTGGAGAGCCACGATTAAAATGTATTTTGTCATTGACCATGTAAATGATGTTTGTGAAGATATTACTAGACCTGAAGAGCTGCATAGCTTAGGAATTGATGGAGACTTCAATGGCTTTTATGAAGCTAGTGTATTGTATAATACACTAGAAGATGAAGATAGCAGGTATGAAAATTTGGAGCATTTTGATGAGGATGATGACTTGTTATATGATGATGTTGTGGATGGGTTGTTTGGCATTGCAAAAGAAAATGTTGAAGCTGAAAGTTCTGGAGTAACTAATGGAGTAGGTAGTAAGATAGGCAATGCATCTATAACACTATCTGATGAAGAGAATGATGACATATATACACCTCCCAACTCTGATGATGAAGAAGATGCCTTCGAAAGGTACAACGAGTTCAATGAAGAAACTGACATGAAGAAGCCACTATTATGTATTAATATGTTATTTGCCTCTGCTACAGTTTTTAGAAAAGCATTAAGGGAGTTTGCCATACAACAAGGGTTTGACTTTAGATTTGTGAAAAATGAAAGCAATAGGATTACTAGAGTGTGCAAAGAAGAGTGTGGTTGGAGAATTCATGCATTATATGCCCATGATGATAAAAGAACGTTTCAAGTTAAGACTTTTCAACGTGTCCATGCTTGTAGTAGGAGCTATAATAGTAGGCAAGCCACATCAGCTTGGCTTTCAAGAACTTAAGCTTAGGGATGATCCATATTGGAAGATTTCTGCTATTCAACATTCAGTAAAGAAGGAGCACAAGATTGATGTTAGTAAAAGCCAAGTAAAAAGGGAAAAAAGGAGAGCAATGGAGGTTATTCAAGGGAGGTATAAGGAACAATATGGCAGGGTGTGGGACTATGGTGAAATGGTGATAAGGACCAATCCAAACAGTGTTGTAAGAATATGTGTTGATAGGCCATTTCCAAACATGCCAAGAGCTTTTCAAAGAATGTTTGTTTGCTTAGAAGCTGTGAAGGTGGGTTTCATAGAGGTTGTAGGCCAATGATGGGATTGGATGGACGTCAATTGAAGAGTCCATTTGGATTTAGGAGGTCAAATGTTACATGCTGTGCGGAAGGATGGCAATGAAAATTTGTTTTCAATAGCATATGCTGTTGTAGAAGCTGAGACAAAAGACTCTTGGAGCTGGTTTTAGAAAGAGTTGTGTGAAGCAATTGGGAGTCCAGAAGAGAAATGATGGACATTTATTTCAGATAGGCAAAAGGTACTAAAATTTTATTTTCTACTGATTAATTTTTCCATCAATAACTATGTTGCTAATTTTTCGTCCTTTTAACTTTTCTTTCTATAATGCAAGGTTTGATTGAGACCTTTAATAACTTAATACCTTCTGTGGACCACAGATTTTACTTACAGCTAGTACATGTATGCCAATTTCAAGGAGCATGGTTATAAAGGCAAGGCACTGAACGATTTGATGTGGGCAGCAGCTTCTTCATATACAGTCCCGGAGTTTGAAGAACACATGACTGGCATAAAAAAGTTGACTGAACAATAACCTCGAAGGTAAACGCTCTCAGCGAGAACCGAGCCGTAGCCATCTCACATTAGTTAACAAAAGCCTTGTCTATTTCATTCCAATTGCAAAATGCCTTAATAACTAGCTCACAGAATACAAGGGTGAATGTCACAAACTCCAATAGACATTTTTTCGAGCGGCACATATCATACCTGCTGTATAGCCCTCTAAGTAATAAATTAATCATCCTCTTATCCACTTCATAACCAACCTTCATTATTTCCTTGTAAATTCTCAACCCTACCTAATTTTTCCCCATTTTAACAACCCATGCAACAATGAGTTATAACTAGCTAATATAATCAAGCAAACAACCCCTTTCCTTCATTGTCTGCAACAATCAACACCCATCAATGGCCTTTTTCCTATAAATATTCATTAAGCAAAGTGTTATAGGTGATGACATAGGCACCAATCCCAATCCAATTGCTTCCCAAGCAACTCCATGGCTTCATTTGATCTACCCATTTCGCAAAAACCGTCCGAACAACACTGTATGTGTAAATACTTACTAGGCTTTCTTGTAGATTTCTTGATCTTTGACAACAACTTGTAAGTTTCTTCTTTTTTTCATCAAAGCAAAATGTAAACAAATTCCACTTCTACATCTACTGCAATGGAAGCAACTCCGCCAATCTCAAGTTTAATTTTGGTGGCAGACTGCTGGGTATCGGCTTCTACTTGGTATCCTCGAGAGATGGATTCAACATTTGCACTTTTTGAAAGAAAAATATTACCTATGCACTTAGTAAAACCCATGCTAAAGAATCTTCCAAAAATATACTAATCTAGGGTTTAGATGTATTATGCGACTAATCACCCGATGCACAAAACGGGTTGCCCTAATTGCTTAGATATATTTATACCTATTACTGAAAGGGGTTTAAGGTAATTTCCTCAGTTTGATATACGAATATTGATCATAACGCTGTAAGAGCAGCATTGTTATTTCGCACCTACCGTAGTCAATTAAGCCTCTATTATAGTTGAATGGGGCACATTGTTTTAATTGGAAGTTGAGGGGGACAATCCAAATCTAACCTATAGTTGAGGGGTTTATCTTTAATTTACCCATAAATATATTGTATAGAGACTGAATTTTCTAATTAGTAAGATACCACAAACTTAAAATGAAGAAGTACCACTTACCGTTCCACATAACGAAAATGTAGGATGTTCTTTATCTTGTGCTTATCGTAGAGCTTTTTAACCATATCCCTTGAAAACAAAACAAAGAGCTCAATTTAAATTAAAAAAAAAAAAAGAGACGTGTGATTCCCTCATGAACACTCTGGAGCGAGACAGTTCACTAAAGCAATGGCTGGCTTCAATGATTTTCTGAATGATGTGGGCTTAGAGGATCTTGACTTAACAAGGGGCGAATTCACGTGGTGCCGAAATTGTTAGGGTACTAGGGATTGATAGATTCTTGATTTCAGGGCAGTGGGAGGATTGCTTTAAAGGTGCTGTTCAATCGTGCCTTCCAAGAGTTCTTTCGGATCACGTGCCATTGTTTCTAGAGTATAGTGGATTTATCAGAGTATAATAAGTTAAAAGTAATAACTAATAATGTGGTAGATAAGTAAAAAATGTAATGGAAATAACATCTCACTAAAAAATCATTAACAACACGTGCAACGTGCGTGCAATGCGCGTGCACTTGACTAGTTACAAGAAAAATGAAGGAATGCCACCATTTGAATAAACCTAAAAAAACAGTTCATGTGATATAGAGAAGCAAGTAATAATCCTAGTTAGGCTAGTCAAAGAGGCATCTTTAAATAACCTTGCCCTCTGCCTCTGGTTCGTCCAAATGAGGCCCGAACTGCTATGGGCGAGAGTTATACATTTTGGTCACTCACATTCACATTAGTTTTGAATCCAGAACCAGTCGCCCATGCCTAAGATTCATTATCATCTTGGCTGCAACAAGAATCTATACTGTACCATGTTCCAGTTAACATGGTCGGAAATAAGATACGGGCAAAAATTAGATGGATTCCATCCAGGTCAGGCTATATAGCTATCAATCATTAAAGTTCCTGGTGCAGATATGTCTGGATTGGGGCAACATGCATATTCGCATTCACATCTCACAAATGGTTTCGACCCAAGGTATGTAATCCATACATTGTACTCTGTCCTATACAAGGGATTAATAAAATTCAGCTTGGAGCTGAGCCCGAGCTTTGAGGATATCGATTTCAAGTTGTGATAATTTGAATTAATTGATCTCAAAGTCAACAAGAGCACCACTTTAAAAGCAATTGCTGAGCTTGACTCGATTATAAAATGATATCAGGTCCAGTAGAATAAGAAGTAAGAACAGGACATCATAATCGAGTCAAGCTCCCTCCATTCCTAAATCTATACCCTACATTTATAGAATATAAGAACATAACATCATTGACCAATATTTAGGTCGAAATATCATTTAGAGATTTTTACGCACTGATAACCATTCAACTTAAGGAACAATAAACCGAAAGCAGTATGATAGTTGGTAAGGGCAATCAAGGCAAAGACTTATAAGGCCATGGTGATTCAACGATATAATAGCAATATGCTTTAAAGGATATATTGTCAATTATGCTTCCAGCATAAGGAGATGCGCAAAGAGAAGATCCTCAACTCAAGTCATCAGATAGTTACAAAATCCATAAATCCTCAAGTCAAGTCATCAGATAGTTACAAAATCCATAAATCCTTAAGTCACTGGTTAAACTGTACTAAAATGTCAGTCATGCATGCATCCACAAGTCACTGGTTAAATTGTACTATAACGTTGGTGATGCATGCATCCACAAGAATACCTGATCATCCATCTAATTGCTCATTCTCTTTGGATAAAAAAAATACAAAACAAACTTGATTAGCAACATCAAAATAATATGATATGCCAATCTAGCATGACAGTAGAAATGAAAGTACAAATGGAAGCTTGAACATGAATTACCAATTAAAACAGATACTACAAAAGCTAATGAACCAAAACAAAAACAAAAACAAAAAACTAGCAAACCACTATAGACATAGGCATATTGAAAAGATTGATAACTCATACCCTCACCCAAAGTAAGCCCAACTATTATATCGTAGGATTATCATGGGAGAAATTCTAAACGTATATATATACAACTCAGTGATACGTGGATGTTGCATGACCGGGAAGTTTGAGGAAGCTTGTTTGATGCTCAAAGAAATGGAGAATGGTCTTGGAACAAGACCAATTAAACTGTATTTAGATGATGGCACAACCATGTCGGCTAATCATGTTACTGTCACAGTTTCACAAGGAGTGCTTAAGGCCCGAATTCGGGTATGCATTTTCAAGGCTTGGTTTTGCAATGGAGTCCATGAATATCCTTAGGTTTGGTAAATCCTTCGCTATATTTACTAGGGTAATGCTTAGGCCACTCTCATTTTGCACCAAAATATGGGTACTCTGTGATGTGGCACACTATCATTGGCTGGAGTGCTGAGACCTACAAAATGTCCAACCAATGAGAGTATGCCACATCATAGAGTACTCATATTTTGGTACAAAATGAGAGTGGCCCTAGCATTGCCCTATTTACTGTATGCATGAAAATTCGTTGCACGTACTATCGATAAAAATGTTCAAAGAGTGGTTGACTAGATGTTAAATGGTTTACACTTTGCTCGAAGAAATTTATGGAAAGTTAAATCTCGGGGAAAAAAAAAAGAATGATGCCTGAATAGAAATCATTAGACGGCCTAGCAGCAATTTGATGCATGTTAGAGTAACTAGGGCGGTTTGTTGATAAGATTAAAATTGTTTGAAAGCCACTTACATTGATTGATAAGAGGAGGCAAGAATAGTAATGTACTTTTTTATGGTGTTTTAATACACATCAAACTTTTCCATTAATGATCTTAAGTAGTGCCCAAAAACTATAAATCGTTCTTGTTCATTTGTTTATTCAAATTGTTGATTCTCTTTTCCCAGTTGAGCCAAAGCGCTCTTTTTCCATTTTCTAAGAGATAACTTGAACCAAGATGATAAGTCAAACCCTTGATAGTCAATTGGTCATCTGTGAGAAGGCCAACTCAAAAGCCATTTTTATCCAAAAATTAATGAGAAATAGATGGGTATTATCGTCTCAACACATTTTATAGCATATCATTGATAGTGTTTCTTAATCTCTGTGTTTTGTCAACGAGAAACATTAATCCGAGACGGAGGGTGTATTATTTTTTTGGGAAGTTGATGAGAAGCTACAATTCCTAGCTTTTCCATCTTCTTCAAAAGTTGGCTTTTGAGTGGTACCACATCAATTCTATTCTAGATAGGCTCCATGGTAAATAAATTACCTGATTAAAAGCTGCAATAATGATTTTGAAAATTCGGAAAGGATGTGCAACTCTCTTATGCATTGAAACGCCATCTTCTTTCTAAACTCTCAACCAGACAATGCCCTACGTAGTAAGATTTAATGTGCATATTAAAGATGATGTAACTAAAGCATATAAATGTCCATACATATATGCCCAGACTCCCCTCTCAATTGGTGGATTGAAAATCTTGCTTTGGTTGCACATTATCCATTGACTGATCTAAAAGGATTAAAATTGTTAAGAGATTGTGACTAAAGCAATTCAGTTGCCTTATGCCACTACCAAGAAAGATTTTTCGCATTTAGCATATAACGGTTTCATGAAAAAGAACTAGCACTTCAGGCTGTGTTTGGTTGTGAAGCACATATTACGAGCGTGTGTCTCCTCACTAGTCAAATATTTGTCAGTTTAGTCCATTTTAAGGATGTATATGTATCACACAAGAGTATGCACGTATGATTGAGAGTTACATTACTAATTAGTAATGAAACTTGTTAAATGTTTAGATCTTCACGTACGGATCTTGTAACACTAACTAAAGCAACCATAATTAATTTACACTACCAACCAACAGTCAACACAATATACAAAAGTACTTGTGTTGTCATACTTGGTCAAATTTGAGCATAACTTCAAACATTGGGCAAAAGATATTGAGGGTGTGCATGACAATGCGGGGAAGTGATGAGCTGCCAGGTCTAATGCCACAGGCCATGTCAACCATTCTCACTATGTGGCAGAGTACAGGAACCACTGCAGAGATTTCATACTATTGAGGTTTATATGGATAGGTGTTACGGTCTATTGGAAGTCAAATCTAAAGAAATCGCAGTGTTGGATGAAAAATATGGGCAAATTCATCTCAAGGGACTTGCTAAAGTTCCCGTCACTTCAGTCTCTGGAGCAATGCTCCGATGTCTTCTCTTTTGGAGTTAAAAGGTGAAAGGTTGCACACACCAGTCTTAACGATGTCCATGCAATGCTTGTGATTTCCGTTTCTAAATCTTGTCAAGATGGTTCTGGGAATGTTTTCATTGGGAAACTGAACCTCATTGATTTAGCAGGTATTTCAGATGTTTTTAAGTAGCTTCCCTCCTTTGTGGATCCATGGTGCTTTGACCTAAACATTGTTTGTGTGTATATAACTGATCGAACTTGAATGCTTAAAACAGTGAGCTTGAGCTGTAATACATCTAGGGGAGCTCCAAATGAGTCGGACTCTATCGAGCTTTGAAAATTTAATATTGGCTCCCTAAAATTTGAAACGAGCTCAACTCTAGCTGAGCAACGACTCAAGTTAGGCTCATTTATGTCACGAGTTAAGCTCTGGTCTGGAGCATGTTGACGAGGCATGTTCTAAAATAGCATCACAACTAATAAAATACATTAATGAAACCATCTAGATTGCGATAATTTGTTGATCCCTCTTAGCCTCCCCTGGCCTCAGATTAGAAAATACTATCTAGATTGCTATAATTTGTTTATACAAATTCTCTTCAGTCCAACCTATAACAGTGATCAAGAAGGGGGTGATTTCAATCAATTTCCATTCTTAGCTTTTGAGCAGATTTCCCAAGAAAATTTGAGATAGAAGAGACTAAGTGTCAATGTGCGTGTGTGCATGCAACCACAAGTAAGAATTCAGTGCCTTTGTTAACGAAAATGATTTGAAAATATGATATGTAGTACTTTTTTAGCCCCAAGGGCCGCGTCTGGCCAGTCTCATAAATAGGTATAGAACCAAGGCAAGAGTGAGGAAGAAAGAAAAAACAAAAAGGACAAAGCACCACGAAAAGTGAGATGGGCTGCTCGGAAGATCAACAGAAATGGAAGTTATAAAAGGGATTACTCGAAGCAAGCTATTCTAGAAGGCTATTTGGCTGATACCTAATATCTGACTTAATAGGCAATCCATTCTTTCGTACTACAGCCAAGAGCTTAAGCAGCTATAGCAAGGATCACCTCCCATTTCCTAGATTTCTGAATTTCTCCTTTCTCGGACTCAATTTGTGCACTCCGAGTTGGGCTTACTAAAATCCTACAAGGCCATTTATAAGACTTCTTAATACATCAGTTCATCCTCCCAATTAAACTGAATAGATGCTGATGCTTGAACTACTAATGCATTAACTAAAAATAACTAAGAAGCAAATATACATAATTATGAACTAGACTCTTCATCTAATGTAACTGTCAAGATTATTTTCAACATAATTCACATAATTTCCTATGTCGTTCTTGCCATTATAGACTAAAGTATGTTGCTATTTCCGTATGATGTAGAGGCTCAATTGTTTTGGTGGCTTTATAAGAGTCCTAATAGAGTTGAAGACCCTTCCAACCCATGGCCAATCTTGTTATGGCTCCAAGGAGGTCATGTAAGCACTGACCATGAAACACAAGTGATCGAATTAAAGAAAAAGTTTAATACATTTATATGATTTGATAACTTGCTGTGGGGAGCTTCTGGTGTTGGGCTTGGAATTTCTTAGAATTTGGACCGTTAGATGGGAATCTAAAGCAGCGAGAATCAACTTGACTAAAGAAAACTGATCTCTTATAGTCTTATTTGTGGTAAGACAATATGATATATAGTTATTTTTCTTTTCTCCTCTCCTCTCCTCTATTTGAAGTTCTTCTCTCCGGTGTGATTTCAGGATAGTCCGGTTGGTACGGGATTTAGCTACATGGAGGATACAAATTTAACAGTCACTGCAAAGAATCAGCAACAGATCTAACCACATTTCTGAAGGATATCTTCAATGGAAATCAGAGCCTCCAAAATAGTCCTCTCTACATTTTTGTAGAATCATATGGAGGGAAGTTTGCCACAACTCTTGGGGTTTCAGCTCTTCAGGTAATTGAAAAGGGGGAACTAAAGGCTCGGCTTTGAGGTAAATGTTGATTATATTCTTCTATTTACTCAATAGGCTCGGTACGATTAGCTGGCATTTTAGATGTAACCTGTAAGGGTAAAATAGGCATGGCCTATTTTAGTTTTGTTTCTCCTTTCTTGGTCCCTAAGTTTAGACATTTTTTGAAACAAAATATTCTTATAGATTTTTGGTTTCTTGGTCCTAAATCATAGGAGTCATTTTGGAAACAAAATCTATGTAAAAATCCTTCATAATGTCGTGTCTTAAAGTCCTTGTCAATATGGTAAGTGAATCTAGTAGTTAAGGAAATTGATTTGATTTCTAATTCTAATTCTTTTCCATATTGGAGTTTGTTTCCTTCTTTATGTATAGGTCTCCTTCACAATATAAATAGAGGGCTTGAGATGTGGCTGAAGATACACGAACACAGAGAGAGAGCTGAGAGCAGAAAATTTCAGAATTCAGAAACAGTTTTAGGATTCCAGGATTGTACAGAATTTGAATGTAGCTTCGAATGTTATAACATTAAGAACTACATTGAAGTGCTGAAGTTGTTTGTCTTCCTAGTTGTTTTTAGGAAGCTGTTTGTTTCTTCCCACGTTTTCTATATTTGTTTTTCTATGAGATTTTGCTCTCAAAGACTTGTTGTCTTGTGAGAGTGTTTGTTTTGGTGATTTCACATTCTTTTTGTAAAACAAATCATATTATTTAGTGAAATCTTTTAGGCCATGAGGCTAGATCTACAAGCATAGGCTTGTAGATTATTTGATAACTGTTTGTGCGTATTTTCTGTTCTAAAAATAAAAGTCTTCTGCTGTTTTAATTTTTCTGACCAATGTATCTTCTATTGTAGCTACAGTAACGAGCTACATTGGAAACTGCATTTACAGTTTGGAGAATCCTAACTACTATTGTTCTTACATCACCAACATTGTTTTGATTGAAGGAGTTGCTTTAGGAAACACTTGGATTTCACCAGAAGATTTCGTGTTAATTGTTCAGTGACTAATAGAAAAGAAATATTTCATTTCATAATCTTTTCTTGTTTAACAATACATGGTTTTTCATATGACATGAATTTATGAATTGAAATGCAGTTTTCATGGGCGCCTCTTCTTAAGGATGTATCACGCATTGATGAGAATGGTTTGAATGATTCAAACAGGATTGACAATTCATCAATTGTTGCTTTCAAGTCATAAAATGGCTTTGAAAAAGAGGAATCACTTGAGCTGCGTGTGTGAGTGTGGAATTTATGCTTTAAGCTAGTATTTGATCAAATTTAGTTCAAAATTTGAAACAAACCAAATAATGTCGCGTTGCTTTAACAGGTTAGCTCAAAAGATTCGGTTGCAACTTGCCGAAGGACAGTATGCAAACGCAATAGACACGTGGGTAGATCTCGAGCAAGTTATCTCTCTCTAATAACTCCTCGCCAAAGGCATAAAAGCGACCATATACAATGGACATGTATAGATAGTTTCTAGGTAACTGGATACAGTTAAACAAACTAAAGAAATTAAAGTATGGGTCAAATAGATGTTCACTGTTGAGGTTCAGCATTCACTGATTTATGTGGTTTAATTATGACTGCTGGATCTCATATGTTCAACCAAAGGAGTTGAATCATGGGTCAACAAACTCAAGTATGCATAATGCTTTGACTCGTTTTCATTTTTCGAAGAAAAAAAAGTTAGATATAGTAGTCCAATTGATTGATAATCGCCTTTCAATATTTCTAATTTCAGGTGGGATGGGTTGGAGGATTTCTTGAGGACGAGCCAAAGTCCTTTGTACTGTGGAGGAGATGAGATGACTACAAAAGGGTTCACGAGGTCCTACAAAAACCTACATTTCTATTTGATTCTTGGAGCTGGTCACTTTATGAGTAACAAAATTCCCAGACATATCTACTAGTGAAAAGACACAATAGCTCGGATTCTCAAGAAAAGTCAAAGTGATTACCAATGTAACTGTGATTGTAGTTATAATGGGAATCACAATGAAACAGCAAATAATAATAGCAGCGGAAGAATGATTTTTAAAACAGAAAAACTGAAAAACTGAACTCAAGTTTTTTACCAAAAACAATCTACAAGTTAATACTTGTAGACCTAGCCTCAAGGCCACACAAATTTCACTAAAAAGAATATTTGTTTTACACGAAAAATACTTGTGAAATCACTAACAAAAATTCTCACAAGACAATGAATCTTGGAGAACAAAAAATCCCACATAAACAAGTTAAACAAAACTTGGGAAGAAACAAAAAACAGCTTCTTTTAAACAATAACAGGAAGCACAAACAGTTTTCCGTATTCGATGTTATCGCTAATGTTGTAACATTGACAAATTTTTGGTGTGTGCAGCGACCGATATCTTCTTGCTTCTGCTCACAGACATATTGCCTTTATTCTCTCTCTAAAGCTCTGCCAAAAACCCGAAACCCAGCTCCTGAATATATAGATGCGATAACCTACACATCACACAAAAGAGACCATCTACTACAAGGAAAATGATTAGTTATTACGGAAAAATCAACAATCTACCAATCTTGTAAGATTATGTTACCAAGTATGAAAGAAGTCAAGAACTTGGTTTGACTAGGATTTATGCAAAGATTTAGTTACCAAATATGTGCACTCGAAATCTTAGTTAAGATTATGATACCAAAACTAAATCTAATTAAAAAAAATATTAATTTCTAAGTTAATACAAACATAACAAAAAAATCATATTTGACCAAGAAAGGTGAAAACAAGTAAAAATAGATCTTGCCTATTTTACCTTTACAACTAGCACACTCTCTAATCAAATACCAACACCAGCAAATGCATAAACACTTCGCGCTTTATAATTTATGTTTATCAGGTACCCACAGATCAGCCTTGTGTTTTTCTGCAAATGGTGGGAAACATTTGAGGATCCCCAAATAGTGCAACGTAGTTGTGGAATGTCTAACTTGTGTTGCAAGAGACTCAAAAAGGAAAAGTTCATGAAATTCACTATTACCATTACCACTAAAGGAACTAGTTAAACAATTTATGTCCTAAACACTGCAAAAAAAAGAAAAAAAAATTTCATCAAAACAAAAACTTACGGGTAGGGAGCGTTTATACTTGCCAATCAACTTTTCAGATACAAAAATGTTTTTACCAACGTACATATATAATAACAATATATTTTATAAGTAGATGAAAAAAGGACAAAACCTTGGGTACGCCCAAAAATAGCCGAGTACAGAACAAGTTACCCTATAAACATTGGAAATTAAATTCATCAACAAGTTAGCAAGCAAAGCTGTACAAAACATAATCATAATCAAACATAACCATAACCATTAGAAGGACCAATAACCATTAGAAGAACCAATAACCATTAAATTCATCAACAAGTTAGCAAGCAAAGTTGTACAAAACATAACCATAGCCATTAGAAGGACCAATAACCATTAGAAGAACCAATAACCATTAGAAGGACCAATGCAAGGATTAGTATAATTTTTCATTAAAAATCTAGTAATTAAAAATGGATTCATATAGAAAGAATAGAAGTATTAATAACCTGAGTGCAATCCATAAGTCTAGTTTGTTGTCCAATCCCCCTTCATTTACTTACATGATAATAAAGTATTCCTTTAATTGTTGAGTTACATCCTAGATTCTCTTTTTTTTTTTTTTTTTTTTTTTTCCATTTACCATTATTTTTTGTACCAAATCTCCAATTTCATAACTCTTCTTCATTTCCATCATTAATTTCAAGTGATCTCATATACCTTAGAATCTATTACCATTTACCATATACCATGAAACCAGAAAATGTGAAGAAGATTGCAGTGTGTAAAAACAAGTTTGCAACTATATATTATTCAATACTTAGGTATATGTTACAACTGAAATAGATAATAAAATCACCAACCCTATTTATTGTTTATTGCTCCTAACATAACCATATAACCATTAGAAGGAACAATTCAAACGACCAATGCAAGGATTACCATAAATTTTTAATAAAAATCTTAGTAATTAAAAATGGATTCATGCAAGGATTAGTATAATTTTTCAATAAAAATATAGTAATTAAAAATGAATTCATACAGAAATAATAGAAGAACTAAAGAATGATTAAAAACGAATCGAACAACAAAATTAAAAAATGAGATGCATAACTAGAAGTTATAACCTGGGAAGGAAGAGCTTCAAAAATCGAGACATATATTTCGAGTTTGAAAATGAGTTTTTCAGTTTTTGGCTTCAATAAAAATCTAGTAATTAAAACTTGAGCTCCTAAAGCAATTGAGGAATTGTTGGCTACGTGGAAGACAAATAACTCAAAAAAACTTGGATTAATAATTATGTTGAGAACAGGAATGGTATTCATACAGAAATAATAGAAGAATTACAGAATGATTAAAATTGAATCGAACAACAAAAAAACATAACTAGAAGTTTTAAGGAAGAATCCCAAATCGCTTCAAAAATGTTGACATATATTTTGAGTTTGAAAATGAGTTTTTCAATTTTTGGCTTCATTAAAAATCTAGTAATTAAAAATCGAGCCCCTAAAGCAATCAATGAAAAATAGAAGACAAATAACTAAAAAAAAAAAACATGGATTATGAACAGGAATGGTATTCATACAAAAATAATAGAAACTTGGATTAACAATTCTGTTGAGAATAGGAATGATATTCACACACAAATAAAAGAAGAATTACAAGATGATTAAAATCGAATCGAACAAAAAAAAACATAACTAAGAAGTTTAACCTGGGAAGGAAGAATCCCAAATCGTTTCAAAAATTGAGCCATATATTTTGAGTTTAAAAATGAGTTTTTCAGTTTTTAGGTAAACAAGAGTAATAATCCCACACAATCTCTATTCCTTCCTCTCTCGCAAACGCCCACCCTCACCCTAGCCCTAGCCCGAGCCCTCCACATCATGATCCTACACCGTAGGCAATGTCATGAGTAACTCGAACAAGATCGCTCGAACACGATCGTAGGGAATCCCAGTACCTCATGTTCGAGAAATCGTTTTCGAGTTACTGACATTGCCTACAGTGTCCGATCATGACTTGGAGGGTTAGGGCTAGGGCGAGGACGGGCGTTTGCAAGAGAGGAAGGAATAGAGATAGCGTGAGATTACTATTCTTGTTTAGCTAAAAACTAAAAAACTCATTTTAAAACTCAAAATGTATGCCTAAAATTTTTAAACAATTTAGGATTGTGTGGGATTGATAATCGTCGGAACATAAACCCTCAAGTGGTTTGAGGGTTTTGACTTTTGACAATAAAGATAAAAGCATATAAATATAGAGATAGAGAGAATAAGGGAGTGATTACCAGATTCACTTTTAAAAACTTTGTTTACTACCCTAACTAGTTTATGTTCGAAATTATGCCATTTTTTTCTAATTGAAATGCTAAGCAAAGTTTTACATTAAAGTAATAATGCCACGTGTAGTTTACTTTGACTGGATTAGTAATTTTAGTTTGATGTGTAGTTTATTTTAAAGTTCATGTGTACGTGGCTCATAATTAAATTTTTTTAAAAATGGACAGGCCCGTAATTTCTCCTATTAATATTAGTTTGATGTGTAGTTTACTTTAAAGTTCATATATATGTGGCCAATAATTAAAGTATGATAAAAACGTAAGAGTAAAATGGTAAAAGTATTGTCCTAAAAAAGAAAGTTTCAAATAATTGACAATTAATTTGGGACGGACGAAAAAAGATAGTAGGACAATAATTTGGGACGGATGGAGTAATAGATAAGATTTAAACTTAATATTTTTTTTATTTTCTCTATTACTTATATATCGAAATTATGCCATTTTCCCGCCTAAAACTGATGTTAATAAATGGAAACGTTGGAAGGTGAAACACTTTTTTATCTTTTTTTTAATACTAAACATTTAATATTAAGTTGGCATGAATATATTTATAGATTTATGGGAACATTGAATACACTCAAACTGATGATATTCTCAGCACAATTCACAATATCATTCTTGACCTTTTATTTTTCTTACATCACATCTATATAAAGTATCTTGATGTTCTTTGTAGATGTTCAATCAATTTTCTACAAAGTTTTTTTTTAAAAAAAAAGATAATTATTTTGAGATATATGAAGCATTATTTATAAATTTATTAGTTATATATTCTTTAATTATTATAATTTCATATATGGATGGTTTGATTAAAAAAATTTAACGAAAAGTGAAAGCATCATTGAGAAAGTCAAAAATTAGTTGACACATTATACCATTTTTTTTCTTTGATGGATAGATCAAGTTTTCTTTCATTGAAGTTCAGTATTTTCAAGTCATTGATGACTAAAATTATACCATCAGACTATGAAAAACTTGAAAGCTTATTGATGCGAAAACCATAAACTTCTGAGCCTTTGATTTGAGCTTTTACAATCCTTTTTTTCTTGATTTGCTTAAATTTTCATAAATAAATTAATATGTAGGTTTTATTTTTATTTTTTTGTGGAAGGCAACGAATTAGAGTCTCAAGTACACTTAATTGATAGTGTTTACGATGTCGTACATTACCGATAATGATTTGAGACTAAGATTCTGGTATTTGTCTTCGCTTTTTTCATCGGGCTTATGCATTTAGATGTCTCAAAATTTTATTTTCCATCACATCTATATAAACAGGTTGTTTCAAAAGAAGTCATACATTAGACAACTCTAACTTTTATATATAAACATTGCATAAGACACCATGAGAGAAAACTGTCTTATATGGAATTTGAATGAAATTCTATGATGAGATAATATCTGTGATATTCTTGGAATCAAAACAGTACCACCATAATCACCCTTTGATAGAACTCAACATATTTTTTTGTTACATGATCACAAATTGTACCATTTATTGATGCATTGCAAAGTTTTGAGACTTACAAAAAACATGAGATGACAAGCTCTTTGCAATGACGAATGCGGTCTCGTGTTGAAGGCATTTTTTGAGTGGATTTTAAGTATCAACGACGATATATGTGGTAGTGAAAATGATGGTATTTCAACAATATAAGTTCCAAATGGTCTTTTGGTTAATGTATCAGATATATGTATGATCCAGTAAATTGTTGAAAATATATATCTATCATTTTTTGAGTCTTTTATGCGTGTCATATTTGTAAGGAAGAGTTATACTTGCTCCGATTCTTGATGTTGTTGACACCATAAATGAGTGCATGGTTTCTAACAATCACTTAGAAGAAAGAACTTATTTGAATTCAGATTCTATGTGTAGGGCAGAGAACAACACAAGTTTGTTTGAAGACACTCATTCTAGAGATTTTTTGAATAGTATAAAGTGTTCATGATTGCCTAACCATTAATTAACACTTAAGGTTGGTGTTTCGGTGATGTTGTTGAGAAACATTAGACCTGCTGCAGAGTTGTGCAATTGAACAAAACTAATCATTACCATGCTTGACAATCACGCTCTTGAAGCAAATTTTTTGAATAGAAGCAATGTTTGAGACAAAAATGTTTATACCAAGAATGTCATTGTCTCCATCAGATGTGAAGTTGTCTTTCAAGTTTCCAGAGAAGATTATTTATATTGGTAGCATCGTATGTCATGAAAATTAACAAAAGTCAAGATCAATCATTTTCACATGTAGGACTTTTCTTGAAGAAGCCAATATTAAATCATATTCAATTGTACGTCGCAGTTTCTATGGTAACAAATTGTTCTAATTTGAAGATATTAATACTGAGAGTAATGATATCCTTACAACTATTTTTAACACTCTCCTTACAACTACGCCTTTGTGAAATGATTACTCACCTAAGTTGCTTTTTGCTAAAGGTTGTATATAAGAAAAATTTTCAAAATCTATAATATTACCAATAAAATGAAATATTTATATTTAAGTAGTTGCCGGATACATTACTTTTCTTAATTTATTTTTTTGATTTGTTTATTCGTTTTACTTGAATATTATTTAATTAAAAATATTTGTGTCCTTGCATTTAACGCACGAGTGTAAAACTAGTTTATTATAATATGATATGATTCAATAAGACAAAATTGATAAAGTAATTAATTTAAATAATTTGTTATTCTTTTTTATAATATAACACTTGATTATTCTTGGAGAATAATAAAAAAAGTTATGGGAGCATTTTGCAGTAATCTTTCTTTAATTTATATCACTTTCTCATTTTCAGGACTATTGTCCTCTATAATGTACCTAGTTGGACTTATTTGAGAAATAACTTTACTTTCAAATAACAAAAATACTTTCTATTTTTAAATACAACTTCATAGATAAAAATATAAAAAAGGATCTTTTCGTTCACATGCAGGAATAATTTGGTTGAGCCAAATAGTGGCTTTGCCAATTAAGTACATAATTAAGTGAATCAATAATCATTGACAGTGCCTTTGGTTGGGATCCAAAAGTAAATTCGAAAGGATCAAGTAAGAGAGGTTACTTGAGTTAGTTTTAAGTTTTAACTGGGAAATTGAAGTCATTAAATTAGTTTATGAGTAATGCTAGAGTCACTCAATGAGCACTTAAATTTTTACACCAAATGATGTGGTTTTTAATGTGTCATCTTATTTGACATTTTATGGACTCCACTATAAGTTAAAAAATTATGTTAACAGTATGACACATAAGATGCCACATCATTTGATACCTAAAATCTATTAATAATAACTAAAACAGAAGCCGCTACTGCCACGTGGCGGCTTTCTGTTAAATGTAAAAAAATTTAAAAAAATTATGTGCTGCCACGTGTCACCCTAAATTGTAGTTTTTTTATTTTTTATTTTACTCATAAAACTTTTATCACATTTGATAACTACATTTTAAAATTTTATCACTAAATTATTGATAACTACAAATATTTACTTTTTGATAACTACATTTTAAAAATTTTATCACTAAATTATTGATAACTACAAATATTTACTGGGAAGACGAGAGAGACTGAATTCGAAGTCCCTAAATCCCTTTTGCTAAATCCCGTCTCCCTCTTCGACCTCTCCCAAGTTCCATCCCTTCCCGACTTCCCTCATTCCCTTTCCCATAGCCGCTCGTCAGTCGCCTCCTTCAAGGCTCCACTCCAGCCGACAATTCCAAGTTTCCGACCACCGGCACAGGTATCGAACGCTCCACAGTTGACAGTCCACTCCACCTCCTCTTTCCTCCTCTCTCTATCTCTACTGCTCTTAGTGCTCTACAAAGAGATTTGAATTTCAACACTTGGATTGCAGCCAAAAGAATGCCTAAGGTGAAGACGAACCGTGTCAAATACCCAGAGGGGTGGGAATTGATTGAGCCTACTCTTCGGGAATTACAAGGAAAGATGAGAGAAGCGGAGAACGATCCACATGATGGGAAAAGAAAATGTGAGACCCTGTGGCCTATTTTCAAAATCGCACATCAGAAGAGTCGCTACATCTTTGATCTTTACCATCGCAGGAAAGAAATTTCCAAGGAACTGTTTGAGTTCTGCTTAGATCAAGGCTATGCTGATCGCAATATTATTGCCAAGTGGAAGAAGGTTTGTCTGACGATCTTCTTGAAAAAAATAATCATGGGATAGTTGTTTCTTTTTGCACTCCCACGTTTTGTTACACTCAGTACTTCTTGGCTAATGTACCGACTCTTAATTGGATTTGGACACGTGTTGACACACCATCTAGCAATGGGGGGAATATGAACAGTTGAGCTTAGGCTAAAACTGTATACAATAATACAAACAAAATAGTTATCATATGCTTTAGAAGACACATTATCTGTAATTTTTATGTGATATGTCATTTATTAATATTTGTTTAAATTCCAGCCCTCCCTATAAAGTCACAAAGAGCATAAGCATTGGATGACAAAAAGAATTAAGAAGAAAATAGTACTATCATAGAACTTGTATACATATTCATGTATAATTTCACATTTTGCTATTTCCGTTACTACTGTTTGCAACTCGTCAACATATCCAACATATTAGTCCCTGGTTCATAGTAGCATGGAAGGTGCATAGAATAATCTTATTATATTTTTTGTATTCATATTATTATTTTCTATATTTTACATGTTAGCTATAGATGATCTACTGCCAAAACGAAGTATACTCTAGAATCTAGATTTCATGATTTTATGATAGCCATTCTCAAAAAAATTGATTATGTGGACTTTTAGATCTTTTTATCATCCTTTTCATCGGAAGGTGGTGTAATTTGTTCAGAATTCACCAAGGATATTGGTGGAATTGCTTGCCTTCTGTTCATTTCAACATATGTATAAGGGGGCACCTTGAAAGATGAAAGTCTTGCCATGGGCTCTCTTTGTTGGCTGGCTTGTGCATGTGGTTCTGGCAGGATATCATTTTATGTAATGCATTCTCATACTTTGCTTTTGAATTGCAGCCTGGTTATGAACGACTTTGCTGCTTAAGATGCATTCAGCCACGGGATCACAACTTCCAGACAACTTGTGTTTGTAGAGTCCCAAGGCACCTAAGAGAGGAAAAGGTCATCGAGTGTGTGCATTGCGGTTGTAAGGGTTGCGCAAGTGGGGATTGATTGGTTTAATCTTTTTCCGGAGCACTTACTAGATATTGGTAAAGTTTTCTTTTAACTAGGCAAACCCCCATGTACTATTACCAGATCTGTAAACTGTGTTGATCACTCCCAGTGTGTTATTACCATGTAGTTTAGGTTTCTTTGGTAGAAAATCAAACTGAATCTTGTGGAGACTTGGCTTCAAACTCTCCTAATGTATGTTTTGGGACTCGTATGGCTTTGTTTTCTTTGACGTATCAATGAAGGAAGTAGCATTCTATTCTTAAAAAAAAAAAAAAACTACAAATATTTACTTTTTGATAACTACGTTTTAAGTGTGTGTGCACGAGCCAATTCAAGCTATAGCCCGCTCTCGCTTCTGTACTCTTTTTCCTATCTCTCTCTCTCTATCCTTCTTTCATCCTTGCCATCTTCCAAACGAAATTGATTGGTACATCATCCATCCTGTGCTTGGTTCATGGGAACTGCAAGTTTGACAATCAAAGCTTGGGATATCTCATTTGATCTCAGCAAGCCGTCTCAATGAGTATATTTTTCTTTCCTTCTGTGGCTTTGCCTGACTTTCGAAGCGGCAAGAACAAGGCTTAATATATTTCTTGGCATTCCTACTCTCACACAAAAACTTAAGGCAGTTAATATATTTCTTGATTTTTTTGGCTTTCTTACTTTTTCGGTTGATGTGGGACAAGATTGAAGCAGTTTATTCTTAAGTTTGATTATTTTAATTTCGAATTTGTAATTAATAGGGTATTATTTTTTTATTTAGAAGTAGATTTAGATCCTTAATTGATGAATTCAAAAATATTTTTATCAGTAAAAATTTGAAATCAAATGTGATAAAATTTTATCATAAACTAACTGTATAAAATCAAATTAATAAAAAAAATTATCACCAAATGAATAAAATCTATCTGCAAAAAACTTCGAATAATTTTTTATTTGTAAAACTTTTATCAGTAACTTTTTATAAATGGGTGACACGTGGAAAAATAAAATTCTTTTAAAAAATTCTCATTTCACTTGAAGCCACCACGTGACAGCTGCCACATGTCATTTTTGAAATGGTAAAAGTTTTTTCTTTTTTCAAAATCGATTAGTTTAAGATAAAAATTCTAATTCTAATTAGATATGATAAAATTCCTAAAACTAATTTGATATGATAAAACAGATTTAGGATATAGTTTTACGAGAAAATTTATGATAGAGATTTAGGATTTTGGTATTTTTTTTTCAAATATCGCTTAATTAAACTAGATTTTATCCTATATAATTTATACAAGTTTAATTTGACTAAAACACTTCTATTTCCATCTTTTTTATTTTCATAATTTTTAATTTATACAAATTATCCACGGGATAATTCTATATTATTTGTTATTCTACTAATCTATATTTATTAATTATTAATTACTAATATATTAATTATCTATCAACTATTATTAAAATAGAAGTTGTTGTTGCCACAAGACGACTTTTTGTTGTACGCTTAAAGTTTTAACAGAATTATATGCTTCCACGTGTCACCTTCTATACAAGTTTATAATTTTTTTTCCTATCAAAAATTAAAACCGGATAAATTTTAAAACCGGTGTCTTCTTTATATATGGTAAAAGTTTTTTTCTTTTTTTACCATTTTTTGTTGCCAAAATCGGTTAATACCGGATATTTTGTACGCTTAAAGTTTTAAAAGAATTATATGCTTCCACGTGTCACTTTCTATACAAGTTTATAATTTTTTTTCCTATCAAAAATTAAAACCGGATAAATGTTAAAACCGGTGCCTCCTTTATATATGGTAAAAGTTTTTTTTTCTTTTTTTTACCATTTTTTGTTACCAAAATCGGTTAATACCAGATATATTTTATAACATTTGATTTAAACACGTTTCACTTTATTAGAACTCCAATTTTACGGTAATTTTTTTTGAGGATATATTTTATCAATTCTCATAGATTTTAATCTTTCAATTACATGACTATATGATCAATTTTGAATATTTACCTTATTTTTTGTTTTTTTTCTTCAAATTATTCTAATTAAAAAAATTATTTATTTATTACAAGTTTAGAAAATCATTTTATTATAAACAAGTTTTGCAAATGAAACAAAAATTATTAAAACCATGCATATGGTACTAAATATATCTATATAATTCTTTTTTTTCTACCAAAAATTAAAATCTAATAGATTTTAAAACCGGTAACTCCTTTATACATGGTAAAAGCTTTTTTTAAAACCATTTTTTGTTGTCAAAATCAGTTAATATCAGATAGATTTTATCACATTTGATTTTAACATGTTTCACTTGATTAGTACTCCAAATTTTCATGGTAAAAGTTTTTTATTTGCGGATAGATTTTATCACATTTGATTTTAACGTGTTTCATCAATTCTCATGGTAAAAGTTTTTTTATTTACAATTTTTTGTTTACAAAATCAGTTTGTACCCGATAGATTTTATCACATTTGATTAAGACAAGTTTAATTTGATTAGGACTCCTCAATTCTCATGGTAGAAGTTTTTTAATTTTTATTATTTTACCAAAACTTGGTCAATTTAAAATAGATTTTATCCAATTTGATTAAACGTTTTCCACCAACACCACAAACAACCACTGCGAAATAGCTTGCAAATTAAATCTACAAAATTCACATGGATTTTCGGTTTGATGATTCAATGTGATCTCACTTTTTTTTGATTTATTAATTATGTGGACATCTTGCTGTTGTTGGTTCATTCAAATAACTTATAAATTCTATCTACAAAATTAAATTTCATAAACAATACTAAGTCAACCGTGCATCGCACGGGTAATAACCTAGTTAAGTACTATTAGAGTGACCCTAGCATTACCCTTAGTTTATTTCCCAAGTACCTTTTTTTAAGACATTGTATACATGGCACAAACAACTCGTTGACTATAGTATACAACTTTACATAACGTGTGAAAGTCTTTAACGATCCATCAACAAGAATATCTGACCGATATTGTTGATATACAAGTATACGTGTCTGTGTAATAGGTACGGTGTCGATATAAGATCAATTTAATGAATGGTTGGAATAAACAAGACGAGGTAATTCAAACAACAATCACAACCGAAGGTTTTATATGTAATTGTAGAGGGGTAATTCAAACATAACTCATAACTGAGGGATTTATTTGTAACTCATATACTTACGAATCAATCTAGACCGTCAATTGTGATTAGCACAATACGATCAGCTCCGCCAGTTATACCATAAGCTCTTTTATAATATAGATTCTCATATTTGCCACCCTTTTCGACCTTCCATTGCCTTTATGAGCTCATTAGCTAAGGACGTGAAGTCTTAGCACCACTCCGTAGATCTTCTGTTATTTGGTGGAGTTCCCATGTAATTAAACAGGTTTGGTGGATTCACAGGGAAAATTAGGAGTCCGGATCCTCTATTCCAAAATTGTATTCCATCTCCTATTCCACCGTCGGATTCTTACCACGTGTCAATAAGAAATCTTCACAAAATGAAATATTGAGCTAGATTTTACATATTTTTATTGTTATGGAAACACAATCAAGTTAGTGATTGATTTTGTTTATTTACGATTGACACGTGGCAAGAATCCAACGGTGGAATAGGAGATGAAATACAATTTTGGAATAGAGGATCCGGACTCAAAAATTAGGTGTATAAATGCTATCAGAGTGCCCGAAAAAGTGGGACTGTAGAAGAGTTATTGGAAGAACGAAAGAAGTGTTGTTAACTGAAGCTACAAATTTCGTCCAGTTATTTGGTCCGTGGCAAGTTATGTTTTTCAGGCACGGGCTCGATATATCCTAGTCCTACAGTGAAGAACTTCTTATCCACTGTTTTAGGAACATTAGCGAGGAACTTTGAGGATGCCAAGTAATGGAACCTCTTGGAAAAATTATCAACAAAGGGTGTCAAAGTTGTTTAGGGGGAAGAGTCGGTTTCAAGAGAATTTTTTATTTAAGAGAGGAATATTGGTTTGATAGGCTTTCGTAGTCGAGGATACCTGCAACTGTGGAATTGTTGAAGGTGCCTAAGCCAGTAAAGTAAGGCGTGTCAGCCATGAGGAAAGTTGCATTTGGTATGTAGAGCTTGGGCCTAAGGAGAATGTTTGTGGTTTGTGTAAGATATATTTCTTACAGTGTAAGAAAATCTATATATGGTCAATAAGTGAGAATCACGATTGATTTGGAAATTACTAAATTATAATAAATTTGGTTTGTAAAAAGGGTAAGTTTCCTAAATAAACTCTATCTTGATGGACGGTTGAGATTAAAACCCTAATAGGAATTTAGCCATCCATTTGCCTATAAAAGAGATGTAATACCCATCATATTCATCTATTACGTTAAATCAACTCATTAGGGTTTTAGGCCAAAAGGGAGAAACCATATTCTGCCTCTTCTTATCTATTATACTGCAGATTTCAGATCAATGGCAAATTACTAGAAGCAATATGTCTTCATCAGGTATTTTTAATTAAGAGTATTTTGTATGTTATTGTGATTTTCATTGAGTCCAAAATCTATGGCTTAAGATTATTATCTAACAGTTGGTATCAGAGCAATGGTTACGAATTCGTGTCAATCCATAAAAATTGCATGCAATACTATTATTGTTTTATTGATCGAAGATTTACGCCCATTCTTTAATCACTTTTGAAAAATCTTAAAGGAGTGTTACCTGCCATCAGTATGTTTAGAACGACTTACAATTCATGCTTCCCTTGCGTCCTTGAACCTGTTGTATAACAATTGGTTGGAATAATCCCACAGGCTATATTTACAGAAAAGCCATTTGAGGGTAATAATTAGGAATGAATTGTTTTTGACTATTTAAATAGTACTACTAATATGTTTATGTCAGATTGAAAAATTGAAACATTAAATTGGCAATGAAGTTGTTTACAATTCGATCCTATTTTGGTCTTAAAAAAAATTTTTCTTCGAAATTTTATGAATTTATATTATTTTTAAGAAAAAAAACAATTATGTTTTTTCCGCACTAACCGTTTTGATACGTATAAAGATTAATTATCACCACAGTGATAATTGATAATTAAATTGATGTTATTTAATGTTAATATTTATTGATGAGTCTTCTACGTTGTACATACATATTAGAACGGTAATTACCCACAGGTGATTCTGATCCACATGTTTGAACAACATTAAAATTGATGTGTTAGAGAAAAGAAAAATATCCACAGATATTTATCTTGTTCTTGTACACATGATTAATTTGGAATTATGACTCATAATTAATTTAGTGGAAGTTCTACCCACATGAGAATCTTCTTTATGTACATTTAGACAAATTCTAATTTGTGTATATCTCTATAATATTTCAGCTCTTGTTCCCGTTAATTTGCACTCGCATGCTTCATCTGTACCTTCTCTCAATGGTACCAACTTCTCAGAATGGCGTAAGAACGTTGAATTCACTTTGGGTGTTCTTGATCTCGATCTTGCACTCCAAATCGAAAAACCTACGCATTAACCGCAGAAAGTTCCAAAGAGGATAAGGATCTCCATAAGCGTGGGAGAAAAGTAAGATTGAGCCTTATGTTCATGCGAATGACAATTCTGCAAACATCAAGACCTCTCTTCTGAAAGCGAAAGTGGCTAGGAATTTATGGAATCCGTTGCGAGCGCTTTAAAGGCTGAGATAAGTCCATTGCAGGAAAATTAATGTCAGAACTCACTACTATGAAGTTTGATGGTGCACGGTCAATGCACAATCATATTATTGAGATGCAAAATCTTGCAGCTAAGCTTCAGAATTTAGGAATGAAAGTGGATGAGAATTTTCTTGTCCAGTTTATCCTAAATTCTCTTCCTCCACAGTATGCCCCTTTTCAAGTGAACTATAATTCCATTAAGGAAAAGTGGACAGTGAATGAACTATCTAACATGCTAGTTCAAGAGGAAGCAAGGCTAACTCAACAAGGTGTTAATGTTGCGCATCTCACAATTCAAGGAGCAAATCATAAGTTTGGGAAAAAGGCTGGAAAAGGCCAGAAAAGAGCACCACCCAAAATGAATAATAACATCCAACCCCCTCAAGTCAAGGCAAAGAAAGAAGAAGTTTGTCGTTTCTGCAAGAAATCTGGACACTTCCAAAAAGATTGTGAGAAACGTCGTAATTGGTTTGAAAGTAAAGGTAATCCTTTGGGATTCGTAAGTTTTTCAGAATGTAACTTCTCTAATGTGCCTTCAAATTCATGGTGGTTGGATACATGTGCTAATGTTCATGTTTCTAATTCGATGCAGGGATACCTTACAACCCAAATCATAAACCCAACTGAAAACTTTTTATTTGTGGGAAACGACAATAAAGCTCCTGTCGAAGCTATTGGAACGTATCGTCTTGTTCTTGCAAAAGGACATTATTTAGATTTATTTCAAACTCTTTATGTTCCATCTATTTCCATAACTTAGTTTCGGTTTCAAAACTTGATTTACAATGATTTATGTTTGATTTGGGTATTGGAAGTTTCAATTTATATAAAGATTCTATTAAATTTGGTTATGGAATTCTTGTGGATGGTTTTTACAAATTTACTTTGTTTTCTCCATCCTTACCTGAAACCCAATTGACTCTGCATCATAATGAAGGAATTGTACATCATGTAATGAAAAAGGACTCTTCACTCTTGTGGCATCAGAAGTTGGGACATATATCCCGTGAACGACTTCAAAGATTAGTAAAAGATGGGGTTTTACCGAACCTAGATTTTACTGATTATCATGGTTGTGTGGATTGTATTAAAGGCAAAGCAACAAAACACACAAAGAAAGGAGCCACAAGAAGTTCTCAGCTTCTTGAAATAATACATACAGATATTTGTGGACCTTTTGATGTTCCAACGTTTGGGGGAGAAACATACTTTATCACCTTTATAGATGATTATTCACGTTACTGTTATCTCTATCTATTGCATAACAAATCTCAATCTGTGAATTTTGTCCAAATATTCATAACTGAGGTTGAGAAGCAATTAGAAAGAAAAGTGAAAATCATAAGGTCCGATAGAGGTGGAGAATTTTATGGCAGGTATGACGAAACAGGACAACATCCTGGACCTTTTGCCAGACTCCTCGAACAACTTGGAATTGTAGCTCAATACACAATGCCAGATTCTCCATGGCAGAATGGTGTAGCTGAAAGGTGAAATCGCACGCTTTTGGAAATGGTTAGAAGCATGATGAGTCATGCTAAGTTGCCCATTACGTTGTGGACATATGCTCTTCGTATGGCCGTATATATTTTAAATAGGGTTCCCAGTAAAGCAGTTCCAAAGACTCCTTTTGAGCTGTGGAAAGGCTGGAAACCTAGTTTAAAACACCTGCAAGTTTGGGGACGACCAGTTGAAGCGAAGGTATATAATCCTCAAGCAAACAAATTGGATTTGAAAACCATAAGTGGTTATTTCATTGGTTTTCCTGAAAAATCCAAAGGGTATATAATTTATTGTCCTAACCATAAGCTGCGAATTGTGGAAACTGGTAATGTCAAATTCATTGATGATGGCATGATTAGTGGGAGTATATTTGTGGAAGATAAGTCTGTTCACGAAGTTAGGGTAACAATCCCATTACCCAATAATCAAGCAGACAATGTGAATCCTTCCATCGTTGAACCGTTAAACGTCGAAGGATCACATGTGGCTCCACTCATCGTTGAACCGATAAATGATGAAGAGCCACAACCACATCAGCCACAACCCCCTAATGAAATCATTGCTAATGAAGAAATTGTAGAACAAGCACAGGAACCGGCACTAAGAAGATCTCAACGAGAAAAATGAAGTGCTATCCATGATGATTACGTTGTTTATCTACAAGAATCTGATTTTGACATAGGGATAATGAAAGACCAGTTTCTATTCACAAGCCATTACAAGTAATAATTTTGATAAATGGATTGATGCCATGAAGGATGAGTTGAAATCAATGGCAGATAATCAAGTCTGGGAACTAACTCATTTGCCGGAAGGACACAAAACAGTTGGGTGTAAATGGGTCTACAAGACCAAACGCGACTGTCATGGCAATATTGAGCGATATAAAGCTAGACTTGTAGCCAAAGGTTTTACTCAAAAAGATGGCATAGATTACAAAGAGACTTTTTCTCCTGTGTCAAAGAAAGACTCTCAAAATTATTATGGCCTTAGTAGCTCATTATGACTTAGAGTTACATCAAATGGATGTGAAAACAACATTTCTTAATGGTGAGCTACAAGAAGAAGTTTACATGCGTCAACCTGAAGGTTTTACCTTGGAAGGACAGGAAGACATGGTCTGCAAACTTAAGAAATCAATTTATGGACTTAAACAAGCCTCCCGACAATGGTATTTAAAATTCAACGAAACCATTAATGCTTTTGGTTTTGAAGAAAATACTATAGATCCATGCATATACCTCAAGATCAGTGGGAGTAAGTTCATATTTTTGGTTATGTATGTTGATGACATATTATTGGCAAGTAGTGATCTTGGCTTAATGCATGAAACCAAAGCTTATCTTTCTAAAAATTTCGAGATGAAGGACATGGGTGAAGCTTCCTACGTGATTGGGATAGAAATATTCCGTGATAGATCACGTGGATTACTTAAACTCTCCCAGAAAACCTACATCGAAAGAGTTTTAGAAAGATTTGGAATGACAACATGTATGCGGCGTTGCTCAATTCGGAAAGGGAGACAAATTTGGTCTCTATCAATGTCCTAAAATGAATTGGAGCGTAAGCAAATGGAAAACATACCCTATGCTTCTTTAGTAGGAAGTTTGATGTATGCACAAGTTTGCACAAGGCGACATCGGCTTTTTTTGTTGGTATGTTGGGAAGATACCAATTAAATCCGGAATGGATCATTGGAGAGCTGGAAAGAAAGTTTTGAGATACTTACGAGTGTACGAAGGATTATTGTCTTACATTCAAGAAGTCGAGATCAATTAGAGTTGGTTGGCTATTCGATTCGATTATCTTTGGATGCAAAGACACTTTAAAGAGCACTTTTGGTTATGTTTTCTACTATTTGGAGGAGCAATCTCATGGAAAAGTGCAAAAGAGTCTATTATTGCTAATTCCACGATGGAAGCTGAATTTGTAGCTTGCTTTGAAGCTACAAATCATTGCTATATTTGCGAAATTTCATCTCAAGATTTAGAGACTTGAATTTTGTCTCTGGACCGTTGAAACTCTATTGTGATAATGCTGCAGCAGTATTTTTCTCTAAGCATGATAGATACTCTAAAGGGACAAAACACATGGACCTTAAGTATCTATCGGTGAAGCAAGCAATTCAGAAGAAACAGTTGTTCATTGAACATATAAGCACAACATTTATGGTTGCAGATGCACTTACGAAGGGGTTACCTCCTAAGACTTTTCATGAACATACTTTAAGTATGGGTTTAGAAAGAGTGACTGATTATTAATTTATCGTTTATTATGCTTATACATTGAACTTCTATTGAGCTCTTATTTATGACATTCTGAATTTTATTTCTGTTTCCATATTTTGTATACTTTATGTGAATGGATAATTGATAACAAAAATAGTTCCTGAAGAAAGAACATTATTGGATCCTTATACCCTTGCTTAAAAGGCCTAGTAAACTAAGTTATTTATGTTGTAGTACATGGAAGGAACCATGTTGAAAACCTGATAATGTGGAACCGCTATGACTCTCATGGATAGCTTATTTTGCGAAGGTATTATGTTAACCATCATGTTATTAATTTAGTAATTATGCGCGCCTTATGTTTTTCAAAATTAACTATTAAAGGATTATCACTTTGACCAAGTGGGAGACTGTAAGATATATTTCTTACAGTGCAAGAAAATCTATATATGGTCAATAAGTGAGAATCACGATTGATTTGGAAATTACTAAATTATAATAAATTTGGTTTGTAAAAAAGGTAAGTTTCCTAAATAAACTTTACCTTGATGGACGGTTGAGATTAAAACCCTAATAGGAATTTGGTCCTCCCTTTGCCTATAAAAGAGATGTAATACCCATCATATTCATCTATTATGTTAAATCAACTCATTAGGGTTTTAGGCCAAAAGGGAGAAACCATATTCTGCCTCTTCTTATATCTATTATACTGCAGATTTCAGATCAAGGACAAATTACTAGAAGACAAGTAAGTGCAGCTTAGTGGTAAGACGCTTCACCCATACCTAATAGGTCGTGGGTTCGAGTTACCTAGGGAGTAAGTGGGGAACCACTATTTATCCTCTTAATAAAGAAAAGAAAGAAAAAAAAAATAGGACAAATTACTAGAAGCAATATGTCTTCATCAGGTATTTTTAATTAAGAGTATTTTGTATGTCATTGTGATTTTCATTGAGTTCAAGATCTAGGGCTTAAGATTATTATCTATCAGGTTGACCCGGATCGAGAAGGA
Organism: Codonopsis lanceolata; assembly: GCA_013146195.2. Taxonomy (NCBI): domain Eukaryota; kingdom Viridiplantae; phylum Streptophyta; class Magnoliopsida; order Asterales; family Campanulaceae; genus Codonopsis; species Codonopsis lanceolata. The sequence goes on along the minus strand of CM028381.1, from coordinate 112,409,533 downwards.
CTATGGATGTGCTGAATGGTTTGGTGTAAATACAACATCGGCTTCTACAACAGTGAGAGTATGGTTGGCTATACTGAAGAAGAGCTCGTCGTTCAAGGCTGCATTGATCAAACGGAGCATATACGTTTTCCCTGGCTTCACTTTCTGCCTAAATGCATCTGCATAAATACAGCAAGAAGAAATACAACCTAATTTACATTAGTTATTGGAATAATTCTAAGAGGACCCCAAGGGGTTGGAGAGATGGCAAGGACACTTAAGAAAAGACCTTAAGATCCTTAGTTTCAATCCTCATATTATCTAGGGGTCACATTTACCTATAAAAAAACAATGCTAAGAGACAAAAAAGAGGAACCTAAATTAAGCCAATAAGGCAGGAAAATAATGTCGTTCAAAGCAGAAAAGTATGATTATACATGCCCAGATTATAATAAAAAACAATCAACAAGTGATTTAGTTCAGTTATGGTAGCTGTATGTATGTAATATTGTAGTCCAGAGATTGTGGCACATGGATATCGATGTAATTTCACTTATAGTCTTTTATTTGGATTTGATTAGTTTTTTACAATGCTGATTTTTATCGGGATCTGCATTCCACCATTCCCCTATACAAAGAACAAATTAATATGTTAATGAAAAAATTCCTAGATTTGATGCGTAGTTTTTATTTTATTTTTAAGATTAGGGTATGGTTTACTGATAAGATAGTAACCAAATACAACGGGGATGTACATGATTAAACTAGTGGAACCTCTATACTATTAATAAGTGAGGTTATTACTATATATGTCGATGTTGTCAAACTCTATTCGCTTGTTATTAGTTAAGAATTTTTCATGATATTTTGGTTCTTGTCCGGTGGTCAATTATTTATTTATTTGGTTATATGCATGTGCATATAAATATAATTTATTCTTTTTTTGTACTTCAGGTTAGTCATCACCCTCCAATGAGTGCTACACATGCTGAAATGAGCATTTTGTTTATGATATAACTTCGAAGGTGAAGACAAAGTTCTTGGGGAACTCACTTTGGGCATGTTTGATTTAACTTATTGATATGTACTGATGACTTATTATTTATTATTGATAATTTATTACTTATGACTTATGACTGATGATTAATAACTTGTGATGTTTGATTTAGTTTTTTAAAAGTGTTGATTAGCTTTCATAAGCTAGTGTGTGTTTGATTAATAAATTGAAAAAGTGCTGAAATCAAATATAAATACTAAAATAACATCATCACAAAATGTGATTTACATTATTATAATAATAATAATAATAATAATAATTATTATTATTATTAATACAAATTTTTATCACTATTATTAATTATTACTATTATTATTATCATTATTATTGCCTTTATTATTATTATTATTTTATTAACATTAATATTACTTTTATCATTATTATTACTTGTTAATTTTAGTATTTATTTTATTATATTTATAATATTATATTTATTATTATAATATTGATATTAGTATTACTTTTATTATTATTATTACTTATTATTATTACAATTATTTTTACCATATTATTATTAATATTACTTTTTAGTATTATTATTATTATTATATTTATCATTATTAATACTATATTTATTATTTTTATTATTATTATAACAATTATCATTATTCATATTATTATTATAATTCATTTTATTATTATTATTATTTATTATAATAATAATAATTATTATTATTATTATTTTCTGTTTTTATTATTATTAAGAAGGGTAATATTGGAATATACAAAATTTCAATAAAGAAGAGGACTCACATATTTTTGAAAAGTAGAATTAAGCACTAGGCTTAGTACTTATAACTTATGGCCTTATATGTGCTTTAAATGGCCTGTACATTACTTATGACTTATCTTACCATAAGTGAAATCAAACGTTTCAAAAACAACTTATGGTAAGTTATAAGTCATAAGTACTTCCAGATAAGGCAAATCAAACAGACCCTTTATATCTATCCCCTTGGAAGGTAAAGACTGTACCATGTTTCTTGGTTTTATGGCATACAATGTTGTTTTAATCCGTACATTCCTGAAGTTTGTTGGATTTGGTACTAATGACATTCTGAATTCCTCTCGACTACTGATTTCTTGTCACATGTTTTTTATATGTTAGTGCTTGATGTAGTGCTGAAAGTACATTTACTTTGTTAACTAATCATACCTCAACACAAGAGCTCACCTTAGGACTTGTTTTTGTTCATAATTCTTGTACAACATTAAACTGACAGTCAGAAGCATGTCATATTCTTTTCTATGGAAGTAAATGCGTGTTTTTTTAATGAAACTGCGTAAATTTAATAAATGTATTCTAAGTTGCAATTGAGACACAGAAGTCGACATTTCACATGTTTCATTGTGTTATATGGGTCTCAGGATTTAGAGTATCCTTGAAGTTGGATTTCTCTTATAATAGTGCTGAAGTGATACATCCGGATAACTCCTTTAGAGTGGCAAGAGTGATAGTATGGTATGCAAGTTATTTAAGTATATAGGTTTCAGTATATAGGCCATGTGTTGGATTGCTGCTTACTAGCTAATATTAAAAATTAAGATTCAGTATGCTTTTCAACTCAGTTAGGTATGAAAACACAACCTAGGGAATTGAGCTTGAGTTGCTTGAGGGCTTCTTTGATTTAGGAGCATTTCTGAGGTGAAGGTTTGAATTCTACGATGGAGCTCGTAATAAATTTTGATTTTGAGTCAATCTTCAGAGTCTTTATTGGCTCGAACTCAATGCTAAGCAGATGCAGGCTAGTATGAATATGTATTTGAGTAGAGTTGGCAGTTGTCCTTGATGCTTGATTTTCCAGATTTCACCATTTTGGAATTGAAATCTTGTTTTCTTGGTGGTCGCAAATCCTAATCTTTTGATTTCTGTTGACATTTTCCTTGCCAAAGGCTTGTCAATAATTCATTTACAGTGGAATGTGTCTCATGAATTACAGCTTAATTACTGATATAATCCAAACTCAGTATTTCAGTATTTCTAACTCAAAAAATTATGCAGAACGCGATTGAACCTAAAAGAGATGGAGTCGTCCTAGAGTTGGTGCCCCCTCCGACAAAAGTTAACAACTTGATACTTGGATGAACTTGGGTTGATTCTCCCGGGGAGATGGTATTGACGAACTTGATCACCGGGGATAAAGTTGTACTATATTTTCAATCTTGTGGTTGGTTTGGGTACGGCTTTACTAGTTTTTTTTTTTTTTTTCGGTCGCTCTGGTTGTGATATATACCTTAATTGTCTGGTGTTTCTGTTGCTACCATCACATATAGCCATATAGGGCATTTTGTTGTTAAATGGATGGCGACAATTTTACCACGAATCATCTTTTTCCTATTTTCTTTGTAGGGACTTTCCCCATGCCATGTTGGCAGCTGATGCGTTAGGCATTCTGAAATATCTCTAATTTTTGATAGTATTTTTTTTTTTTGGAATAAATGTACTTGGGTTTGTATTTATGGTCTGGCATATTTGAATAAAATAGTTAATAAGCCTATTTTAATTTAATAGCAAGCCCACTTAGTTTTGATACATATTTGTGTTATTTATTTGTAATTGAGCTTGAGCCAAATTGACGGTCCTATAATAATGATAATAATAATAACAATAATAATGATAATAATAATAACAATAATAATGATAATAATAATAATAACAATAATAATAATAATAATGATATAATAATAAGTCTTCATTATTACCTTAAGTTAATTACAGTCACTAATTAGGGGATGTGGAGAGTGGACGTTATTTCCATTGAAAAGAAACGATGGACGGTTACAGTAGTGGAGGAACTGAAGAAGTTGCTCACGGTGAGTATAAAGAGAGATGTGCCTCTTGTTTCAGCATCAGCAATCGAACAAACTGAGAGTTGAGAGAGTATTATTAATCTCAGTACTATTACAGATGGGGTTCAGCGATAAATGGATTGAGTGGATTCGATTTTGTATTTCTACGATCCATTTTCAGTCCTGATTAATGGGGAACCTGCAGGTTTTTTTCCGAGTTCCAGGGGTCTGTGCCAGGGAGATCCTCTTTCTCCTTTTCTCTTTATTTTGGTAATGGAGGCGCTAAGTAGACTTTTAGGGCTTGTTTGGTAGTCGGACAAGGATAAGTAGTATTATTAATCTCAGTACTATTAGTGCCCTCGCTATTAATCCTCACTTGTATATCAGGGGTAGTTTTGAGATTACAAATGTCAATCCTAATTTTTTTTAGTAAGGGCGTTAATAATACCACCCTCTCCCTTGGTATTAATAGTGAGGGGATAATGACTTTATCTGGATAACTCGTGCTATTAGTCTCGACCACCTATGGCGTTACCAAACATCAAGTAACTTGGCTTATTAATCCTATCTGACCTTAATCCTGGCTACCAAACGGCACCTTAGATAGAGCAGTGGCAGGGGGTTTCATAAGTGGGTCCAAGTGTGGGTCGCTCAAGGGAACGTAAGTATTGGTTTCTCATCTTCTTTTTGCGGATGGCACGTTTATCTTTTGTCATGCTGAAATTGAATAGTTAGGGTATCTCCGCCTTATCCTTTCTTTCTTTCAGATGGTGTCGGGTTTAAGAGTCAATATTGCTAAGAGTGTTATTCTTCCAGTGGGGACAGTGGCTGATGTTGCGCATTTGGCTTTGGTTTTCGGGTGCACATACGCGAAGCTCCCTTCGTCCTACCTAGGTTTGCCGATTGTAGCTCCTTATAAGGAAAAGGCTATGTGGAACCCTGTGATAGAGAGAGTCGATCGGCGCTTGGCGGGGTAGAAGAAACAATTGTTGTCTAAAGCTGGAAGGTTAACCTTGGTGAAGAATTCTCTGTCGGGTATTCCAACTTATTTCTCATCGGTGTTTGTGATGCCTGGCTCGGTTCGTAAGAAGATAGAAAAGTTGGAGAGGGATTTCCTTTGGGAAGGGCAAGGGGAATAGTGTAAATATCATCTGGTTAAGTGGGCGTCAATGTGCACCAGCATTAGGGAAGGAGGCTTAGGGCTGAAAAATTTAAGCTTGTTTAATGCAGCTCTTCTTGGGAAGTGGTTGTGGCGATATTTGGGGGAGCCTAATGCTTTGTGGATGAGAGTTGTGGCTGGCAAATATGGGGAGGGGGAGCATGCGTCGTTCCCGAATATAATTAATGGTTTTTTTGGTTCCAGAGTTTGGAAAGGGATTTGTAAAGGGAGGGGGACGTTTGTTAGAAACTAGATCTTCGTGCCCGCGCCGATGGCACAGTGCCAGTATATATTTGATTTCATCAATTGAAACGACAACGTCTAAATAAAAGGTATGATTTTAAAAAATGTTATAGTTGAGGGGTACATTACTACAAGTGGTAGTTGAGGGACGCTATTCAAACTCGACCCTAGTTGAGGGGGTTATTTGTAAGGAGTTATATGTAACTGACCTATATATGAACTTTTGATTTTGCGGCGGAATCAACCCCCATGGCCAGATAGATTCAGTCAATCAATTGAGCTCTATTATGAGATTATATTAATGTAAGATTGATGTTTTATAAGGGGTAATGGTTTAAAAGATTAATCTCATGGTGTGAATGCTCATAATATTAATTGTAAGGGGTGACTTTGTAACAGAGTGAGAGAAAATAGACAGTTAAAAGTAGATAACTACTCTCACACATGTGAATGTGAGAGTGAATCCCAACCATTAATTTTTTTAAAATAATTTAATCTTAACCTCTAAATAGCTTTAGTCAATTGCACATGTGTGATAATGAGCTCTATTGTAATATAGATATTTCATTCGATCTAGGCAATGGCTCGAAAATTAGATTTTGGAAAGATGTTTGGTGTGGGGAGGTGGAGCTATGGAGGCTTTTCCCCGATTTATTTAATTTGGTTGTAGATAACGATATTATGGTAAGCTCAGTGCTTCAGGTGAATAATGGTAACGTGGTTTGGAATCCTGTGTTTCAAAGGAATTTTCAATACTGGGAGTTGGAATCTAGTATGTTATTTTTAGCTCGTTTATATTCCCTCCAAGTAGATAACAACAAAGATGACAGGGGTGTGTGGGTTTCTTCGAAAGATAAAGTTTTTTCTGTTTAGTCTCATTATTCGATGATCGCGGGGAATAGGGTTCCTCTCTTCACTTGGAAGTCTATTTGGAAGTCTTTTGCCTCTGCCCGAGTGAAGTTTTTTTGCGTGGGAGGCCTTTCTTGAGGCCATTCTTATTGGAGATAATCTTAGGCGGAAGGGCAAGATCTATGTCAATTGATGCTATATATGTAAAGATAGTAGCGAGAGCCTAATGCTTTGTGGAGGAGAGTTGTGGCTGGCAAATATGAGGAGGGGGAGCATGCGTCGTTCCCGAAAATAATTAATAGTTTTTTTGGTTCCGGAGTTTGGAAAGGGATTTGTAAAGGGAGGGGGACGTTTGTTAGAAATATTTCGTTCGATCTAGGCAATGGCTCGAAAATTAGATTTTGGAAAGATGTTTGGTGTGGGGAGGTGGAGCTATGGAGGCTTTTCCCCGATTTATTTAATTTGGCTGTAGATAAAGATATTTTGGTAAGCTCAGTGCTTAAGGTGAATAATGGTAACGGGGTTTGGAATCCTGTGTTTCGAATGAATTTTCAATACTGGGAGTTGGAATCTAGTATGTTACTTTTAGCTCGTTTATATTCCCTCCAAGTAGATAACAGCAGAGATGACAGGGCTGTGTGGGGTTCTTTGAAAGATAAAGTTTTTTCTGTTAAGTCTCATTATTCGATGATCGCAGGGAATAGGGTTCCTATCTTCACTTGGAAGTCTATTTGGAAGTCTCTTGCCTCTGCCCGAGTGAAGTTTTTTTGCGTGGGAGGCCTGTCTTGAGGCCATTCTTACTGGAGATAATCTTAGGCAGAAGGGCAAGATCTATGTCAATTGTTGCTATATATGTAGAGACAGTAGCAAGAGCACGAATCATCTTCTTCTGCACTGTAAAGTTGCGACGAATCTCTGGAACTTGGTATTCACATTGTTCAATATTCAGTGGGTGATGCCTAGATCCGTGAAGGAGTTTCTCTTGTGTTGGCCTTTATATAATCGCAGGAGGAGAAATTCCGTTTTGGAGGCAGTCCCTCTCAGTTTATGGTGGACTGTTTGGTACGAGAGAAATAGTAGGACTTTTGATAATGTAGAAAGGACGATGGACCAATTAAAGAATCAGCTGTTGCGCTTTCTCTTTCACTGGTGTTATGAGGCTGGTGAGGCAGATTTCTTAAATCTTTCTTTTGTGGACTTTGTTAATAGTATCAGTCTTGTGTAGAGTGGTTTTGTATACGTCCTGTGTACATGGTAGCGCCTCCTTTTTGGCATTGTTTTTAATATATATCATTACTTGTCAAAAAATAAATTGTTTGCAAGAACATATTCCACTCATAGCTTTGAATCTACTTTAAATATAGAATCAGTAGAAGATCATTGGTATCGTTTATTAAGAGGGACTTCTCATTCTAGAACTCAAAGTTACTACCCAGGACATGTCTATGTTGCGACTGATTTTACAGAACCGTACCCCAAAGCTATTGATTTTGAAGTTATCACATTAGCATTTATTCAATTGCTAAAACTGTACGCTTACACTATTGATTCCAACTATTTGAAATATACTATAGGATATACTATGATCCTACCTGATTCAAGTGATGAATTGAACATTACTTTAGGTAAGTCAACGACTTTTGCAAAGCCAATGGTAGTAGTAGGAAACTCATTGCATTATACACTCCCCAACAAAATGGGTATTGGGATTGGGGAAGAAGTAATGAAGCAGCAAGACTTGATATCCTCGAATGGGGTTATAGGAATTGAAGGATATATATCATATACATATCATACAAGTTCGCTAATAAAGCAGTAATCACGAATTACCTTTATGCGAACTGGAGCCTTGTACGCATCGGAAGAATTACGCTTGAGCTACGATCTTCGTATGCCAATATCTACAGATCTGCAAGTCTCTCTCGTCGGATTAATATCACGGAGCACAGATATCAATACTGGTTCACACCGCAAATCCAAGCCTCTTGATGGTTAGGCTAGAGAGAGTATTTTGGTGAGATAGAATTTAGGGAGAGAGAGGGGCGGCTCTTCTTGGGAGACGTGTTCTCCTAATTTGTGATTAGGGTTTTATCCCTTTTGTTGCCCTATTTATATTATTACAAGAAACCTATTTCTTGTAGGTTAAGTAATCCTAAACCCACTTGGATTAGGATACTAATTAACCAAATAATATAAATATTATTTCCATGTGGGCGGGACTAAATAATCGGGCCGCAAGCCCAATTACCAACAGGAATGAAGAAGGAAGTGAAGAAGAATCTAAAGAGATTGTGGAGGTAAAACAAGGAAAAGAGAGCAGCATTGAGTTGATTTTAAGGGAGAAGGAAATTAATGAGAGAGATTGATGAATTGCTTAGAGTGAAGAAAGTATTCGAAGTGAAGATCGGTGTGCGAGAGATGGAGATACATGAGTTGGCTAATATAGTGAGGGGACCAAATGGGATGAAAGCAAGTTTGAAGGATGAGGGGGAGATGTTGCGAGGAAATGTTTCTGATTTGAATGAGAGGCAGATGGGTATGGAGATTGATGGGTTGTTGGAAGAAAAGAATGAGACAGAGATATTTGTGGGCCTGATTCATTAAAAGAGTTTGGTGGGAGCTAAATTAAGATCTGGCGGAGTAAAAGGAATTTTTTGAGCTTTGTGTTTTGGAAGGTAAATATAGAATTCATGGGAGGATTAACACTTCAAAGTTTGGTGGGGACAAGATTGAGATGGGACCTACTTGGATCCATGGAATTAGGGGTAGCCCACTTCACAAGATTGCTCAAGAACTCAATCCCTTGAAATTAAATGAGCTATGGGAGTGCATGGATGGGTTTATGGATGGTTCTGTATCTATTGCTGAAAATAGCTTATCGGGATTCAAGTAATAGGCAAGAGGAGGTTAAAGGGCATTGGAATTGGAGTAGAAAGTTGCTTGAAAAAGCCAAGGCAATGTGCAGAATCAGAAGAATACAGGGCAATGTGAAGATTAGTTGATGACATGAGTAATCAAGGATGCACACCTCATCTTGTTTCTTACACCGTTATGATTACATGATTTATTGTCACAGAGCAGCTCGAGAAGGCTGAGGAAATGTTCTCGGAGATGATTATCATGGGAGAAATTCTAAACGTATATATATACAACTCAGTGATTCGTGGATGTTGCATGACCGGGAAGTTTGAGGAAGCTTGTTTGATGCTCAAAGAAATGGAGAATGGTCATGGAACAAGACCAATTAAACTGTATTTAGATGATGGCATAGCCATGTCGGCTAATCATGTTATTGTCACAGTTTCACAAGGAGTGCTTAAGGCCCAAATTCGGGTATGCATTTGCAAGGCTTTGTTTTACAATGGAGTCCATGAATATCCTTAGGTTTGGTAAATCCTTTGCTATATTTACTATATGCATGAAAATTCGCTGTACACTATCGATAAAAATGTTCAAAGAGTGGTTGACTAGATGTTAAATGGTTTGCACTTTGCTCGAAGAAATTTATGGAAAGTTAAATCCCGGAAAAAAAAAAAAAAGAATGATGCGTGAATAGAAATCATTAGACGGCCTAGCAGCAATTTGATGCATGTTAGAGTAACTAGGGCGGTTTGTTGATAAGATTAAAATTGTTTGAAAGCCACTTACATTGATTGATAAGAGGAGGCAAGAATAGTAATGTACTTTTTTATGGTGTTTTAATACACATCAAACTTTTCCATTAATGATCTTAAGTAGTGCCCAAAAACTATAAATCGTTCTTGTTCATTTGTTTATTCAAATTGTTGATTCTCTTTTCCCAGTTGAGCCAAAGCGCTCTTTTTCCATTTTCGAAGTGAAAGAACACAAGTAGCTAGGATTCTCAAGAATTACCAATGCGGTTTCCAATGTAGCTGCCGATGTAGCTACAATGGAAGTCACAATGGTCAAAATAAAACTGAACAGCGGAAGACTTAATACTAAAGCACGAAAATAAGCACAAAAGTTTACCAAACAATCTACAAGCCTATACTTGTAGATCTAGCCTCATGGCCAAAAAGATTTCACTTAAAAAGATGAATTGTTTTACAAAAAGAATGTGAAATCACTAAACAAAACACTCTCACAAGACAATAAGTCTTGGAGAGCAAAACACCCACAGAAAAACAGGTATAGAAAACGTGGGAAGAAACAAATAGCTTCCTAAAATCAGCTAGGAAGTCAAAACAACATCAACGCCCAATGTAGCTTCCAATGTTGTAACATCTGAAGCTACATTCAAAAACTGCTGCACGTCTGGAAACTGGACAGCTTCAAGAATCTGAACTTTTGCTTCTGAATCAGCTCTCTTCTCTCTCACGATGCGTATTGCAATCGTTGCCCTTTGTCTTCTATTTATAATGAGGAGTAACCCTACACAGAAGAGAGAAACCAACTCCAAGAAGGACAATGATTAGTCTTTGGAAAGAAATACACTTACCATAATTCTTGGATTTCATTCACTTATGGACAATGACTCAAGAGTCACGGTTAGAATAAGATCTTTGACTAGATTTAGTTTCCAAAAACAACTCCTAAGATTTAGGTCCAAGAAACTCAAAATATAATGAAATATTTTGTTTCCAAAAATTCAACCAAAAATCTTTAGGAATATTTTGTTTCCAAAAATGCAACTAAAGAATTTGTTACCAAATATCCACCAAAACTTTATGACCAAGAAAGGTGAAACAAAACCAAAATAGGTCATGCCTATTTTACCCTTACAATCTCTCCATTTGTTGAGTCTTTCTGGTCAAATCAAAAGACAAGTGTTTATTCAACACCAATCAAACCATCTAACCTGCATTGATTAAAAAATCTCATCTCCCCCTGAATTCGTACAAGGTATAAAATCAGAAACCATTACTAAGCACAAATCAGAATATACCAATGATGCAATCACATGCATACAAAACAAACATGAACAGTTTATGAGATTCATCACCATCACCAGAAACACTTGATCTCTCTCCCCCTATTTAACCGGAAAAGGAAGAGGGATAAACAATCTTTTAGGAATTCTCAAAAATTCAAGATTTTAAAAAACACAATTAAGTGTTCACCATGATTTGATCACACCACTAGCAATAACTGAGCACATCATATCCAGATTCAATACCTCTTAGTTCCACACAAACATTAGACATCCACTAAATATTTTTCAACATGAAGATTTTTGGAAATTGATTTGCACAGTTTATTTTAGGACAAAATTTCACCAAGCTGATATCCTTACCAACAATGCATATCCTAAAATTTTATGCCTAAAAATATGATAACTAAAAGCTAGGCAAAAGAATAATGCAATCACACACAAGTGATAAAGACCAGATCAAAGGATGTAGTTTCTAATGTAGTTGTATTGAGAGGTGCATTCGCCAAAATTGTGATTTTATTTTCAATATTTTTGTTTTCTCAACCAGATTTCTCTCCCAAGATCATAAATTTTTCATAACAAAAATTCATAGGTACTTTATTTCCCTAGGAATATAGCTCTACTTTATTTCAAGCTATAAAAACATGTCACTTGGAACCTTTCTCACTACTTACCAAGGGAAGCCATTTTGCACATGATCAACCCATGAAATCCAAAGATTCATAGTCCCAAAAGAAAGTTGCCACAACCTTGTTCATAGGTAGCTCTTTTCCGTTAGGTAGCTTTCACACTTTTTCTTTTAAGGGAATTCAATTTTCTCAAGATCAACCCATGAGAACCTAAGTTCCATAGTACCAAGACAAATTGCCACATCCCTAGATTTCAAAAGGTAGCTCTTTCCTTTGTGGACTTCAAACATGCTCAAGAACTGAGAGAGAAAGAGAATCATAAAAAATTCACAATTGATTTTGAATGCAATTCCCAAGCAACAACAAAAGGCACAAACATGTGAGTCAAATGATCTAGAGTGTCCTCTAAAGACAAAATGCAATCATGCCTAAATGTTTTTATTTTTTATAATTAACTAAGTGTAAAGTCAAATGACACATAACACGAGATTTCCAAAGATTGAAAAATCTCTCAAAAACAAGACATTTGGCAAAAAATATCAGCGAGATGATTTTCAGTCCCAACATGTTCAATGCAAATAATTTTCATATTCAATCAAGTCTCTAATAAAGTGGTGTCTCATATCAATGTGTTTTGTTCGAGAATGATGAACTGGATTTTTGTGCTAAACAAATTGCATAGGTGTTATCAACATACAAGGTTAACACGTCAATGTGTAGCCAATAATCTTTGATCATTTTGAACATCCATAAAAATTGTAAGGCTTCTCTCAAAAATATTTTGATAAGCATGCTAATTTGTGAGAATCAACCTTACATCTTCTCCTTGTGTATATGCCATCATGAATATTACCTATGACTTGTGAAGTGGGATGCACTTTCTGAATTTTGCTTGGAATGTCATGCCCGATCAACCGGATCAAAAAGGCCGAATCTACCTTGTTCGGGGACTGTTTCAAAGACATCTTCACGATTTCGACCAATGTAGCTTCGATATAGCTTCTAGTGTAGCTACATACATCTGAGTCACATTCGAATCACACCCGCTGAACTTCCGGATATGCAGAGTTCAATGCGATCAGTGCAGTTCAATGGTTTCGATATGTTCGAAGATTTTACAGGAGATTCATGATCTCCAAAGTCAGGAGATTCGTCATAGGACCATTTAGCACCAGGACATATATCAAAGGGCTCACAGTATTTGGATTTACCCTTCTTGTCACTGCCTTTGGGAACCCACATTTGTTTAAAAGTTTTAGGTTGTTGTTTATGTGAATGTGACTTCTGATGTAGCTTCGAATGTGACTTCCAATGTTGTTGCATTAGTTGCTGCATTCGATGATGCATCTGATTTTTAACCAAGAAAGCCTGCCTTACTTATTCCTCATAGATAGCCTTTTTAAGAAAACATAATGGTTGAATATGACCAAGCTTATGGCAAAAATGACACACAAAATTTTTCTTTCTTGATTTTGGTTTTTCAAAGAAGTTTGGATTTTGAAAATTTTGCGTGGGCTGTTTAGGTTCAGAGGTACCTTCACCCTCTCTCACAAACATCTCTGGTATAAAATCAATTCCTGACTTACAAGACTTACCTGAATTCAGCATCTCATCCATTTTTTGTTGACTTGAGTTCCATTTAGCCATGGTTTCATTGGCTTGGATGAGCTTTTCTTTCAGATCTTCAATCTCCACATCCTTCTTGGTCAACATACATTCCAACCTTGTGATACACTCCGGCCTTCTGATCTTCATTTACCTTTTTTAGCAGATCATTTGTCTTTCCAAGCAATGTAACTTGATATGCCCTTTTCTCCCAATCCTTGTACAGCTCTTTGTAACCTTTCAGCAGGTCTGATTCTGATTCTCCACCGTATTCTGTGAAAGAGGAGTTAAAACAGCAATGATCTTCCCAGCTTCTGTCCAATGTAGCTTCTGATGTAGCTACATTCGGAGTCACATTGGCTGAAAATCCTGCAAAATCAGATGGAGAGTTGTGTACAGCAGTGAGAGTGATGAGATCACCTGGATCTTCATCATCACTATCACTCAAAGTCGCAGAAAAATTCAAACCAATCTTTCTCAAAGTATTAGCACATTGATTAGCATAATGCCCAAACCCTTGACAAGCCCTACATTGAATAAAATCAATATTTTTACTTCTAGATGTAGGCTGCTTAGCAAAAGGATTGGTAAAAGATTTTTCAGGGGTTTGAAAAGAACTTTCTTTGGGAAGAAATTTGCTAGGCTCGCTCGAGTTTGAAAAGCTGTTTTTGGTGATAGAAGATGAAGATCTGTTTTGCCCCTTTGCTTTCAAAATATTTTTAAACTTTGTTGTTAAAAAATTTATTGACTCTTCACCACAATCAGATTCCTCAATCTCCTTATATATGCAATTCAAGAAATTCAGAAGAGATATCAACAACAGAAGGAAAAGCAATACTATCATCAGAAGGAGTAGAAGATGATGCACCTTTGCCTTTGTTAAATTTTCTCATTGAGGTTTAACTCAAAATTTTGAAGAATACAAGCTAGTCTTTCAAAACCAATTTTGTCAATGTCATGAGCTTCCTCAACAACACAAATTTTCACATTAAACCTTTCAGGCAAAGTTCGTATCATCTTGCTAACAAGACGATCATTGGTGATAGGATCACCCAAAGCAAGAGCAGAGTTAGATATATCAAGTAATCTAGCATAGTAAGACAAAATATCTTCATCTTCATTCATCCTTTTGTTTTCAAATTGAGTGGTAAGCAATCTTAATTTAGAAGCACGAACACTGGAAGGTCCTTCACACAAGGTTTGAAAGGCCTCCCATACATCTTTAGCAGACTCATAATTGGCTATAACCCTAAAGGTGTTCGAATCTAAGACTTTATATATAGCAGACAAAGCTTTTGAATTAAAAGAGGCAATGTTTCTATCATTATTAGACCAATCTGCTTCTTTGGTGATCTTTACATCACCATCATCATCAGTAGTTTTGGGAGGAGTCCAACCATTTAGAACAGCAAGCCACGCTCTCTCACCTATTGATTTGATGAAGATACACATCTTGACTTTCCAAATAGAATAATTTGCATCAGTCAAAATAGGAGGACGAACGCCATTCTCATATTGAGAATCCATCACGGCTACGACCAGAATCAACTCTTAGTGATATCAAGAGAAAGCTCTAATACCAATTGAAAGAACACAAGTAGCTAGGATTCTCAAGAATTACCAATGCGGTTTCCAATGTAGCTGCCGATGTAGCTACAATGGAAGTCACAATGGTCAAAATAAAACTGAACAGCGGAAGACTTAATACTAAAGAACGAAAATAAGCACAAAGGTTTACCAAACAATCTACAAGCCTATGCTTGTAGATCTAGGCTCATGGCCAAAAAGATTTCACTTAAAAAGATGAATTGTTTTACAAAAAGAATGTGAAATCACTAAACAAAACACTCTCACAAGACAACAAGTCTTGGAGAGCAAAACGCCCACAGAAAAACAGGTATAGAAAACGTGGGAAGAAACAAATAGCTTCCTAAAATTAGCTAGGAAGTCAAAACCGCATCAACGCCCAATGTAGCTTCCAATGTTGTAACATCTGAAGCTACATTCAAAAATTGTTGCACGTCTGGAAACTGTACAGCTTCAGGAATCTGAACTTATGCTTCTGAATCAGCTCTCTTCTCTCTCATGATGCGTATTGCAGCCGTTGCCCTTTGTCTTCTATTTATAATGAGGAGTACCTACGCACAAGAGAGAAACCAACTCCAAGAAGGACACAGATTAGTCTTTGGAAAGAAATACACTTTCCATAATTCTTGGATTTCATTCGCTTATGGACAATGACTCAAGAGTCACGGTTAGAATAGGATCTTTGACTAGATTTAGTTTCCAAAAACAACTCCTAAGCTTTAGGTCCAAGAAACTCAAAATATAATGAAATATTTTGTTTCCAAAAATTCAACCAAAAATCTTTAGGAATATTTTGTTTCAAAAAATGCAACTAAAGATTTTGTTACCAAATATCCATCAAAACTTTATGACCAAGAAAGGTGAAACAAAACCAAAATAGGTCATGCCTATTTTATCCTTACACTAAGAGATAACTTGAACCAAGATGATAAGTCAAACCCTTGATAGTCACTTGGTCAACTGTGAGAAGGCCAACTCAAAAGCCATTTTTATCCAAAAATTAATGAGAAATAGATGGGTATTATCATCTCAACACATTTTATAATTTATAGCACATCATTGATAGTGTTTCTTAATCTCTATGTTTTGTCAACGAGGAACATTAATCCGAGACGGAGGGTGTATTATTTTTTTGGGAAGTTGATGAGAAGCTACAATTCCTAGCTTTTCCATCTTCTTCAAAAGTTGGCTTTTGAGTGGTACCACATCAATTCTAGATAGGCTCCATGGTAAAAAAATTACCTGATTAAAAGTTGCACTAATGATTTTGAAAATTCGGAAAGGATGTGCAACTCTCTTATGCATTGAAATGCCATCTTCTTTCTAAACTCTCAACCAGACAATGCCCTACGTAGTAAGATTTAATGTGCTTATTAAAGATGATGTAACTGCAGCATATAAATGTCCATACATATATGCCCAGACTCCCCTCTCAATTGGTGGATTGAAAATCTTGCTTTGGTTGCACATTATCCATTGACTGATCTAAAAGGCTTTAAATTGTTAAGAGATTGTGACTAAAGAAATTCAGTTTCCTTATGCCACTACCAAGATAGATTTTTCGCATTTCACATATAACGGTTTCATGAAAAAGAAGCACTTCAGGATGTGTTTGGTTGTGAAGCACATATTACGAGCGTGTGTCTCCTCACTAGTCAAATATTTGTCAGTTTAGTCCATTTTAAGGATGTATATGTATCACACAAGAGTATGCACGTATGATTGAGAGTTACATTACTAATTAATAATGAAACTTGTTAAATGTTTAGATCTTCACGTACGGATCTTGTAACACTAACTAAAGCAACCATAATTAATTTACAAGATTAACCAACAAATCAACACAATATACAAAAGTACTTGTGTTGTCATACTTGGTCAAATTTGAGCATAACTTTAAACATTGGGCAAAAGATATTGAGGGTGTGCATGACAATGCGGGAAGTGATGAGTGCCAGTCTAATGCCACAGCCATGTCAACCATTCTCACTATGTGGCGAGTACAGAACCATCAGAGATTTCCTCTTGAACTAGCATGTTAGATAGTTCATTCATTGTCCACTTTTCCTTAATGGAATTATAGTTCACTTGAAAAGGGGCATACTATGGAGGAAAATAATTTAGGATAAACTGAACAAGAAAATTATCATCCACTTTCATTCCTAAATTCTGAAGCTTAGCTGCAAGATTTTGCATCTCAATAATATGATTGTGCATTGACCGTGCACCATCAAACTTCATAGTAGTGAGTTCTGACATTAATTTCCCTCGCAAGGGACTTATCTACGCCTTAAAGCTGCTCGCAACGGATTCCATGAATTCCTAGCCACTTTCAAGTTTCAGAAGAGAGGTCTTGATGTTTGCAAAGAATTGTCATTCGCATGAACATAAGACTCAATCTGTTACTTTTCTCCCACGTTTATGGAGATCATTATCCTCTTTGGAACTTTCGCGGTTAATGCAGTAAGGTTTTTCGCTTTGGAGTGCAAGATCGAGATCAAGAACACCCAAAGTGAATTCAACGTTCTCAGGCCATTCTGAGAAGTTGGTACCATTGAGAGATGGTACAGATGAAGCATGCGAGTGCAAATTAACGGGAAGAAGAGCTGAAATATAATAGAGATATATGCGAATTAGAAATTGTCTAAATGCACATAAAGAAGATTCTCATGTGGGTAGAACTTCCACTAAATTAATTATGAGTCATAATTCTAAATTAATCATGTGTACAAGAACAAGATAAATATCTGTGGATATTTTTCTTTTCTCTAACATATCAATTTTAGTGTTGTTCAAACATGTGGATCAGAATCACCTGTGGGTGATTACCGTTCTAATATGTATGTACAACGTAGAAGACTCATCAATAAATATTATCATTAAATAACATCAATTTAATTATCAATTATCACTGTGGTGATAATTAGACTTTATACATATCAAAACGGTTAGTGCGGAAAAAAACATAATAAATTTTTCTTAAAATAATATAAAATTCATAAAATTTTGAAGAAAAATTTTGAAGGCCAAAATAGGATCGTATTGTAAACAACTTCATTGTCAATTTCATATTTCAAATTCTCAATCCGACATAGAAACCATCATTATCTACTACTACTAAAATTGTGGTTCTGGCGTTCCTCGCCTATGCAGGTTTCCCATCATCTCTGCCATCCTCTCGGTTAAAACCAACATCATCTGCTCCATCTTCGCATCCACCATCTGTCCGATCCGTTGTTCCAGTTGAGCCGCCTCATCACGCTCATAGATTTCTTCCACACGTTGCTGCCGCGCATTACGCCTGCCGCCGACCATGATGAAAAGGAAGATTCGGCTCTGATACCAACTGATGTAGCGGAAGGTAATTAAGAGAAACTGATAAATATCAAAACTGTTGAGATCGCGCACGACTACCAGTAATGATCTTCTAAATCCTGTTGAGGTTTGCAAACCTACCACGATCTAGGCATTAATTCACGTTGATTCAATGAATACCAGAATTGGGGAAAAGTGTATTATTCATAAACGGCAAAAACTGCCTCTTAAACAACCCTAAAAGTGTTTAAATATGCTCAAAACCCTAAAAGCAATAAATTGTCGAAATTACAAAAAAAACCCGAAACTACTAAAAAAACTTGAAAGGCCCGTAACCCTATTTTAATGACGTTTTTTGGCCTTAAAAACAGCTCATAACCGAGCTCCGATCAGCTAATTTTGTCCGTCTTTCCGAGAGCTTCGATTTGATATGCTGCGGGCCCCGTAACTCCACCCGAGTCAAAAGTTATGCCTTTTTCCGCGCACCCGGTCCAAACGGTCGAGATAATCAAGTGCAAGACTGCCTGCATCAATTAGCGAGGAACTTTGAGGATGCCAAGCAATGGAACCTCTTGAAAAAATTATCAACAAAGGGTGTCAAAGTTGTTTAGGGGGAAGAGTCGGTTTCAAGAGAATTTTTTATTTAAGAGAGGAATATTGGTTTGATAGGCTTTGTAGTCGAGGATACCGCAACCCGCAACGTGGAATTGTTGAAGGTGCCTAAGCCAAGAAAGTAAGGCGTGTCGCCATGAGGAAAGTTGCATTTGGTATGTAGAGCTTGGGCCTAAGGAGAATGTTTGTGGTTTGACCCGGATCGATGTGCTGAATGGTTTGGTGTAAACAACATCGGCTTCTACAACAGTGAGAGTATGGTTGGCTATACTGAAGAAGAGCTCGTCGTTCAAGGCTGCATTGATCAAACGGAGCATATACGTTTTCCCTGGCTTCACTTTCTGCCTAAATGCATCTGCATAAATACAGCAAGAAGAAATACAACCTACTTTACATTAGTTATTGGAATAATTCTAAGAGGACCCAAGGGGTGGGAGAGATGGAAAGGGGCACTTAAGAAAAGACCTTAAGATCCTTGGTTCCAATCTTCATACCATCTAGGGGTCACATTTACCTATAAAAAAACAATGCTAAGAGACAAAAAAGAGGAACCTAAATTAAGCCAATAAGGCAGGAAAATAATGTCGTTCATATTAGAGAATAATATCTTTTTATTATTCTTGTTTATTTGTAATTAATAATTAGTGGTAATTACCTTGTAGAGTTCTTTCCTTATTATGTTTCCTTCCTTGTATAGGTTTCTTGTACCCTACTTCAAGTGTAACCCTAATTGTATCTCTCCCTATAAATAGGTGATTTTATCAATGAATTGGTTATGCCATTATTCCTAAACTTTTATTAGTTTCTACATGGAATCAGAGCTTTGCTCCTAAACCCTTGCCTTCTCCCTCTAGCCGCCGCCCCTCACCCTTCATTACCATGGCTAACGGAAATCACTCCATCACCATTAAAAACCCTCTTGATCCCACACAAACCTTCGACCTCATAAACATCTCTCACCACAACATCACCAAACTCACATCCACCAACTATATAGCTTGGAAACTCCAAGTTGAGGCCACCCTCATTGGCTATGACCTCTACAAGTTTGTAGACGGCTCACATCCATGTCCGCCTCCAACTGTCCTCACTAAGGATGCTCAAACATCCAAGGACGTTCCCACACCCAACCCGCATTACCAACCCTGGATCCGGCAAGACAAACTTCTGTTTGGTGCTCTTGTCGGCTTCCTCTCTGCACCCTTGGTCCCCTTGATCCAACAGGCCGCCACTACCCGTGATGCTTGGCAAACTCTTGCTCACACGTATGCTCGCCCAACCCGTGGCCACATCAAGCAGATTAAAGATTACCTCAAGCGAGCTTCCAAGGGGACTCAGTCTATTTCCGACTACATGCAGTCTGTTAAAGGAAGGGCTGATGAACTCGCTGCTCTCGGCAAACCACTTGATCACGAGGACCTCATTGAGACCATCCTCGGAGGCTTGGATGACGACTACCGCCACATCGTGGATGTGGTTGAAGGACGGGACACCCCCATCTCGTTTGATGAGCTCCATGAAAAACTCATCAATCGCGAGCTGCTCTTGAAACAGTCTCAGACCGCGTCCTTCTCTCACCCTGCTTCCGCCAATCCTGCTGCCCCGAGGAACAATAGCACGACTGCTCGGCACTCCTCTGACGCTCGTCATCCGTCCCAACCTCGGCCGCCTTCTCAGGCCTCGGCCTCTGCTCCTCGCCCACAGCGACCATACCTCGGCAAGTGTCAAGCATGCCGCCAACAAGGCCACTCGGTTGCTCGCTGCCCCAACTTCCAACTGGTCGCCACCACCTCTCTGCCCGCTCCTCCTAACTCGGCCATTGGCTCCAAGTGGCAACCACGGGCTCACCTCGCCACCTCGGCTGACACGGGGACACCGAGCTGGTTACTCGACAGTGGTGCTTCTCACCATGTCACCAACGACCTTGGCAATCTCTCACTTCACTCCACCTACGCGGGCATGGACGACATAGTAATTGGTGATGGTACTGGGTTATCAATTTCAAAAACTGGTTTCTCCTCTCTTCATACACCCACACACAATTTTTCCCTTCATAATGTTCTCTTTGTTCCTGATATGAAAAAGAATCTTATATCTATATCTCAATTTTGTATTTCTAATAATACCTCCATTGAGTTCTTACCAACTTCTTTTCATGTGAAGGATCTGCTGACAGGGAGAATACTACTGACCGGACAGTCTAAGGATGGTGTGTATGAATGGCCGGCCACTACTACCTCACCTCGCCCATCTGCTTGTGTCAGCTCCAAAGTCTCTCACCAGGATTGGCATCATCGTCTTGGTCATCCGTCTGGTCCTATTCAACGACAGCTTCTATCTAGCCTAGGTTTAGATTTAGACACTACTAGCACTCGTCCTCTTCATTGTAATGCTTGCCTTTCTAATAAAAGTCATAAACTCCCTTTTCATCAGAATACTATTGTGTCTACTATTCCTCTGCAAACTGTTTATACTGATGTTTGGACCTCCCCCCTTCCTTCTATTGAAGGGTTCAAATACTATGTGATCTTTGTTGATCATTTTACTCATTACATCTGGCTATACCCGCTCAGACGCAAGTCTGAGGTCGCCACCATCTTTCCCAAATTTAAAGCCCTGGTCGAAAACTTTTTTAAAACAACCATTGTCACTCTTTACTCGGACAATGGAGGCGAGTACATGGGACTTGCCCGGGACTCTGGCCTGGCCGCCTATCTATCCGCCCATGGCATCTCTCATCTCACCTCGCCCCCTCACACCCCGGAACACAATGGGTTCTCCGAACGTCGCCACCGTCATATTGTTGAAACTGGCCTCTCTCTTCTCTCTCGAGCATCCCTTCCGCTGCCCTTCTGGTCGTTTGCCTTCCAAACAGCGACCTACCTCATAAATCGTCTACCTACACCCACCCTTGCTCGTCAGTCTCCATACCACAAACTCTTTGGCTCCCCGCCAAACTATTCCAAACTTCGGGCCTTTGGCTTTGCTACCCCTGGCTCCGCCCTTACTCCGCTCACAAACTTGATGCTCGCTCCACCCCATGTGTCTTCCTCGGCTACTCGCTCACTCAGAGTGCCTATCTCTGTTATGATCCGAGCACCACTAAACTGTTCATTTCTCGTCATGTCCGCTTTGTCGAGTCTGTCTTTCCCATGTCCACCCCGGTCACTAGTCCTGCTCGGACAGAAACCTATGATAGTACCTCTTGGCTACCTCCTCATGATCTGCTCGGTCACTCATACACACCGTCGGCTGCTCGCTCTAGTACCTCCCCGCCAGCGTCTCCTCGCACTAATCAGAATGTGGTTGATCTCAGCTTACCCATACCTCAACCTTCCCCGCCTCAGCACAAGATCCAGCCCTCGGCCTTCCTCGGTTACCAACTCCCTGCCCGAGGATGGCCCTACTCCCGTTTGCACCATGCCCGCTGAACCTGATCCTGCTCCCGTTCCCGTAACCGTGCCTGATGACCCTGTTCATGTGCCCGCTGCACCTGAACCTGTTCCTGTGCTCGTGTCCGCTGACTCTGTTCCTGTGCCCGCTGCCTCTGGATCCTCAACCATAGTTACCCGATCTAAAAACAATATCTACAAGCCCATCAGCAAACTGAGTCTTTCGGCTCAATCGGCAATGACAAGAACCAACAAGTGTCACTCAAGCTCTGCAAGATGGGAAGTGGCGTCAGGCCATGTCTGAGGAATTTGATGCACTTACTCGCAATGGAACTTGGGAACTTGTACTGCGGCAGATGCTCAATATTGTCATTGCAGTGGATCTACCGCATCAAACGACATGCTGATGGAAGCATTGACCGCTACAAAGCTCGCCTCGTGGCCAAGGGATTTCACCAGCGACCTGGGATTGACTATCACGAGACTTTCACCAGCTGATTAAGCCAACCTCGTTTGCCTTGTTCTCTCTCTAGCCGTTAGTCAAGGCTGGGATATTCGCCAACTGGATGTTAACAACGCCTTTCTTCAAGGCAATCTGTCCGAGGAGGTATTCGTGGCTCAACCACCTGGGTTCCTAGATAAGGACAAACCTCATCATGTGTGTCGGCTTAACAGAGCCATTTATGGTCTCAAACAGGCTCCTCGAGCATGGTATAATGAGCTGCGTCAGTTTCTTCTTGCCTCAGGTTTTACCAACTCGGTGGCTGACACGTCACTGTTCATCCTTCGTACTGCGAGCACCATCATCTATCTTCTCGTATATGTGGATGACATTATTATCACTGGGAACCAGCCCATTGCGTTCGACCTTCGCCTCTCGCCGCCGCTCTCTCAAGGATCTTGGTGATCTTCACTACTTTCTTGGGGTTGAGGTTGTCAAGCGTCCAAGTGGTCTTCTGCTCTCCCAGCGTGGTACATAGCTGATCTCCTTGCTCGGACCGGCATGACAGATGCTCGCCCAGTGGCTACGCCCCTTGCTACCTCTCCCACCTTGACTCTTCACGCTGGCACAGCTCTCACAGATCCGACAGAATTTCGAGCAATCGTCGGGAGTCTTCAGTATCTGTCTCTTACTCGACCTGATGTTGCCTTTGCTGTCAACAAACTCTCCCAGTTCATGCATCGACCGACCACTGAGCACTGGAATGCGGTCAAGCGAGTTCTTCGGTATCTCTGTGGTACTATCAATGCGGGCATCCTCCTTCATCGTCAGCCTCCTCCTGCTCTCCATGCCTTTACTGATGCGGACTGGGCTGGCAACAAAGATGACTACACATCCACCAGTGCCTATATTGTCTATCTTGGAAGCAACCCGATCTCTTGGAGCTCCAAGAAACAACGCACGTGGCTCGCTCGATCGAAGCCGAACACGGCGTGGCGCCACCCGCCGAGGTTCGGTGGGTTGTGTCTCTTCTTGGCGAACTGGGACTCACCTCCTCGACTCAACCGGTCATCTACTGTGACAATGTGGGTGCCACAAGTCTCGCCGAACCCGGTTTTCATACTCGCATGAAGCATGTGGCTCGATTTTCACTTCATTCGCAACAAGTTCGGGATGGGCTTCGCGAGTATGTCATGTCTCCTCCGATCAATTGACCGATGCCTTGACCAAACCTCTTGCTCGCCAGCGGTTTCATCAATTACTTCACAAGATTGGTCTCTTCTCTCGGACGTCCATCTTGCAGGGGCATATTAGAGAATAATATCTTTTTATTATTCTTGTTTATTTGTAATTAGTAATTAGTAATTAGTGGTAATTACCTTGTAGAGTTCTTTCCTTATTATGTTTCCTTCCTTGTATATGTTTCTTGTACCCTACTCCAAGTGTAACCCTAATTGTATCTCTCCCTATAAATATGTGATTTTATCAATGAATTGGCTATGCCATTATTCCTAAACTTTTATTAGTTTCTACGGTTCAAAGCAGAAAAAGTATGATTATACATGCCCAGATTATAATAAAAAACAATCAACAAGTGATTTAGTTCAGTTATGGTAGCTGTATGTATGTAATACTGTGGTCCAGAGATTGTGGCACATGGATATCGATGTAATTTCACTTATAGTCTTTTATTTGGATATGATTAGTTTTTTACAATGCTGATTTTTATCGGGATCTGCATTCCACCATTCCCCTATACAAAGAACAAATTAATATGTTAATGAAAAAAATCCTAGATTTGATGCGTAGTTTTTATTTTATTTTTAAGATTAGGGTATGGTTTACTGATAAGATAGTAACCAAATACAACGGGGATGTACATGATTAAACTAGTGGAACCTCTATACTATTAATAAGTGAGGTTATTACTATATATGTCGATGTTGTCAAACTCTATTCGCTTGTTATTAGTTAAGAATTTTTCATGATATTTTGGTTCTTGTCCGGTGGTCAATTATTTATTTATTTGGTTATATGCATGTGCATATAAATATAATTTATTCTTTTTTTGTACTTCAGGTTAGTCATCACCCTCCAATGAGTGCTACACATGCTGAAATGAGCATTTTGTTTATGATATAACTTCGAAGGTGAAGACAAAGTTCTTGGGGAACTCATTTTGGACATGTTTGATTTAGCTTATTGATATGTACTGATGACTTATTATTTATTACTGATAATTTATTACTTATGACTTATGACTGATGACTAATAACTGGTGATGTTTGATTTAGTTTTTTGAAAGTGCTGATTAGCTTTCATAAGCTAGTGTGTGTTTGATTAATAAATTGAAAAAGTGCTGAAATCAAATATAAATACTAAAATAACATCATCACAAAATGTGATTTACATTATTATTATTATAATAATAATAATTATTATTATTAATACAAATTTTTATCACTATTATTAATTATTACTATTATTATTATCATTATTATTGCCTTTATTATTATTATTATTTTATTAACATTAATATTACTACTTTTATCATTATTATTACTTGTTAATTTTAGTATTTATTTTATTATATTTATAATATTATATTTTATTATTATAATATTGATATTAGTATTACTTTTAGTATTATTATTACAATTATTTTTACCATATTATTATTAATATTACTTTTTAGTATTATTATTATTATATTTATCATTATTAATACTATATTTATTATTTTTATTATTATTATTATAAAAATTATCATTATTCATATTATTATTATAATTCCTTTTATTATTATTATTATTTATTATAATAATAATAATAATTATTATTATTTTTTTTGTTTTTATTATTATTAAGAAGGGTAATATTGGAATATACAAAATTTCAATAAAGAAGAGGACTCACATATTTTTGAAAAGTAGAATTAAGCACTAGGCTTAGTGCTTATAACTTATGGCCTTATATGTGTTTTAAATGGCCTGTACATGACTTATGACTTATCTTACCATAAATGAAATCAAACGTTTTAAAAACAAATTATGGTAAATTATAAGTCATAAGTACTTCCAGATAAGGTAAAGACTGTACCATGTTTCTTGGTTTTATGGCATACAATGTTGTTTTAATCCGTACATTCCTGAAGTTTGTTGGATTTGGTACTAATGACATTCTGAATTCCTCTCGACTACTGATTTCTTGTCACATGTTTTTTATATGTTAGTGCTTGATGTAGTGCTGAAAGTACATTTACTTTGTTAACTAATCATACCTCAACACAAGAGCTCACCTTAGGACTTGTTTTTGTTCATAATTCTTGTACAACATTAAACTGACAGTCAGAAGCATGTCATATTCTTTTCTATGGAAGTAAATGCGTGTTTTTTTAATGAAACTGCGTAAATTTAATAAATGTATTCTAAGTTGCAATTGAGACACAGAAGTCGACATTTCACATGTTTCATTGTGTTATATGGGTCTCAGGATTTAGAGTATCCTTGAAGTTGGATTTCTCTTATAATAGTGCTGAAGTGATACATCCGGATAACTCCTTTAGAGTGGCAAGAGTGATAGTATGGTATGCAAGTTATTTAAGTATATAGGTTTCAGTATATAGGCCATGTGTTGGATTGGTGCCCCCTCCGACAAAAGTTAACAACTTGATACTTGGATGAACTTGGGTTGATTCTCCTGGGGAGATGGTATTGACGAACTTGATCACCGGGGATAAAGTTGTACTATATTTTCAATCTTGTGGTTGGTTTGGGTACGGCTTTACTAGTTTTTTTTTTTTTTTTTCGGTCGCTCTGGTTGTGATATATACCTTAATTGTCTGGTGTTTCTGTTGCTACCATCACATATAGCCATATAGGGCATTTTGTTGTTAAATGGATGGCGACAATTTTACCACGAATCATCTTTTTCCTATTTTCTTTGTAGGGACTTTCCCCATGCCATGTTGGCAGCTGATGCGTTAGGCATTCTGAAATATCTCTAATTTTTTATAGTATTTTTTTTTTTTGGAATAAATGTACTTGGGTTTGTATTTATGGTCTGGCATATTTGAATAAAATAGTTAATTGAGCCTATTTTAATTTAATAGCAAGCCCACTTAGTTTTGATACACATTTGTGTTATTTATTTGTAATTGAGCTTGAGCCAAATTGACGGTCCTATAATAATGATAATAATAATAATAATAATAATAATAATAATGATAATAATAATAATAACAATAATAATAATAATGATATAATAATAAGTCTTCATTATTACCTTAAGTTAATTATAGTCACTAATTAGGGGATGTGGAGAGTGGACGTTATTTCCATTGAAAAGAAACGATGGACGGTTACAGTAGTGGGGAACTGAAGAAGTTGCTCACGGTGAGTATAAAGAGAGATGTGCCTCTTGTTTCAGCATCAGCAATCGAACAAACTAAGAGTTGAGAGAGTCGTTGTGGAGACAAAAAGGTGACGGAGACTCGGAGAATGACGGCGGGTTGGATCGCGGGTGCACCTCGGCAAGTTTTGAGATGTGAACAAGAGTGGTTAGCTTTCTTTCGGAGTTGGTGATATTTGTTTCGTTGTATACCCGCTAATCATGTAAGGGATTATACTTCTTAAATATTTTGATCATCCTATTTTAATTGTTCGGTAGGTTTCCATTATAAATTTTATCGCCTTAACGTTTTCTTGTAAACGCACGCTCGACACTCGCCGATATTTGCTTTGAACTCCGTCGAACCTATTTTGTTTATACTCCAAATTTTGATAACCCATGTTTGACTTCTTGAAATATCAATCCGTTGGAAAAATATATTACATATATTTTTAGACGTTTGACTTTATTTGGAACTTTCCCGTGATCACTAAGTAAAATAAATTGTTACGTGAAATATGTAACATTAGTGAAACGAAGAAATTATTTGACACCACTGGACATGTGGTGAGGTTATCCGGATATACCTTCAGGCCCGTTGTGGGTTTAGGTCCATTGGGCTCAGGCCCATTGGGGCAGTTAGTCAGGTCGAATTGACCACTTAAGTGATCATGGAATCTACGAGTGTTCCTTGTTTCCAACTGGTATGGGACGGTTGGCGGCAAGTGAATATCTCGTATTTGTTTTGAGCTTCATCTTTCACTTGGAATTCCTAATTAGCATTGTATTCGATTTTATTACTTTTATATCTGATTGATGCAGTTATTGGTCTTGTTAAATTTATTTGACTTTTGGCAAAATACTTTTCTTGTGGTCAACTCCTCCTTAGAAACCAGAGGGGTTGTATATGAATTTGATGG
The DNA here is from genome assembly GCA_013146195.2 of Codonopsis lanceolata. Lineage (NCBI taxonomy): Eukaryota > Viridiplantae > Streptophyta > Magnoliopsida > Asterales > Campanulaceae > Codonopsis > Codonopsis lanceolata. Next base: position 112,381,671 of record CM028381.1, on the reverse strand, counting down.
GCATTGTTCGCTCACTCTTTTTTTACTTTTCTTCAGGTCGTAAGTAACTTTTGAGATCCTTTTGGGCTCGGGTGGACCATGTGAAGGGTGACTCGTGCAAAAATAAATTCCTTAGCTTCGACGGTTATTTTAAATGAACAAATATTTATTTGGGATTAGTGGAGTTTATTACATCTTGGAATTTGTAATAGACAATAATGTATTTTGGTTATAAAAATTATAATATTTTATTTTTGGATATTTTGTGGTTTAGTATTTAGTAATAGTGACGTGCCCAAATTGTGAGACCGCGGTATCGGTACCGAGTTTGGGACGATACACATTCATTATCAATTTATATGTTTTGATGCTCCCTTTTCTTTTTCTTTTTCATTTGGGGGTTGGGTGGTTGTCCATTGCTTTACCCAGTACAATCTAAGTACAGAGGTCTGTGGAACTGAATGAAATGTAGATAGGAATTTTACTTATTTTGAATGTTTAATTCAGGGCCGGTCCTGAACTTTTGGGGGTCCAGAGCGAAAAGAAAACAAGGGGCCCTTAAAAAAATATAAGCATAAGAATTTTAGACGAAGAATTTATTTGATTTTTCATCATTTGAAGTATTGAAAATGGATAATACCAAAACATATAAGAAAATAAGTATTAAATAATTATTGAAAACTATTATTCTCCATTCGTTAAAATAATTTACAATAAAAAATATATACTTAATTAATTTTTTTCTTTTATTTATGTTTTGACTTCTAGATGAATTTTTTTGGTAACATGTATCGTGTACTATAAATTCAAGTTAAAAAATAATCAACTAACAAAACAAAGAATTAAATAAACATAAGCAATAATTAAAAATTATAGTAACATAACAAATTTTTTTTTTGCTTGAAATATTGATATTAGATGCCCAATCAATTGTTATTTTTATGACCCAGATAAAAAAATTGATGGTCAACTAACTTTTTTTTATAAGTAAATTTAGCGAACGCAAAATAAAATTAAGGTTGAATAATAACTCAGCTGAAACCGAATACAAAATATTTATCTTTATATAGTAACTTTTTATTCATTAGGTTTCGGAGTAATTAAAACATATATAAGTAGATTTGAGGTTGGTAACAAAAAAAAATATTTAACCACAACCATTATACTTACAATACAAGTGAATGATAAAGATGAAATATTGTGAAATTATAAGCATATATTTTAAAAGTTGATTATTTATGTAAAACTTTTCAAAATAATATAGGAGACTATTTAACTAAATATGGGGAGTATATGATATGATATGAATACAAAATAGTACTTATAATAATTGACCGTAAACCCAAAATAAAAAACAATTACAAAAATGGCGAGGAATGGACTTGAACCTTGGACTATTTAACTAAATAGGGGGGGGGTAATATGATATAATATGAATATAATATAATACTTATAATAATTGATAGACGCAAAATAAAAAAAAATTACAAAGAAGGGACTTGAACCTTGGACTTCCTAACTTCATTCACCACTTACACTTACCCAATCCATTGAGCCAAATGACAATTCACTAATTTATCTTACATTATTTATAATATATCTAAATAAAACTAGCCTACAAATATATAAAATTGGGCCCTCTTACATTGGGGGCCCTGTTCGGTCGATCACTCTGCACTCCCCCAAAACCGGGCCTGGTTTAATTGTGTTGCTCTACTATGTAAAATGTTTAGCATTATTTGGGGGTTGAGGGTATTTCATCTGGTTGGATTTGTTCACCCCCCATATCTCCATACATCGTCTGTGCCGAAAAAGAGTCCTACTTTCTTTTGAGTTTGCCCCCCAAAAAAAGTCACATTTTCAAATGTAAGCTATAAATTTTCATTATTTTTCCAATTTCTCTTATTTTTCCTTTTTTCGGGATGGAAAGAGTGAATAACTCGTCTTTTGACATCATAGATTCTCTTTTTATACGCTGAAAAAAATCACCTATGTTATCTTTTCCCCTTCTCCTTTTGCTTTCTTTTGCGTTTGGTTGCAGTGCGGGTCATATGAAGTGGACGGATATGTGTACAATGCTGCTGAAGAACCTAAAATATTGATGACTGGGAAATGGAACGAGTCAACGAGCTATCAGCCTTGTGACTTGCAAGAGGAACCACTTCACCTGAAAGAGGTTAGCTTCAGCAACGATTCCTGCTTGATGCCTGCATTTTTTTGATTGCCATTGTTGCAACCAAACAATGGGTGAAACATGTATTCCTAATATATTCTTTACAGTTGTTCTTGCTTGCACACTCAAGTTTTTAAGAGTTCTTAAGTAATGAGCGATAAATCCCAATATCAACAACGAGGCTAGAGGTAGGCAAAGACCTAAACTAACATGGATTAATATACTCCCTCCGTTTCGGGCAAAGAATCCACTATTCCATTGTTGGATGTTTCATTTAAAGAGTCAATTTTTAAAAATTAAAGTATAAAAGCTAGGGGTGTGCACGGGCCCTAAGCCCGTGAGAATTAACAATGCCCAGTATAAGCCCATATGACAGTGGGCATTATTTTGAAAAGCCTGGTACTGTAGACAAGCCGACGGGCATTAGTGAACGGGCTTTGAATGGGCCTTAGGTGGGCACGGGCTTGATGGGCTCTCCCATTGCTTTCATGTTTTTAAATATTTTTACTATTCAAACTTCATTGCAAATTTTTCATGGACTTCCTTTGGGACCATTACTAAAGACGTTGGGTTAAAAACTCCAAACCGTTATCGTATAAAATATAAACCTTAGTGAGACAACAAAATATGAAACTTGAAATCATCAACGCACACTAGTATAGAGCAAAGCTGGCAGCAGCTACATCAAACATGTGAGCAATATTTAAAAAAGCTGGCAGTTACATATTGAAATTATCATCAATTCAACACCCAACATTAAAAAAAGAAGTAGATGAACAATCAACGTATAATACATGCATTACGCCATACGTTTGATTATACAGTTTACTTAATGATATTATTATTCTATATTCTAGAATCTGAATAATTGTATATACTAATAGAAAATATATAATTTGTATCTAACTATAATATATATATATATATAAACCAATTTGATGGGTCGGGTCGGGATTAACGGACATTAAAATTTGAAGGTCTAGGCGTGCCCAAAACTGCGGATATCTAACATCTCTAAAGCCCAATACTGTGTATCAGCCCATGGGCACAGGCACTATGAGCCGGGCACTGCGGGTCGTACAGGCTTATGGGCTGGACTGCTCACCACTAATAAAAGTGTCATTTTATGACTAATAAACTACTAAAAGTGTCATTTTTCTTAAAAAGTTATACATTTAAAAGGGAACTCTTTGCCCGAAACGCAGGGAGCAATAAACAATGAGTGAGTCTGGGGTATAACCAAAAATCATGCTTTAGACAGAGCGGAGTGATGAAAAAAGATTCATGTAGCTGATCACATGTGATTGGGTCAGAGAGGTTGAGGTGAGTTGAGTTGAGTTGTTTAGGCCTTCATAGAGTGTAGTCTTGTCGAGATATACTTGGAAAATGAAAATTGTGGGACTAAAGGGGTTGAATCATTGCCAATTTGAGGACGTAGATAAATTTCTGTAGGTAATAAGAAGATATTGGTCAACGGCGCGGGGGTCTCACTTCTCTCTTCTTCTTCTTCTTCTTCTTCTTCTTTTTTTTTTTGGTAAATAGCAATGAAACCAATGTTGTGTGAAAATGAACATCGTGGACTAAAGGTATTACCAGTGTTGCAAACAGGAGGAAATAGTGGATTATGTAGTTAATATAGATATTTCACTCAATGAAACAGCACTTAAGTTTCCTCCTGCATATAACCACTAGAATCCAGTGTCTTGAGAAAAGATCTCCCGTCTTGCTTTGAGCTAGGAAAGTACTTATGACAAGAAACTAAGAGGAAGACATGAGCAATCAAAGCTAGATCGCTCTCTCGCTCGTACAGCAATTATTTATATCAAGTAGCAGCCGTTACATTGATAAAATCTGTTCACATTTGAACAGAATAAGAAACTAACTAACAGCCTTAACTACCAACTTTCTGAAATTACAATTAGCCTCCTTATATGAACTTAAACACAATTACAACCAGCCACTAGTATTTTGTAAAGTAATTGATTTCAAATAACTTCTCAATTTGCAATTCAATTCTCCAAACTTTGCATCAGCTCTCACTTCCATTCCAGCTTTCAGTTTGTAGTTGCAATTTACTTTGCCTTCTTTAACACCCTCCCCACAAGTTGAGGGTAGGTGGATGCTAACTACTCCCAACTTGGATAGGAATCTCCAATGCAATACCTTTCCCAGAAATTTTGTAAATATGTCTGCAATTTGCCCTTTGGTTGGTATATGCTGCAGACTAATCAGACCATTAGAAATCTTTTCTCTAATGAAATGACAGTCCAATTCTATGTGCTTGGTCCTAGCATGATATACAGGATTGTTAGCCACTGCTATGGCAGATGAATTGTCACAGTAGATAGTGACAGGCTTTGGCAGTTTGACTTCCATATCCTTCAACAAACTGGTCAACCAAATCACTTCACAGCTAGCAGTAGCCAAAGCCCTATACTCTGATTCTGTAGATGATCTTGAAACCACAGACTGCTTTTTAGAATGCCATGAAATCAAAGAATTTCCCAGCATCATACAGAAGCCTGTTATGGACTTTCTGTCATTAGGATTTCCTCCCCAATCACTGTCACAAAATCCCTTAAGCTGTAGATGATTGTCTGAAGGCAAGTATATCCCTTGATCTGGTGAAGTCTTAACATATCTAAGAACTCTATGCAATGCTTTCAAGTGAATGTCCCTTGGATTACTCGCGGCTCAAACATTGTGCTGCAAAGGCTAAGTCTGGTCTGGTCACAGTCAGATAAATGAGCTTTCCCACCAGTTGCCTGTATTCTGTAGGATTATCAAGAAGAATCCCTTCACTTTTCAGGAGTTTCTTATTGGGATCAAAAGGGATAGTAAGTGGCTTGGCATTTAACAAACCTGCAGCCTCAATTAACTCCAAAGCATATCTCTTCTGGCTAAGATGGAAACCATGCTCAGATCTCATTACTTCTATGCCCAAATAATATTTCACATGCCCCAAATCCTTTATGCTAAACCTTTCATGCAACAGATTCTTTAAAGAAACTATGTTTTCTATATCATTACCTGCCACTAGAACATCATCCACATACACTAGGACACTAGTGAACTTTGCATCTCTTTTCAAGGTGAATAAGGAGTAATCTGCTAGTGATTGTCTATATCCAAGGCTTAGAAGAACCTCAGTTAGCTTTGAGAACCATTGCCTAGATGCTTGTTTTAGGCCATACAGGATTTCTTTAAGCACAAACACCGTTAGATTTCTCCCGAGACTTGTACCCTAGTGGCAGTTGCATATATACCTCTTCTTCCAAGTCACCATGCAAGAATGCATTATTCACATCTAGTTGATGAACCTCCCATTTAAATCAGAACTAGAATAGCCCCCAGATCACCATTTTTGCCACACTGGAGCAAAAGTTTCTGAGTAATCATTACCCTCTCTTTGGTTATAACCCTTGGCAACCAATCTTGCTTTAAGCCTCTCCACACTGCCATCTGAATTGTACTTGACTTTGTAGATCCATCTGCATCCTATAGCCTTCTTTCCTTGGGGCAGACTTACTATTTCCCATGTTTGGTTTGACTCCAAAGCTGCAATTTCTTTATTCATAGCTTCAATCCAATCTTTACTTTGTGCAGCTTCATAGTATGACTGAGGCTCTTGGACTAACATTATGGAATTGACACTACTTTCTTTGCCGCATATTGCATTGATTAAAGAAATGTATGTGTTTGGTAAAAACAGATGATACAATGTAGTCTTTTAACTTGACAGAAGGATATTTGATTCTTGTTGAAACCCTATTAGAAACTTTAAGGTTGTCATCTATTCTATCACCTGTATGATCATCAGATTTGCCATCATCCCTGATGTTAACAGGATCATGATCCTGTTCTTTGTCATCATAATTGGTACCATTCCTACTTTCATGAACCTTATCATGGAAAAGATTTATATCTATTTCAGGTTGTTTAGGTTTCACAGACTCATTATTAATGAAAGGAAATATTGCTTCATGAAATATGACATGTCTGCTAATGAAGACCTTCTTGGTTTCAAGATTGTACAAAATATATCCCTTTTGTCCTGCTGGATACCCTAAATGGACACACTTCACAGCCCTGGGGGCAAACTTATCACTAGGATGAGTGGAAGCATAAGCTAAACATCCTATGACTCTCAAATGTTCATAAGAAGGTTTAGTCCTATAGAGCATTTCATATGGAGATTTAAACTTTAGGGCTGCTGTAGGAATCCTATTTATAATGTGTGTGGCAGCCAAAAGACAATATCCCCAAAATTGAATAGGAAGACCAGATTGGAACCTAATTGCCCTAGACATATCTAAGAGATGTTGATGCTTTCTTTCAACAACCCCATTCTGTTGGGGAGTATCAACACATGAGCTTTGGTGTAAAATGCCTAGACTAGCTAGATAAGGTATAACCTCATTATTATAGAATTCAGTCCCATGGTCAGTTCTACAGAATTTAACATTGGTTTTGAAATGGTTTACAACATAGGCATTAAACTGTTTTAATAGAGAGAATACATGAGTTTTGGTTGACATGAGAAAAGTCCACACCCCCCTTGAAAAATCATCAACAATAGTCAGAAAATATTTGCAACCATTCATGGTAGTTTTCCTGTATGGTCCCCACAAATCACAATGTATGAGATCAAAGGGAGCTTTACTTTTAATGTGTGTTAACACAAATGGCAATTTGTGCTGTTTAGCAAGGGGGCATATATCACAGGATAAAATTCTCTGAATTTCAATATTTTCATGCTTACAAAGAGAATTCAAACCTACAATATTTTTGAGAGTACTTAAAGAACTATGTCCAAGTCTCTGGTGCCAGCTAACAATATCTTTGTATTTAGAAGCAATAGTGCAAACAGGTTTAGAATCTGAAAATTGGTCTGCCTTCAGAAGATACAAACCATCAATCATATCACCAATAGCTAAAGTCCTGGTCATCTGAAGGTCCTGGAAAAAACATTGTTTTCCAATAATAAGAGTGTGACATCTGGTTTGCATAGTAAGTTTTGATACAGACAAAAGGTTGTAATGGAAATCAGGTATGTAGAAAACAGTGTCTAGAGTAAGCTGAGGATTAATATAAACTTTTCCTATATGAGTGACTTCTACTTTAGTACCATTAGGAAGTGACAGAAAAATAGGGTGATTTGCAACTTCTACATCATGCATTACAGATAATGATATGCATATGTGATCTGTGGCACCTGTATCAATAATCCAGGTATGCAAGTTATGGAAGTATATAGACTGATGAATGGGAATAGAACTACCTGCCATGTGTGTCATACCAGCAAATTTGTGTCCACTTTGATCAACACTATGATCCTCAGGGCTGTCTTTGACCTTTAGCATAGCCATGACCTGGTTTATTTGTTCTTGCAACTGATCAATCTTGGACACTCCCAATCTTGCCTTGTCATTGATCTCTGCATTTCCAACTGATGCAGCCTGAACTTGCATGACCTTGGAATTTGATGATTCATCGCGATTCACTTGTCCTTTCCTCACTGCCTACCAAAGATTATTAGTCCTAGATTTGTGTCTTTCGGATGACTTGGATTTCGTGATGCCCAATTGGGAAACCCTTGAGTCTATAACATTCCTCCTTGATATGACCTTCCCTGTTACAATAGTTACAAAATATTCCCTTCTTGAAAATGGTTCTAGTAAATCCTGCCTTGTTTTGTGAAGTCCCAAAATTACATCTATCTCCCATGACCTGTGATTGCCCTGACTGATTAATGTTGGCTGCAATGGAACTAAATTCAGGGACATATCCTTGTCTTTGAGTTTCTTCCTGCCTGATTATATAATAAGCTTCAGAAATTGTGGGCAATGGCTTCATCCTCAGAATTTGCCCTCTTGTATTCACATAGCTTTCGTGCAGCCCCATCAAGAACTGCATTAACTTGATTCTTTGATCTCTTGATTCTTGGATCTTGGCAGAACCACAGGTACAAGAACACTTACATGCAGTAATAGGATCTAAAAGCGCATTTTCATCCCAATATCCTTTCATTTTATGGAAATAGAATTCGACAGCAAGCGACCTTGTTCAAGTCGATGCAATTCCTTTTGTAACTGGAAAGCCCTATGTCCATCAATGTTGGAGAATCTTTCTGCAAGTTCCTTCCAGACTGAGTTGGCATCTGTCACAAATTTAAGGCTGTTACTAATCTCTTCAGAATCAGTATTAAAATCCGTGAAATGACCATGTCATTTGCTCGCCCATAAGGGGAAGAGAGGATCATCCTTTTCCGGTGCTGCAAAGGTGCCATTCAAGATCATGATCTTGTTCTTGGCTGAAAAAGCAATTTCGAGAGATCTCTTCCATGAGCTATAATTTTCACTTCCTGTGAGTTTGGTAGCGATGAGAACTAGACCTGGATGATCATTATTGTGTAGGTATAACGGATGCATATTGGAATCAATTCCAATTTCCATGGAAACTCCTTTGTTTTTCGAATTGGATTGATCGGCTTGATCGGCTAATTTTCCTTCTGTCATTGTTTAGGGTTTCGGGAAAGAAAAGATTGGTGATAATAGGTGAAGGATCTAAGGCTCTGATACCATGACAAGAAACTAAGAGGAAGACATGAGCAATCAAAGCTAGATCGCTCTCTCGCTCGTACAGCAATTATTTATATCAAGTAGCAGCCGTTACATTGATAAAATCTGTTCACATTTGAACAGAATAAGAAACTAACTAACAGCCTTAACTACCAACTTTCTGAAATTACAATTAGCCTCCTTATATGAACTTAAACACAATTACAACCAGCCACTAGTATTTTGTAAAGTAATTGATTTCAAATAACTTCTCAATTTGCAATTCAATTCTCCAAACTTTGCATCAGCTCTCACTTCCATTCCAGCTTTCAGTTTGTAGTTGCAATTTACTTTGCCTTCTTTAACAACTTAAGTCTGATACCTTGATGATCATAGTTATTAAAGGCGCCTCGGCCACCTCAGCTTGCCTTCAGATTCTCGCGTGCGTCCAGATAGATATGCACTTGAGAAGGGTGATCTATGACTATCGAAATCAGGTTCAGAAAAAAGCATGTAAATTCTCTCTCTCTCTCTCTCTCTCTCTCTCTCTTGTGGTTCACTATAGTAATAATTAACAACTCTAATGCTTGTTTCTTTACTCATTTTTGCAGTCTGGAGGGGAAACAGAGAGCTGAAAAGAAAATGCGAGAGGCTAAGGGGAACCAATTTATTCTGAAATGGCTTGAGCAAACTGAAGAAACGGCTCCCAAACCTTGGGGTGACTTGGAGATTTATCGGTACAATGGAAAATATGTAGAATGCCGAGCTGCTGTTGAATTGATAAATTAGATAACATCAAAGAGGTTGACAACAAATCAATAGAGTTCAGCCCTTGGCAGTACAGGAGCTGAATGAGATATCCTTTACATAAGTTACCCCCTCACTTTCTGTAATTTTCTATAAATTGGGTCATAGTGTAATTCATATTAGCATTTCTTCAACAAATCATACTTAAAGGTTTGATTTGCGGAGTTTTGGTTACATGGTAATTGATGACAAGATTAGTTTTAGTCCTCTGTTGCAAATTATTAATCTGTTTGCTTCCTCTTCTTTTTTTTTTCTTTTGCAAAAGTGATGGGTTACCACTATTTCTTTAACTGATACTACAATTAAAGTCTTGGTAAAGACCAAATTTGTTCTATTGAATGATAATTTTTGCCCTACACTATGGCTTAGAAGTAGAAATGAGCGACCCTAAACGCAACACCTAATTCACTAAACGCAACACCATTTAAAGAATAAAATAACGTAAATACCCTTATAAATAATTAATAAGAAATGTTACAATTTAATCCACTTCATTTGCTCTTTCAACCAACCAATCAGACGCAAACAACCGGGGCTTTTAATTTCTTGCCAAAACTGCTCAACTCAACTTCCAGTGTGATCCTTCTTACAGGGATTTCTTCGAACAGGTTGTGCACAAGAAATTTCTTCGAACAGTTTGTGCGCAAGAAATTTCTTCGAACAGTTTGTGCGTAAGAAATTTCTTCGAACAGGTTGTGCGCAAGAAAAATCCAAAGATTCAGACAATTTATCAAAAGATTCAGACAAATTATATATAAAACATTCTATATATCTACACAATATTTAAATTAAAAAACATAATTTTATCAAAAAAAAAATCAGAACATCCGCTACACAGCGGCGAATGTCTTGTAATACATCCGCTACACAGCGGCGGATGTCTTGTAATACATCCGCTACAAACAAACGGATGTATTATAAAACATCCGTCACAAACAAGCGGATGTATTATAATACATCCGCTACAAAGTAGCGAACCTTTTGCCAAAATCCCGGTGCCTTGCTGCGTATTGGGGGGGGGGGATCCGCCGAGCGTATTGGGGGAGGGAGGGATCTGCCGTTCGATTTCTGAGAGAGAAGAGAGGTTGCTGCCTTGCATATGGGGGAGGGAGGGATTTGCCGTGCACAGAGAGAGATGGAGGGAGACGATTTGCAGAAGGGTTGAGGGAGACGGCGGCGAGACGGCGGCGGCTCCTTGTTCGAATCTGGGGGCAGAGAGAGAGAGAGGGAGACGATTTGCAGAAGGGTTGAGGGAGACGATTTGCAGAAGGGTTGAAGGAGACGGCGGCGGCTCCTTGTTCAAATCTGGGCACAGAGAGAGAGAGAGGGAGACGAGTGTGGGGGGAGGGGTGGGGTGGGTGTTGGTTTAGGTGGGGGTGGGTGTTGGTTTAGGGAATTAAATTAGGGGTGTTAATTGTAGGGGTAGTTAGGTCATTTTATTATTTAAATGGTGTTGCGTTTAGGGTTTTAGGTGTTATGTTTAGGTGTTATGAAGTAGAAATAGTGGTTTTGGTTCATTGTGTACATGCTAAAATACAACATTTACTGTGTAGATAATCATTAAAATAACAAATGGGTGATTAAACATTTTCCATATTTACTATCTATTATCTACTATCTACTATCTACTACTGCTATAAAAGTCTAAGTTGTTTTTTACAACTTAATCTACGGACAAAACTAACCATGCACCTAATAAACATCCACAATAGAATTAAGGTTAAACAAGTAAAATTTGTCATAAGTAGAAAATAAAGTATAGAAATAAATAACCCTAGATTTAATAAACTATTCACCATTAATTATTGTTAAACAAATAAATTTGCATGAGCTAATCAATTCTTTGAAGGATGAAATTGAATTCGGTCCCTCAACTTATACTTAACTTTAAATTACTCAGTTACTCAGTTAAGAGAAAAAAATGAGAAAAAATACAAATGTGGTTACCATTACAAATGTCATACAATATTTTTGAATATCACGAAAATACACTTACTCAGTTAAGAGAAAAAATAATATGGTTTACCTTTTTAAGTTTATTTAACATTTGTTACGGTAAAATTTTGACTATGACAAGCAACCTTAAAAAAACTATCATATTGGTCCCTAAGTTATAGATCTTACTAACAAATCTCGATTCAGTTAACTAAATAACTTTTGTTATGACCATATTTCTCTTTATATATAAAAGTGTGTTTCTTATGTACAAATTAGTGTATAGGCAACAACAAAGATAATCAACCTTAAATATTGTTTAAAAAATAACAAGAATTTTTATTGGTAATCAACCATAGATTTTGATGTAATGTTTCTAAAATACTTAAAATTTGTTCTGGTGAAATTTAGGTAGACATTACTATATATGTATGAATTTTTTTGAACTACCGTAATAGATTTGTTGGTGAGTGTCGAGATATTAAACAAATCGGTAGCGAGTTTACTAATTATCAGTGAACAAACCAAAATGAGTTTTAAAAAAAAGAGTTATTGTTTAAGATGATGAAGAAAACAATGGAAAACATATTTTATGAATATGTGCATTTTGTCGGAGAAGAAAGCAAAAATTTACAGTTTTCTCTCTTTAATATTTGAATGATACAAGTAACTCTAAATACTAACATATTGGTACCTAACAAATACCTCTAATTAATTAATTATGATTTTCACTATCTTTTAAATATTGAAATTTTCGAATAAACTCTGAAATGTTAAGAAATGTGAAGGATATATATACATATATCATAAGTTCGTTATCAAACAGTAATCATGAGTTACCTCGTGCGAACTTGAACTTTGAGCGAAGCGGAAGACTTTCTGCTTGAGCTACGATCTTCGTATGTCACGATGAACAATCCTGCAAGTCTCTCTCGTCGGATTGATATCACGTATCACGAATATCAACCTCTGGTTCACACTGCAAATCCAAGCCTCTTGATGGTTAGGCTAGAGGGAATATTTGGTGAAATAGAATTTAGGAGAGAGAGAGGGGCGGCCACTTCTTAGAAGACGTGTTCTTCTAATTAGGTGTTAGGGTTTTACCCCTTTGGTTGCCCTATTTATATTATTACCAAGAAACCTTATTTCTTGTAGGTTAAGTTAAGTCAATCCTAAACCCCTTCGGATTAGGAAACTAATTAACCAATAATAATATAAATATATTCCATGTGGGCAGAAGTAATTAATCGGGCCGTAAGACCAATTACTAACATCTCCCACTCGCACACATGGACTCACCTCTCTAACCACATCGTATCATCGAAACCCGTTAAACACTGCCTCTTCATACTGGAAGTGAAGCGTGCGACATGACGAGAAAGATAAAGGGTGGAATGCTATACCAAATCACCATCTGACTAGCATAGAACGTCCTTATTAGAAAACAAAACTCGTCTATACCCCAGACCGTATATATACATCAATTTAAGCATCCTCAATTCCTCAAGAGCGGTGCTTAAACCTCAACATGTTTGTGTATCAAGATCAATCTCTTGAACTGTATGTTCAATATGATTGCCATGGCATTGAAACACAAAAATAGAGATGCATATCATACTATCTTCCTTAGACACTCATATCAATCACTCTTGGTTAACTACTTTCCCAGCAATGCTCCGTAGGACTGTATATGCATAGCCTGTTGGTCGGCATGCCAAAGTAGCATCATCAACGTCCAAGTTCATGATATAGTTCTAAGTCACATAGGGTATAATCGTGACCTGGATTTGATCACTAGAACTCACACAGTGATGAAGCAGGGATCATTCAATCAATTTCTTAAGTCGCATTATAGTCACATACAGTATGATGTGTATGCTATGGCGAAACTCCTACATAAAGTAGGCATGTCATGCTAAAACGCCATACGAACCTTAGTCTAGCCGCCCTTCTGGCGTCTAACCTGAGTACTTAAAAGTAGTCACTCTTCTAGTGTCTCCCTTTCAGATCTCACATTCGGACTTTTCCTTGGGATATAAAGTCGACCTTTATGAAAGATCTCATCTTGGCCGTATGCCAAGGTGATAAATGTAATGTCATTTGCGTACCCCCTTTCATAGGTGCCAAAGACTTTTACTATCTCAACTTACTCGCCCATCTAGCGACAAGGTGAATTACCCGTGTGAGAGGGCCAATTCAATATCCACAACATCTTTTTAATCAAAATATATATGCTACGCAATTTCATATTAAAATATCCAATTAACATATAAAAGGAATAAAATGAAACTGCAATTTATTCAAACGATAATGAAAAATAATAATCAAATGTCAACAAAAATGTTCTCAGAATAAAAGTCAAATCCTACGAAGCCCTAGGCCCAACATATGATCCTGAAAGATCTCTCTAGCTAGAGGCTTAGTCATAGGGTCAGCCAACATGCTTCTAGTAGGAATATATTCTAGAACAACTTTCTTTTCTGTAACCATGTCTCTAGTGAAATGATACTTAATATTAATGTGTTTCATCTTCCCATGATACTTGGGATCTTTAGTGTAACCTAAAGCAGTCATGCTATCACAAGCGATGACTACAGGATGATCCATATGCGTCGTAACATCAAGATGTTGAAGAAAACTCCTCAACCACACAGATTCTTGAATCACAGCTAAGCAACCCATGTACTCTGACTTCATCGTAGATAAGGCGGTGCTAGTCTGTCGCTTGCTACTCCAAGAGATAGCTCCACCACTAAGGAGGAAAGCGTAGCCCGAAGTAGATTTATAACCATCTACATCTCCAGCCCAATCCGTGTCAGTGAAACCTTTCAAGCTCAAATCTCCACCTTGGTAACATAGGGTTAAATTTGTGGTTCCCACCAAGTAACGCAGAACCCTCTTCACTGCCATCCAGTGTTGAGGTCCAGGATTGCTTTGGAATCAACTCAACATCCCAACTGCAAAGCATAGGTCAGGCCGAGTACATACCATAGCACACATCAAGCTTCCTACCGCATTCGCATATGGAGTCGTAGACATTCTCTTCTTCTCTTCTTCATTCTTAGGGCATTGGTTTGTACTAAGGACACATCCTTTTTCCATTGGAGTGACAACAGGTTTTGAGTTAGTCATGCCAAATCATTCGATAACTTTCTTAATGTAAGCCTCTTGAGACAAACCGAGAAATCTTTTCGAACGATCCCTAATGACTTTTACTCCAAGCACATAGCTTGCTTCACCCAAGTCTGTTATATCCAAAAACGCAAACAGCCACTCTTTAGTGGCATTTATCATCTTCATATCATTCCCAGCTAGTATGATGTCATCAACATATAATGACAGAATCAAAGATCTTTTTCTTGGATCGTTTAAAATACACACAGTGGTCTTTCTCAATCCTCACAAAGTCAATTGAGGTTATCACTTGATGAAAGCGAATGTACCACTGTCTAGATGATTGTTTGAGACCATAGATGGAACGTTTGAGTCAGACTTTGGCTGCGCCTTGTCCCTTGACTTCAAACCCTCCGTTGAGTCATATAGATCTCTTCATCTAGTTCTCCATTGAGAAAAGCAGTTTTAACATCCATCTGATAAAGTTCTAGATCCATGTGTGCTACTATCACTAGGATTAGGCGAACAGAGGAAAATCTCACCACATGGGAGAATGTCTCTTCATAGTCTAAACCCTCTCTTTGGGTAAAGCCTTTCGCCACAAGACGTGTCTTATATTTGTCAATTGATCCATCTGCCTTTCGCTTGACTTTGAAAACCCATTTGTTTGCAATAGTCTTGCGACCTTGCGGAAGATCAACTAACTCCCAAACCTGATTCTTTTTCATAAAGAAAATTTCATCTTCCATTGCAGTCATCCATTCAGTATTTGTAGGTAAAGAAAGAGCTTCTTTGAACGATATAGGCTCACTAGAATTGTAAGAAGTAGTTAGGAAAGATTTCTCTTCGATCGCGAATCGACTACGAGGTATATTCCCACGTTTACTTCTTCGCTCTAGTATCAGACTCCCACTAGAATCCGTACTCCCACTCGAATGAAGATCACCTTGACTCTCATTGGCGACTTCCATAGGCTCAACCTCATGTTGTACCATAGGATTAGGTTGAGGCAATTCCCCACCTTCGCCAAAAGATGTCATATGTTCTTCTTCCATTTCAAAAAGTTCAAAGTCTTTCCTAACTTCACCTATCTGTGGGAAATCATTCTCAATGAAATCAACATTGCGCGACTCTGATTCAGTCATTCCTACGTCAGGTTTTCCATCGTACATAACATAACCCTTTGAGGTATCTAAATACCTTATGAAAACACATTTGTTTCCTCTAGGGCCTAGTTTTCCAAACTTATTGGAGGTACTATAGACATAACCTGCACAACCCCAAGGATGAAGATGCCCCAATTTAGGCTTCTCACCTTTCCAAAGTTCATAAGGGGTTGTGGGAACTGACTTAGAAGGCACTCGGTTAAGTATGTAGGCGGCAGTCATTAGCGCATCCCCCTAAAATGAAATTGGGAGGTTGGCCTGTGCCATCATTGACCTAACCATTTCCAACAATGTTCGATTCCTTCGTTCTGCAACACCATTTTGTTGCGGAGTTCTAGAAATTGTCAACTGTCGGCGTATTCCCTTTTTCTCACACAATTCTTAAAATTGATCAGATAAATATTCACGACCCCGGTCAGTTCTAAAAGCTTTTAAGCTTTTATCCTTTTGATTCTCAACTTCTGCGAGAAATCGCTCAAAACACTTAAGAGCTTCATCGCGATGAGAAATAAGGTAAACATAAACATAGCGTGTGTAGTCATCGATAAAAGTGAGAAAATAGGAAGCTCCATGACGTGCCTTAACATTCATTGGTCCGCAAATGTCTAAATGGACTAACTCTAATGGATGTATGGCTCTCTTTGCCTTACCAAAAGGCTTTCGATAAGCTTTTCCTGCCAAACAAGATTCACACAAGGGTAGGTTGACTTTGGTGAGAGACCCCAATAGGCCTTCTCTAGCCAATCTAGTTATCCTATCTTTTCCTATATGTTCAAGTCTAGCATGCCATAACTCGGAATTAGAATCATCATAAACCATACAAGAAGAAGAATTAACAGAAGAATTATGGGAATCCAACAAATATAATTTAAAGAAATTATCTGACAAAAAACCATGTCCCAAAATCTCATCACCAAAACAAATATCCAAGTGATCATCACTAAAATTAAAAGAATATTCATGTCCTAGCAATTGTACTACTGATAATAGATTATGTCGAATTCCAGGTGCATAAAGAACTTCATGAAGAGTCAATGTGCGTTCATTCCGCAATTGAAGTTGGTATGAGCCAACTTCTTTGACTTCAATAGACGAACTGTTTCCCATGAAAATTCTTCTTGTACTCGCAAGAACTTTTCGATAATCTACAAATCCTCCTCGATCCCTCATCACATGTTTGGTTGAGCCTGAGTCTACAATCCACACAGGGAGAGAGTCAACTGATAAAACATGAGAACAAACATAACATTGCATGTAGATAGGATTAAGGGATACCTTCTTGGGTTCAGGACAAGTCCGAGCAAAATGACCCAAGGCACCACAGTTGTAGCACTTCTGCTTAGCAATATTCTTTTTGCCTATTCGGCGTTTAGTAATCTTGTCACTTTTGGGGCCCAAATTCTGAGTCTTCTTGCCTTTAGCTTGTTTCGTGCGTTGCTCATGTGGCTTGCGCGGACCCTCAAGGGAAACAAGAGTAAGATCACGAGTCGCAGCACTTATCGCGCTATTCGCTTCATGGCACTCAGCCTCAAGCTCGGCATGGCGAGATACATCTGCAAAAGTCTGAATGGAGTCTGTATGAGTCAAGATATGCCTCAAACTACTCCAAGAGTCAGGCAGTGAACGAATCACCGTTTGGACTTGCTGTTCATCAGATAAGATAGAACCAGCTAATTTAAGATCACGAATCATTCTGGACATCTCGCGTAGTTGTTCAAGAATGTTACGTTTCTGGTCAATCTTATAGCTTTCAAACTTGTAAGTCAAAGTCCTTAACTTTGTAGCAGAAGTATTCCCATAAATGTGCTTAATATCATCCCACATTTATTTCGTAGTCAGGCAATCCTCAAACTCGCCAATCAGATCATTATGCATGCTATTCATCATAGTAAAACGTGCACATCGATCTTTCTTTTTCCATTTAAGGAATTCCTGCATTTTCTGGCGATGCTGGATGATGGTCAAATTACCCATCTCTGGTTCTACCATCACAATATCTAGGTTGTCCAGAACCTCTTGCTCGTTTAGCAAATACGTGATTTTTCTTTGCCAAACACTATAGTTGGTGCCATCTAATTTCTCACCCTTATTAAGGTTAGCGATTACATTATTAGAAACCATTTCACTACAATTTATTGCAAAAATAAGACATTAGCATATATATATTTTGATTCACTTTTGTTCCAAAAAATCAATTACTGAACATAATTATATCATACACGTAAGGAAAAAAAATCTGCGAGGCTTGTAATCACAACCAAAATATGCACAATGTAAAAATATTCATAAATTAATAATTTAAACAAAAAAAATAAGATAGAACAAATCCATCAAGCACATATCATATACATAAATATTTTCACTACTGAAAATAAAATTATTGGGCCCCGTATAGTCCCAATCACAATTTTAGAGTCCAAAACGACAATTAATTATGCTAAAATGACTTTAAAATAGTTTAAAATTCACAAAGAATTTTAAAAAAAAAATCAGAATAGTCCCAAATAGCCCTAAATAATCACAGAATGACAAAACAGCCCCTGAAAATTATTTTTGAATTTTTAAAAAATCAACAAACATGTTTTTATACACTAAAAAAACAAAAACAAATATTTCTTGGCTGAATTGATCAAAACAGAGGCCACCATTGGACTCAGAAGGCCAAAATTAGTCTAGACGCGCCGGTCGTTTCAAAAACGAAGCTAAGGAGATGCCGCACGCGCTGGCGTGTGGGTTTCTGAGAAGCCGATCAGACTGTCAAGGGCGGCGTGACAACCGACGTGGCAGGCGACGCCATCGATGACATCATTAAAACTGAGTCACTGGAGTGGGTCCCATTTTACTGATGTGGTAGGTGACGTGGCAGCCACGTCAGCAGTCAATGCTTTGACCGTTGACCAGTCAACGGTTGACTGGTCATCCTCTACGCCACTTCCCACGCGCCCAGCCAAAGAGTGGGCTCCACACGCCGCCTTCCCCTGCTCCGATGAGGTCATGGACGGTGGCGTTGGATTCGTATCGTCGAGTACTTTCCAGTCATGTACTTTTTACATCGAAAGGAGTGCCACAAAAGGCACGTACATCGAGGCCGAAAGTGGGGGTCGTAGGATGCCTATTTTTCAACCCTAAAAATCGATTCGCGAACGTGATCCGCGAGCCAACTTCGCGAGGCCGTAAAACGTTCATTTTAAGTCCAAATTAAGCATATAATATGTCGTTGGAAAGCCCTCGCGGAGTACTACAAGTACAGACCATAAAACCATGGTTTTACAGAAAATAAACAGGTCAAAACAAGATGCAAAGTTTCGAAAAAATCAATTTTCAACAAAACTTGGGTTTTCGATATTTTGAAAAATACCCAACGGATTTCAACGAGAATTTAGTATGTTGTTCGCCTCGTCATAGGGAACTCAGTCATATAAATTTTTCTCGAAAATAAAATTGTTTTACACATAAAATAATAAAACCCATTTGGTTCGTTATCGGGTAAAACTTTTAAACAAACCTAAAAAATAAAGGGATGCAATTCATGGCATAACAATACGAGCAATCAAACATATAGCTCTGATACCAATGAAGGATATATATACATATTTCACAAGTTTGTTATCAAACAGTAATCATGAGTTACCTCGTGTGAACTTGAACTTTGAGCGAAGCGGAAGACTTTCTGCTTGAGCTACGATCTTCGTATGTCACGATGAGCAATCCTGCAAGTCTCTCTCATCGGATTGATATCATGTAGCACGAATATCAACCTCTGATTCACATTGCAAATCCAAGCCTCTTGATGGTTAGGCTAGAGGGAGTATTTGGTGAGATAGAATTTAGGAGAGAGAGAGAGAGGGGCGACCACTTCTTAGAAGACGTGTTCTTCTAATTAGGTGTTAGGGTTTTACCCCTTTGGTTGCCCTATTTATATTATTACCAAGAAACCTTATTTCTTGTAGGTTAAGTTAAGTCAATCCTAAACCCCTTCGGATCAAAAAATTAATTAAGCAATAATAATATAAATATATTCCATGAGAGCGGAAATAATTAATCGGGCCACAAGCCCAATTACTAACAAAATGTATAGAACTCGTTATCCTACACATAACATTAAGGTTTAAATATCAATTTGGTCACCCTACTTTCGGCCAAAATTCATTAAGCCCACTCTACTTTTTTTTCCTCGATTTAATCATCCTACTTGGACATAAATATCAAGTTCATCACTCCGTCCAATTTTTTTGTTGAAAACTTTAAAAAATTTATGAAAATCCAAAACTACCCTTACTAATATTTTTAATATAATTTTCAAACCCATTTCTTCTCTTTCTCTCTTCTCAGTGTCGCGTCCTTCTCTCTCTTCTCCGGTGAACCTCCATCGCCGACCCAATACTAGAGTTGTGACCTTGTGGCAAGTAGACTACATCGCTTCCTTTATTCAGCAACGGAATTAAAGGGTCGACGCAGGCGTGCCAGAGCTCAAAGCAAACCGCCGGTGATTTCAAAGACAACAACGATAAATTAACCGAAGCAAAAGGTGAGGACGACGAAGACAATGGTGAATCGAACAACAAGAACGGCGTCACTTTGACGTCGTCTTCGCTGCTATTGACGGTGTTCAGATCAATCATCCCACACCCATCTCAAAACCCTAGAATACACAATTAAATAATTGAAAAGAAACATCAATCTCTTATCAATTTTCTTGTGAACCTGAATTATACCTTCGTTAAGGTCGAAATTGAGAACGATGTGGAGAAATTGACTGGCGCTTACGGATTGGTGGTGGTTAATCAAGTCGATTTGAGGCAATTAGCGGCGGAAGAGATAGGCTGGATCTGAAGGAGATCGGGGCAGGGGGACGAGAGAAAGGGCTGACCTGGTTCGCTTGGGCTTAGGAGCAGATTGGAGATGGAGATAGGGGATTGTACGGGACTGAAGAAAGAGAAAGATGGATGCCCGAATTCAGGACATCAGCTGGGTTCGGCCCGATCTGAAGGAGGGACGACGGCAAGTGAGGAAGCTGGAGATGAACAGAGATGGATGATTGCGGCTGGAGAAATTGGGAGGGGAATGGAACTAGCAGGATGGCAGCCATGGGGTATTTGAAGACGGCGATGACGATGAGGAGTGAAGCCCAGGGACGCCGACTGATGGAAAATATGGTGAGGCCAGCGAATGGGACAAAAAAAACGGTTTGGAGATGAAGGACCCTTACTAATATTTTTTGTTTGGGTTTAGTTTTTATTTTTTAGTTTGAACCCTCAACTTTTAACATTGAGAGTAAAACCCTTCAACTTAATAAGGGTATTTTGGTCTTTTCAATGATTTCCATCCAACATAACAAAAATAAATAACTCAAATGACCTTATTGAATGCCGAAGCCAAGTAGAGTGATTAAATTGAGGAAAAAAAAAGTAGAGTGCGCTTAATGACTTTTGGCCGAAAGTAGGGTGACCAACTTGAGATTTAAACCATTATAAAATGATATCAGGTCCAGTAGAATAAGAAGTAAGAACCTGACATCATAATCGAGTCAAGCTCCCTCCATTACTAAATCTATACCCTACATTTATAGAATATAAAAATAGGACATCATTGACCAATATTCAGGTTGAAATATCATTGAGAAATTTTTATGTACTGTTAACCATTCAACTTAAGGAACAATAAACCCAAAGCAGTATGATAATTGGCAAGGGCAATCAAGGCAAAGACTTATAAGGCCATGGTGATTCAACAATATAATAGCAATATGTTTTAAAGGATATATTGTCAATTATACTTCCAGCATAAGGTGATGCGCAAAGAGAATATCCTCAACTCAAGTCATCAAATAGTTACAAATCGATAAATCCTCAAGTAAAGTCATCAGATAGTTACAAAATCCATAAATCCTCAAGTCACTGGTTAAACTGTACTAAAATGTCGGTCATGCATGCATCCACAAGTCACTGGTTAAATTGAACTAAAACGTTGGTGATGCATGCATCCACAAGAATACCTGATCATCCATCTGACAATGTTCTTGATCATCCACAAGAATACCTGTTTATCCAATACTTTACTATTTATTGCATCAATTAAACACATGTTTGGATAAAATTACCCCTTAATTATTTGCTTTGTTAAGCTATCTAACAATGTTACCTACATAATTTTCTAAGTAAAAAAATATCAAATGATATTTGGTTATCGTCCACATAACCAACATAATTATTTATTTTTTTATTTTTCCTAAATGTTATATCCATAAAATTCATGGCTAGAGTCACGCTACATAATAAAAGCTAATATTAAAAAAATATTTTTTACAACCAAATATTAAGAAAACGTAGGATTTGTTATTTACTGAAATAAAAAAAAATAAGAATTAGATGAATTACATGTTATAATTGTAAAAAAATTATCCAATAGTAAAATCATATTTTGATACCATATAGTAAAGCTTTGTACATTTTGCCTACCATAACTATATATTGATTCTAAGTATTGATTATGAATAGATTAACCAATAATCAATTCAATACCAACCATATTATTATTATTCAATTTATGTTAATACAAAATAATGTTTAAATCAAATTAATATTTTATTATAGTAACGAAGTTTCACATAATCCCTTCGTTTTTAAATAATTTCCTTCCTTTTTTTTTTGTTCTAAAATAATTATCTTCTTTCATAACTTTCCTTTTAAAAAAAACACTTTTACAACTTTACCCTTACTTTTTCTACCTACTTCAATTATAACCACATATACTAGGGAATTAAAGAAAAAAAATAATGCATTATACCAATATTTATAATATAGTCAATTACTTCTTTTAACGGTATGTCTGGTCAAAAGAGACAATAATTTAGAAACAGAAGGAGTATAATTTAGAAATAACAAATATATTGCTCAACTTCAAATAACAAACAATTAATTAATAAGCAGTTTTGTCAAAGCATACATAAGTTAGAAGTAATAACTAATAATGTGATAGATAAGTAAAAAAATGTGGTGAAAATATCATCTCACTAAAAAATCATTAACAACACGTGCAACATGCGTGCAATGCGCGTGCAACGTGCGTGCAATGCGAGTGCAACACGCGTGCACTTCACTAGTGCTATTATAAACAAATTTTCAAATGTTACATGATGAAACAAATAAGTTAGTATACTTAATTCTCAAACACCACAGAAAATGTAAACTTTCAAACTCAAACACAAACTAGTCATCGGTGGAAACAGCTTCTTCTTCTTGTTCTTCTTGTTCCACTCTACAAGAGCAGTCATGTCATTATCAGACATTCCATCACCCTAAATCAAATCTTGAGCACCGATAGGATAATCTCTAATTTTAAAAAAGAAATAAAGAAAATATACTAAAAACAAAAAGATGAAGCTACTTCCTCTAAACCAACATATCATAAATCAGAAAAAAGATAAAAACAAATGAAAGGAGAAAATACCTTTCCAGAAAAATGTCGAGAAAACACAACACTCTGCATCAATAGAAAATCAAAATTAAACATCACGTTAAACACAAAAAAAAAATCACACAAATGAAACATGTGTTTTAATTCAAAATTTATAACAGTAAACGTAAACAACTTTTTGCCGGAATAGCAGGACTTATACAACTTTTTTGTTGGAATTTGGAAATGAGCCTACATTTTGTTGGACTACTTCCTCTAAAATGGCTTATACTACTTTGATGCACTTTAGGATAGAATCAATGAGCGACTATCCAATAATATATATAAAATTACTCATGATTTTCCAAAAGAGATTAACTTTTCAACACATCCATATTCATAATGAGACAGTATCAAGGAATTTATATAGTTCATATCGTATTAAACAGGTCAGATAAGCTTCGTTGGTTTGCTATGTTTCAACCACTGAAGAAACAGGTCAGAACTAAGACGTACAAGGAAGCAACATAAATTACACCGTGGCTGGATTTAATTTCGTGTCGAAGAGTTTTGAAGGGTGTAGATGAGGTAGACGTGCAGGTGGTTTAAAGCTCTTGCAAGGGTGCCTTGGCATTTTTGGATAGATGTCTGGTGGGCAGGGTAGGTAAGTTGGATATTGAGAAAGCGTAAGACCATGTTAATTGGAATTTTTTATTGTATGTTATGGATAGAATGGGTTTCGGTATCAAGTGGAGGCGATGGATGTGATTCTGGATATCGACAGTGTGCTATTCTGTGTTGATCAATGGTGAGCCGAATGGTTTATTCTCTAGCTCAAGAGCGTTGAGACAGGGGGATCCTCTTTCTCCCTTCTTGTTTTAATTTATCTATATACATCTAGTGTATAAAGGACGCGTCACCTATTTTAACACGGTTATATATACATTTTTATTTATCAAAAAAACAAAACAGCACAAGTAAACTTACTTTCCATCTGCAGGTATGATAGTATCAGTCTCTAGCTTGCCTACACGAACAGCAAGCTCTCTTGAGCTTTTTGACATCCAGTTATAAACTTTTTGAATGAGGCCAAAATTGGCATTATTCCTCCCCAGAAACCTACAAGTAAAAAATTAGATTAAAGGTAAAAGAAAAAAAAGGCAAAAATAAAAAAAAATTATAACATTTTACATCTCAAAGCCCTCGAGGTCATAATTCTTTCACTTTGGAACAAAAGGAACTGCCTGCGAAAAAATTAGTACGTTCGCAGTTTTACGATTTTCTGCATTAAAGTCAAGATATGACATGAAACAAATAAGTTAGTATACTTAATTCTCAAACACCACAGAAAATGTAAACTTTCAAACTCAAACACAAACTAGTCATCGGTGGAAACAGCTTGTTCTTCTTGTTCTTCTTGTTCCACTCTACAAGAGCAGTCATGTCATTATCAGGCATTCCATCACCCTAAATCAAATCTTGAGCAGCGATAGGATAATCTCTAATTTTAAAAAAGAAATAAAGAAAATATACTAAAAACAAAAAGATGAAGCTACTTCCTCTAAACCAACATATCATAAATCGGAAAAAAGATAAAAACAAATGAAAGGAGAAAATACCTTTCCAGAAAAATGTCGAGAAAACACAACACTCTGCATCAATAGAAAATCAAAATTAAACATCACGGTAAACGCAAAAAAAAAATCACACAAATGAAACATGTGTTTTAATTCAAAATTTATAACAGTAAACGTAAACAACTTTTTGCCGGAATTGCAGGACTTATACAACTTTTTTGTTGGAATTTGGAAATGAGCCTACTTTTTGTTGGACTACTTCCTCTAAAATGGCTTATACTACTTTGACGCACTTTAGGATAGAATCAATGAGCGACTATCCAATAATATATATAAAATTACTCATGATTTTCCAAAAGAGATTAACTTTTCAACACATCCATATTCATAATGAGACAAGATCAAGGAATTTATATAGTTCATATCGTAATAACAGTCGATAAGCTTCGTTGGTTTGCTATGTTTCAACCACTGAAGAAACAGGTCAGAACTAAGACGTACAAGGAGGCAACAGAAATTACACCGTGGCCGGATTTAATTTCGTGTCGAAGAGTTTTGAAGGGTGTAGATGAGGTAGACGTGCAGGTGGTTTAAAGCTCTTGCAAGGGTGCCTTGGCATTTTTGGATAGATGTCTGGTGGGCAGGGTAGGTAAGTTGGATATTGAGAAAGCGTAAGACCATGTTAATTGGAGTTTTTTATTGTATGTTATGGATAGAATGGGTTTCGGTATCAAGTGGAGGCGATGGATGTGATTACGGATATCGACGGTGTGCTATTACGTGTTGATCAATGGTGAGCCGAACGGTTTATTCTCTAGCTCAAGAGCGTTGAGGCAGGGGATCCTCTTTCTCCCTTCTTGTTTTAATTTATCTATATACATCTAGTGTATAAAGGACGCGTCACCTATTTTAACACGGTTATATATACATTTTTATTTATCAAAAAAGCAAAATAGCACAAGTAAACTTACTTTCCATCTGCAGTATGATAGTATCGATCTCTAGCTTGCCTACACGAGCGACAAGCTCTCTTGAGCTTTTGACATCCGGTTATAAACTTTTTGAATGAGGCCAAAATTGGCATTATTCCTCCCCAGAAACCTACAAGTAAAAAATTAGATTAAAGGTAAAAGAAAAAAAGGCAAAAATAAAAAAAAAATTATAACATTTTACATCTCAAAGCCCTCGAGGTCATAATTCTTTCACTTTGGAACAAAAGGAACCGCGAAAAATTAGTATGCGTTCGCAGTTTACGATTTTGCATTAAAGTCAAGATATGACATGAAACAAATAAGTTAGTATACTTAATTCTCAAACACCACAGAAAATGTAAACTTTCAAACTCAAACACAAACTAGTCATCGGTGGAAACAGCTTGTTCTTCTTGTTCTTCTTGTTCCACTCTACAAGAGCAGTCATGTCATTATCAGACATTCCATCACCCTAAATCAAATCTTGAGCAGCGATAGGATAATCTCTAATTTTAAAAAAGAAATAAAGAAAATATACTAAAAACAAAAAGATGAAGCTACTTCCTCTAAACCAACATATCATAAATCGGAAAAAAGATAAAAACAAATGAAAGGAGAAAATACCTTTCCAGAAAAATGTCGAGAAAACACAACACTCTGCATCAATAGAAAATCAAAATTAAACATCACGGTAAACGCAAAAAAAAATCACACAAATGAAACATGTGTTTTAATTCAAAATTTATAACAGTAAACGTAAACAACTTTTTGCCGGAATTGCAGGACTTATACAACTTTTTTGTTGGAATTTGGAAATGAGCCTACTTTTTGTTGGACTACTTCCTCTAAAATGGCTTATACTACTTTGACGCACTTTAGGATAGAATCAATGAGCGACTATCCAATAATATATATAAAATTACTCATGATTTTCCAAAAGAGATTAACTTTACAACATCCATATTCATAATGAGACAATATCAAGGAATTTATATAGTTCATATCGTAATAAACAGGTCAGATAAGCTTCGTTGGTTTGCTATGTTTCAACCACTGAAGAAACAGGTCAGAACTAAGACGTATAAGGAGGCAACAGAAATTACACCGTGGCCGGATTTAATTTCGTGTCGAAGAGTTTTGAAGGGTGTAGATGAGGTGTGCGTTTAAAGCTCTTGCAAGGGTGCCTTGGCATTTTTGGATAGATGTCTGGTGGGCAGGGTAGGTAAGTTGGATATTGAGAAAGCGTAAGACCATGTTAATTGGAATTTTTTATTGTATGTTATGGATAGAATGGGTTTCGGTATCAAGTGGAGGCGATGGATGTGATTCTGGATATCGACAGTGTGCTATTCTGTGTTGATCAATGGTGAGCCGAACGGTTTATTCTCTAGCTCAAGAGCGTTGAGACAGGGGGATCCTCTTTCTCCCTTCTTGTTTTAATTTATCTATATACATCTAGTGTATAAAGGACGCGTCACCTATTTTAACACGGTTATATATACATTTTTATTTATCAAAAAAACAAAACAGCACAAGTAAACTTACTTTCCATCTGCAGGTATGATAGTATCAGTCTCTAGCTTGCCTACACGAACAGCAAGCTCTCTTGAGCTTTTTGACATCCAGTTATAAACTTTTTGAATGAGGCCAAAATTGGCATTATTCCTCCCCAGAAACCTACAAGTAAAAAATTAGATTAAAGGTAAAAGAAAAAAGGCAAAAAAAAATTATAACATTTTACATCTCAAAGCCCTCGAGGTCATAATTCTTTCACTTTGGAACAAAAGGAACTGCCTGCAAAAAATTAGTACGTTCGCAGTTTTACGATTTTCTGCATTAAAGTCAAGATATGACATGAAACAAATAAGTTAGTATACTTAATTCTCAAACACCACAAAAAATGTAAACTTTCAAACTCAAACACAAACTAGTCATCGGTGGAAACAGCTTGTTCTTCTTGTTCTTCTTGTTCCACTCTACAAGAGCAGTCATGTCATTATCAGACATTCCATCACCCTAAATCAAATCTTGAGCAGCGATAGGATAATCTCTAATTTTAAAAAAGAAATAAAGAAAATATACTAAAAACAAAAAGATGAAGCTACTTCCTCTAAACCAACATATCATAAATCGGAAAAAAGATAAAAACAAATGAAAGGAGAAAATCCCTTTCCAGAAAAATGTCGAGAAAACACAACACTCTGCATCAATAGAAAATCAAAATTAAACATCACGGTAAACGCAAAAAAAAAAATCACACAAATGAAACATGTGTTTTAATTCAAAATTTATAACGACAAGCGTAAACAACTTTTTGCGAATTGCGGGACTTATACAACTTTTTTGTTGGAATTTGGAAATGAGCCTACTTTTTGTTGGACTACTTCCTCTAAAATGGCTTATACTACTTTGACGCACTTTAGGATAGAATCAATGAGCGACTATCCAATAATATATATAAAATTACTCATGATTTTCCAAAAGAGATTAACTTTTCAACACATCCATATTCATAATGAGACAATATCAAGGAATTTATATAGTTCATATCGTAATAACAGTCGATAAGCTTCGTTGGTTTGCTATGTTTCAACCACGAAGAAACAGTCGAACTAAGACGTACAAGGAGGCAATAGAAATTACACCGTGGCCGGATTTAATTTCGTGTCGAAGAGTTTTGAAGGGTGTAGATGAGGTAGACGTGCAGGTGGTTTAAAGCTCTTGCAAGGGTGCCTTGGCATTTTTGGATAGATGTCTGGTGGGCAGGGTAGGTAAGTTGGATATTGAGAAAGCGTAAGACCATGTTAATTGGAATTTTTTATTGTATGTTATGGATAGAATGGGTTTCGGTATCAAGTGGAGGCGATGGATGTGATTCTGGATATCGACAGTGTGCTATTCTGTGTTGATCAATGGTGAGCCGAACGGTTTATTCTCTAGCTCAAGAGCGTTGAGACAGGGGGATCCTCTTTCTCCCTTCTTGTTTTAATTTATCTATATACATCTAGTGTATAAAGGACGCGTCACCTATTTTAACACGGTTATATATACATTTTTATTTATCAAAAAACAAAACAAGCACAAGTAAACTTACTTTCCATCTGCAGTATGATAGTATCGGTCTCTAGCTTGCTACTACACGACAAGCTCTCTTGAGCTTTTGACATCCGGTTATAAACTTTTTGAATGAGGCCAAAATTGGCATTATTCCTCCCCAGAAACCTACAAGTAAAAAATTAGATTAAAGGTAAAAGAAAAAAAGGCAAAAAAAAAAAATTATAACATTTTACATCTCAAAGCCCTCGAGGTCATAATTCTTTCACTTTGGAACAAAAGGAACTGCCTGCGAAAAAATTAGTACGTTCGCAGTTTTACGATTTTCTGCATTAAAGTCAAGATATGACATGAAACAAATAAGTTAGTATACTTAATTCTCAAACACCACAGAAAATGTAAACTTTCAAACTCAAACACAAACTAGTCATCGGTGGAAACAGCTTGTTCTTCTTGTTCTTCTTGTTCCACTCTACAAGAGCAGTCATGTCATTATCAGGCATTCCATCACCCTAAATCAAATCTTGAGCAGCGATAGGATAATCTCTAATTTTAAAAAAGAAATAAAGAAAATATACTAAAAACAAAAAGATGAAGCTACTTCCTCTAAACCAACATATCATAAATCGGAAAAAAGATAAAAACAAATGAAAGGAGAAAATACCTTTCCAGAAAAATGTCGAGAAAACACAACACTCTGCATCAATAGAAAATCAAAATTAAACATCACGGTAAACGCAAAAAAAAAAATCACACAAATGAAACATGTGTTTTAATTCAAAATTTATAACAGTAAACGTAAACAACTTTTTGCCGAATTGCAGGACTTATACAACTTTTTTGTTGGAATTTGGAAATGAGCCTACTTTTTGTTGGACTACTTCCTCTAAAATGGCTTATACTACTTTGACGCACTTTAGGATAGAATCAATGAGCGACTATCCAATAATATATATAAAATTACTCATGATTTTCCAAAAGAGATTAACTTTTCAACACATCCATATTCATAATGAGACAGTATCAAGGAATTTATATAGTTCATATCGTAATAAACAGGTCAGATAAGCTTCGTTGGTTTGCTATGTTTCAACCACTGAAGAAACAAGAAACAGTCGAACTAAGACGTCAAGGAGGCAACGAAATTACACCGTGGCGGATTTAATTTCGTGTCGAAGAGTTTTGAAGGGTGTAGATGAGGTAGACGTGCGAAGAGTTTTGAAGGGTGTAGATGAGGTTTAAAGCTCTTGCAAGGGTGCCTTGGCATTTTGGATAGATGTCCGTGGGCGGGGTAGGTAAGTTGGATATTGAGAAAGCGTAAGACCATGTTAATTGGAATTTTTATTGTATGTTATGGATAGAATGGGTTTCGGTATCAAGTGGAGGCGATGGATGTGATTACGGATATCGACAGGTGTGCTATTCGTGTTGATCAATGGTGAGCCGAGCGGTTTATTCTCTAGCTCAAGAGCGTTGAGACAGGGGGATTCTCTTTCTCCCTTCTTGTTTTAATTTATCTATATACATCTAGTGTATAAAGGACGCGTCACCTATTTTAACACGGTTATATATACATTTTTATTTATCAAAAAAACAAAACAGCACAAGTAAACTTACTTTCCATCTGCAGGTATGATAGTATCAGTCTCTAGCTTGCCTACACGAACAGCAAGCTCTCTTGAGCTTTTTGACATCCAGTTATAAACTTTTTGAATGAGGCCAAAATTGGCATTATTCCTCCCCAGAAACCTACAAGTAAAAAATTAGATTAAAGGTAAAAGAAAAAAAGGCAAAAAAAAAATTATAACATTTTACATCTCAAAGCCCTCGAGGTCATAATTCTTTCACTTTGGAACAAAAGGAACTGCCTGCGAAAAAATTAGTTCGTTCGCAGTTTTACGATTTTCTGCCTTAAAGTCAAGATATGACATGAAACAAATAAGTTAGTATACTTAATTCTCAAACACCACAGAAAATGTAAACTTTCAAACTCAAACACAAACTAGTCATCGGTGGAAACAACTTCTTCTTGTTCTTCTTGTTCCACTCTACAAGAGCAGTCATGTCATTATCAGACATTCCATCACCCTAAATCAAATCTTGAGCAGCGATAGGATAATCTCTAATTTTAAAAAGAAATAAAGAAAATATACTAAAAACAAAAAGATGAAGCTACTTCCTCTAAACCAACATATCATAAATCAGAAAAAAGATAAAAACAAATGAAAGGAGAAAATACCTTTCCAGAAAAATGTCGAGAAAAGACAACACTTTGCATCAATAGAAAATCAAAATTAAACATCACGGTAAACACAAAAAAAAATCACACAAATGAAACATGTGTTTTAATTCAAAATTTATAACAGTAAACGTAAACAACTTTTTGCCAGAATTGCAGGACTTATACAACTTTTTTGTTGGAATTTGGAAATGAGCCTACTTTTTGTTGGACTACTTCCTCTAAAATGGCTTATACTACTTTGACGCACTTTAGGATAGAATCAATGAGCGACTATCCAATAATATATATAAAATTACTCATGATTTTCCAAAAGAGATTAACTTTTCAACACATCCATATTCATAATGAGACAGTATCAAGGAATTTATATAGTTCATATCGTAATAAACAGGTCAGATAAGCTTCGTTGGTTTGCTATGTTTCAACCACTGAAGAAACAGGTCAGAACTAAGACGTACAAGGAGGCAACAGAAATTACACCGTGGCCGGATTTAATTTCGTGTCGAAGAGTTTTGAAGGGTGTAGATGAGGTAGACGTGCAGGTGGTTTAAAGCTCTTGCAAGGGTGCCTTGGCATTTTGGATAGATGTCCGGTGGGCAGGGTAGGTAAGTTGGATATTGAGAAAGCGTAAGACCATGTTAATTGGAATTTTTTATTGTATGTTATGGATAGAATGGGTTTCGGTATCAAGTGGAGGCGATGGATGTGATTCTGGATATCGACAGTGTGCTATTCTGTGTTGATCAATGGTGAGCCGAACGGTTTATTCTCTAGCTCAAGAGCGTTGAGACAGGGGGATCCTCTTTCTCCCTTCTTGTTTTAATTTATCTATATACATCTAGTGTATAAAGGACGCGTCACCTATTTTAACACGGTTATATATACATTTTTATTTATCAAAAAAAACAAAACAGCACAAGTAAACTTACTTTCCATCTGCAGGTATGATAGTATCAGTCTCTAGCTTGCCTACACGACAAGCTCTCTTGAGCTTTTGACATCCGGTTATAAACTTTTTGAATGAGGCCAAAATTGGCATTATTCCTCCCCAGAAACCTACAAGTAAAAAATTAGATTAAAGGTAAAAGAAAAAAAGGCAAAAAAAAAAAAATTATAACATTTTACATCTCAAAGCCCTCGAGGTCATAATTCTTTCACTTTGGAACAAAAGGAACTGCGAAAAAAATTAGTACGTTCGCAGTTTTACGATTTTCTGCATTAAAGTCAAGATATGACATGAAACAAATAAGTTAGTATACTTAATTCTCAAACACCACAGAAAATGTAAACTTTCAAACTCAAACACAAACTAGTCATCGGTGGAAACAGCTTCTTCTTGTTCTTCTTGTTCCACTCTACAAGAGCAGTCATGTCATTATCAGACATTCCATCACCCTAAATCAAATCTTGAGCACCGATAGGATAATCTCTAATTTTAAAAAAGAAATAAAGAAAATATACTAAAAACAAAAAGATGAAGCTACTTCCTCTAAACCAACATATCATAAATCAGAAAAAAGATAAAAACAAATGAAAGGAGAAAATACCTTTCCAGAAAAATGTCGAGAAAACACAACACTCTGCATCAATAGAAAATCAAAATTAAACATCACGGTAAACGCAAAAAAAAAAATCACACAAATGAAACATGTGTTTTAATTCAAAATTTATAACAGTAAACGTAAACAACTTTTTTGCCGAATTGCAGGACTTATACAACTTTTTTGTTGGAATTTGGAAATGAGCCTACTTTTTGTTGGACTACTTCCTCTAAAATGGCTTATACTACTTTGACGCACTTTAGGATAGAATCAATGAGCGACTATCCAATAATATATATAAAATTACTCATGATTTTCCAAAAGAGATTAACTTTTCAGCACATCCATATTCATAATCAGACAATATCAAGGAATTTATATAGTTCATATCATAATAAACAGGTCAGATAAGCTTCGTTGGTTTGGTATGTTTCAACCACTGAAGAAACAGGTCAGAACTAAGACGTACAAGGAGGCAACAGAAATTACACCGTGGCTGGATTTAATTTCGTGTCGAACTCTTGCAAGGGTGCCTTGGCATTTTTGGATAGATGTCTGGTGGGCAGGGTAGGTAAGTTGGATATTGAGAAAGCGTAAGACCATGTTAATTGGAATTTTTTATTGTATGTTATGGATAGAATGGGTTTCGGTATCAAGTGGAGGCGATGGATGTGATTCTGGATATCGACAGTGTGCTATTCTGTGTTGATCAATGGTGAGCCGAAGCGGTTTATTCTCTAGCTCAAGAGCGTTGAGGCAGGGGATCCTCTTTCTCCCTTCTTGTTTTAATTTATCTATATACATCTAGTGTATAAAGGACGCGTCACCTATTTTAACACGGTTATATATACATTTTTATTTATCAAAAAAACAAAACAACACAAGTAAACTTACTTTCCATCTGCAGGTATGATAGTATCAGTCTCTAGCTTGCCTACACGAACAGCAAGCTCTCTTGAGCTTTTTGACATCCAGTTATAAACTTTTTGAATGAGGCCAAAATTGGCATTATTCCTCCCCAGAAACCTACAAGTAAAAAATTAGATTAAAGGTAAAAGAAAAAAAAGGCAAAAATAAAAAAAAATTATAACATTTTACATCTCAAAGCCCTCGAGGTCATAATTCTTTCACTTTGGAACAAAAGGAACTGCCTGCGAAAAAATTAGTACGTTCGCAGTTTTACGATTTTCTGCATTAAAGTCAAGATATGACATGAAACAAATAAGTTAGTATACTTAATTCTCAAACACCACAGAAAATGTAAACTTTCAAACTCAAACACAAACTAGTCATCGGTGGAAACAGCTTGTTCTTCTTGTTCTTCTTGTTCCACTCTACAAGAGCAGTCATGTCATTATCAGACATTCCATCACCCTAAATCAAATCTTGAGCAGCGATAGGATAATCTCTAATTTTAAAAAAGAAATAAAGAAAATATACTAAAAACAAAAAGATGAAGCTACTTCCTCTAAACCAACATATCATAAATCAGAAAAAAGATAAAAACAAATGAAAGGAGAAAATACCTTTCCAGAAAAATGTCGAGAAAACACAACACTCTGCATCAATAGAAAATCAAAATTAAACATCACGGTAAACGCAAAAAAAAAAATCACACAAATGAAACATGTGTTTTAATTCAAAATTTATAACAGTAAACGTAAACAACTTTTTGCCGGAATTGCAGGACTTATACAACTTTTTTGTTGGAATTTGGAAATGAGCCTACTTTTTGTTGGACTACTTCCTCTAAAATGGCTTATACTACTTTGACGCACTTTAGGATAGAATCAATGAGCGACTATCCAATAATATATATAAAATTACTCATGATTTTCCAAAAGAGATTAACTTTTCAACACATCCATATTCATAATGAGACAGTATCAAGGAATTTATATAGTTCATATCGTAATAAACAGGTCAGATAAGCTTCGTTGGTTTGCTATGTTTCAACCACTGAAGAAACAGGTCAGAACTAAGACGTACAAGGAGGCAACAGAAATTACACCGTGGCCGGATTTAATTTCGTGTCGAAGAGTTTTGAAGGGTGTAGATGAGGTAGACGTGCAGGTGGTTTAAAGCTCTTGCAAGGGTGCCTTGGCATTTTTGGATAGATGTCTGGTGGGCAGGGTAGGTAAGTTGGATATTGAGAAAGCGTAAGACCATGTTAATTGGAATTTTTATTGTATGTTATGGATAGAATGGGTTTCGGTATCAAGTGGAGGCGATGGATGTGATTACGGATATCGACGGTGTGCTATTCGTGTTGATCAATGGTGAGCCGAAGCGGTTTATTCTCTAGCTCAAGAGCGTTGAGGCAGGGGGATCCTCTTTCTCCCTTCTTGTTTTAATTTATCTATATACATCTAGTGTATAAAGGGGCGTCACCTATTTTAACACGGTTATATATACATTTTTATTTATCAAAAAAACAAAACAACACAAGTAAACTTACTTTCCATCTGCAGGTATGATAGTATCAGTCTCTAGCTTGCCTACACGAACAGCAAGCTCTCTTGAGCTTTTTGACATCCAGTTATAAACTTTTTGAATGAGGCCAAAATTGGCATTATTCCTCCCCAGAAACCTACAAGTAAAAAATTAGATTAAAGGTAAAAAAAAAAAGGCAAAAAAAAAATTATAACATTTTACATCTCAAAGCCCTCGAGGTCATAATTCTTTCACTTTGGAACAAAAGGAACTGCCTGCGAAAAAATTAGTACGTTCGCAGTTTTACGATTTTCTGCATTAAAGTCAAGATATGACATGAAACAAATAAGTTAGTATACTTAATTCTCAAACACCACAGAAAATGTAAACTTTCAAACTCAAACACAAACTAGTCATCGGTGGAAACAACTTCTTCTTGTTCTTCTTGTTCCACTCTACAAGAGCAGTCATGTCATTATCAGACATTCCATCACCCTAAATCAAATCTTGAGCAGCGATAGGATAATCTCTAATTTTAAAAAAGAAATAAAGAAAATATACTAAAAACAAAAAGATGAAGCTACTTCCTCTAAACCAACATATCATAAATCGGAAAAAAGATAAAAACAAATGAAAGGAGAAAATACCTTTCCAGAAAAATGTCGAGAAAACACAACACTCTGCATCAATAGAAAATCAAAATTAAACATCACGGTAAACGCAAAAAAAAATCACACAAATGAAACATGTGTTTTAATTCAAAATTTATAACAGTAAACGTAAACAACTTTTTGCCAGAATTGCAGGACTTATACAACTTTTTTGTTGGAATTTGGAAATGAGCCTACTTTTTGTTGGACTACTTCCTCTAAAATGGCTTATACTACTTTGACGCACTTTAGGATAGAATCAATGAGCGACTATCCAATAATATATATAAAATTACTCATGATTTTCCAAAAGAGATTAACTTTTCAACACATCCATATTCATAATGAGACAGTATCAAGGAATTTATATAGTTCATATCGTAATAAACAGGTCAGATAAGCTTCGTTGGTTTGCTATGTTTCAACCACTGAAGAAACAAGTCAGAACTAAGACGTACAAGGAGGCAACAGAAATTACACCGTGGCCGGATTTAATTTCGTGTCGAAGAGTTTTGAAGGGTGTAGATGAGGTAGACGTGCAGGTGGTTTAAAGCTCTTGCAAGGGTGCCTTGGCATTTTTGGATAGATGTCTGGTGGGCAGGGTAGGTAAGTTGGATATTGAGAAAGCGTAAGACCATGTTAATTGGAATTTTTTATTGTATGTTATGGATAGAATGGGTTTCGGTATCAAGTGGAGGCGATGGATGTGATTACGGATATCGACAGTGTGCTATTCTGTGTTGATCAATGGTGAGCCGAACGGTTTATTCTCTAGCTCAAGAGCGTTGAGACAGGGGGATCCTCTTTCTCCCTTCTTGTTTTAATTTATCTATATACATCTAGTGTATAAAGGACGCGTCACCTATTTTAACACGGTTATATATACATTTTTATTTATCAAAAAAACAAAACAGCACAAGTAAACTTACTTTCCATCTGCAGGTATGATAGTATCAGTCTCTAGCTTGCCTACACGAGCGACAAGCTCTCTTGAGCTTTTGACATCCGGTTATAAACTTTTTGAATGAGGCCAAAATTGGCATTATTCCTCCCGAAAACCTACAAGTAAAAAATTAGATTAAAGGTAAAAAGAAAAAAGGCAAAAAAAAAAAAATTATAACATTTTACATCTCAAAGCCCTCGAGGTCATAATTCTTTCACTTTGGAACAAAAGGCTGCTGCGAAAAAATTAGCGTTCGCGGTTTACGATTTTCTGCATTAAAGTCAAGATATGACATGAAACAAATAAGTTAGTATACTTAATTCTCAAACACCACAGAAAAATGTAAACTTTCAAACTCAAACACAAACTAGTCATCGGTGGAAACAGCTTCTTCTTGTTCTTCTTGTTCCACTCTACAAGAGCAGTCATGTCATTATCAGACATTCCATCACCCTAAATCAAATCTTGAGCAGCGATAGGATAATCTCTAATTTTAAAAAAGAAATAAAGAAAATATACTAAAAACAAAAAGATGAAGCTACTTCCTCTAAACCAACATATCATAAATCAGAAAAAAGATAAAAACAAATGAAAGGAGAAAATACCTTTCCAGAAAAATGTCGAGAAAACACAACACTCTGCATCAATAGAAAATCAAAATTAAACATCACGGTAAACGCAAAAAAAAAAATCACACAAATGAAACATGTGTTTTAATTCAAAATTTATAACAGTAAACGTAAACAACTTTTTGCCAGAATTGCAGGACTTATACAACTTTTTTGTTGGAATTTGGAAATGAGCCTACTTTTTGTTGGACTACTTCCTCTAAAATGGCTTATACTACTTTGACGCACTTTAGGATAGAATCAATGAGCGACTATCCAATAATATATATAAAATTACTCATGATTTTCCAAAAGAGATTAACTTTTCAACACATCCATATTCATAATGAGACAGTATCAAGGAATTTATATAGTTCATATCGTAATAAACAGGTCAGATAAGCTTCGTTGGTTTGCTATGTTTCAACCACTGAAGAAACAGGTCAGAACTAAGACGTACAAGGAGGCAACATAAATTACACCGTGGCTGGATTTAATTTCGTGTCGAACTCTTGCAAGGGTGCCTGGGCATTTTTGGATAGATGTCTGGTGGGCAGGGTAGGTAAGTTGGATATTGAGAAAGCGTAAGACCATGTTAATTGGAATTTTTTATTGTATGTTATGGATAGAATGGGTTTCGGTATCAAGTGGAGGCGATGGATGTGATTCTGGATATCGACAGTGTGCTATTCTGTGTTGATCAATGGTGAGCCGAACGGTTTATTCTCTAGCTCAAGAGCGTTGAGACAGGGGGATCCTCTTTCTCCCTTCTTGTTTTAATTTATCTATATACATCTAGTGTATAAAGGACGCGTCACCTATTTTAACACGGTTATATATACATTTTTATTTATCAAAAAAACAAAACAACACAAGTAAACTTACTTTCCATCTGCAGGTATGATAGTATCAGTCTCTAGCTTGCCTACACGAACAGCAAGCTCTCTTGAGCTTTTTGACATCCAGTTATAAACTTTTTGAATGAGGCCAAAATTGGCATTATTCCTCCCCAGAAACCTACAAGTAAAAAATTAGATTAAAGGTAAAAGAAAAAAAGGCAAAAAAAAAATTATAACATTTTACATCTCAAAGCCCTCGAGGTCATAATTCTTTCACTTTGGAACAAAAGGAACTGCCTGCGAAAAAATTAGTACGTTCGCAGTTTTACGATTTTCTGCATTAAAGTCAAGATATGACATGAAACAAATAAGTTAGTATACTTAATTCTCAAACACCACAGAAAATGTAAACTTTCAAACTCAAACACAAACTAGTCATCGGTGGAAACAACTTCTTCTTGTTCTTCTT
This sequence comes from Codonopsis lanceolata, assembly GCA_013146195.2. NCBI lineage: Eukaryota > Viridiplantae > Streptophyta > Magnoliopsida > Asterales > Campanulaceae > Codonopsis > Codonopsis lanceolata. The sequence continues at coordinate 112,343,215 of CM028381.1, read as the reverse complement.
GTTCCACTCTACAAGAGCAGTCATGTCATTATCAGACATTCCATCACCCTAAATCAAATCTTGAGCACCGATAGGATAATCTCTAATTTTAAAAAAGAAATAAAGAAAATATACTAAAAACAAAAAGATGAAGCTACTTCCTCTAAACCAACATATCATAAATCAGAAAAAAGATAAAAACAAATGAAAGGAGAAAATACCTTTCCATAAAAATGTCGAGAAAACACAACACTCTGCATCAATAGAAAATCAAAATTAAACATCACGGTAAACGCAAAAAAAAAAATCACACAAATGAAACATGTGTTTTAATTCAAAATTTATAACAGTAAACGTAAACAACTTTTTGCCGGAATTGCAGGACTTATACAACTTTTTTGTTGGAATTTGGAAATGAGCCTACTTTTTGTTGGACTACTTCCTCTAAAATGGCTTATACTACTTTGACGCACTTTAGGATAGAATCAATGAGCGACTATCCAATAATATATATAAAATTACTCATGATTTTCCAAAAGAGATTAACTTTTCAACACATCCATATTCATAATGAGACAATATCAAGGAATTTATATAGTTCATATCGTAATAAACAGGTCAGATAAGCTTCGTTGGTTTGCTATGTTTCAACCATCAAGAAACAGTCGAACTAAGACGCATAAGGAGGCAATGTAAATTACACCGTGGGATTTAATTTCGTGTCGAAGAGTGAAGGGTTTGAAGGGGTTTAAAGCTCTTGCAAGGTGCCTTGGCATTTTTGGATAGATGTCCGGTGGGCGGGGTAGGTAAGTTGGATATTGAGAAAGCGTAAGACCATGTTAATTGGAATTTTTTATTGTATGTTATGGATAGAATGGGTTTCGGTATCAAGTGGAGGCGATGGATGTGATTCTGGATATCGACAGTGTGCTATTCTGTGTTGATCAATGGTGAGCCGAACGGTTTATTCTCTAGCTCAAGAGCGTTGAGACAGGGGGATCCTCTTTCTCCCTTCTTGTTTTAATTTATCTATATACATCTAGTGTATAAAGGACGCGTCACCTATTTTAACACGGTTATATATACATTTTTATTTATCAAAAAACAAAAAAAGACAAGTAAACTTACTTTCCATCCTGCGGTATGATAGTATCGCCTCTAGCTTGCCTACACGAAAAGCAAGCTCTCTTGAGCTTTTTGACATCCAGTTATAAACTTTTTGAATGAGGCCAAAATTGGCATTATTCCTCCCCAGAAACCTACAAGTAAAAAATTAGATTAAAGGTAAAAGAAAAAAAAGGCAAAAATAAAAAAAATTATAACATTTTACATCTCAAAGCCCTCGAGGTCATAATTCTTTCACTTTGGAACAAAAGGAACTGCGAAAAAAATTAATGCGTTCGCGCTTTTACGATTTTCGCATTAAAGTCAAGATATGACATGAAACAAATAAGTTAGTATACTTAATTCTCAAACACCACAGAAAATGTAAACTTTCAAACTCAAACACAAACTAGTCATCGGTGGAAACAACTTCTTCTTGTTCTTCTTGTTCCACTCTACAAGAGCAGTCATGTCATTATCAGACATTCCATCACCCTAAATCAAATCTTGAGCAGCGATAGGATAATCTCTAATTTTAAAAAAGAAATAAAGAAAATATACTAAAAACAAAAAGATGAAGCTACTTCCTCTAAACCAACATATCATAAATCAGAAAAAAGATAAAAACAAATGAAAGGAGAAAATACCTTTCCAGAAAAATGTCGAGAAAACACAACACTCTGCATCAATAGAAAATCAAAATTAAACATCACGGTAAACGCAAAAAAAAAAAATCACACAAATGAAACATGTGTTTTAATTCAAAATTTATAACAGTAAACGTAAACAACTTTTTTGAAGGACTTATACAACTTTTTTGTTGGAATTTGGAAATGAGCCTACTTTTTGTTGGACTACTTCCTCTAAAATGGCTTATACTACTTTGACGCACTTTAGGATAGAATCAATGAGCGACTATCCAATAATATATATAAAATTACTCATGATTTTCCAAAAGAGATTAACTTTTCAGCACATCCATATTCATAATGAAACAGTATCAAGGAATTTATATAGTTCATATCGTAATAAACAGGTCAGATAAGCTTCATTGATTTGCTATGTTTCAACCACTGAAGAAACAGATCAGAACTAAGACGTACAAGGAGGCAACAGAAATTACACCGTGGCCGGATTTAATTTCGTGTCGAAGAGTTTTGAAGGGTGTAGATGAGGTAGACGTGCAGGTGGTTTAAAGCTCTTGCAAGGGTGCCTTGGCATTTTTGGATAGATGTCTGGTGGGCAGGGTAGGTAAGTTGGATATTGAGAAAGCGTAAGACCATGTTAATTGGAATTTTTTATTGTATGTTATGGATAGAATGGGTTTCGGTATCAAGTGGAGGCGATGGAACATAGAAAGATTAGCTATAAAACTTGCAAGATTATGTTTCCTAACAAAACTATGATACATGGAATAACTAAATTATTTACAGAGATTTAGTTACCAAACATGTATAGCCAAAATCTCCAAAATCTTTTGAAAGATTTTCCTACCAAAACAAACTAATCTACCAAAAATAATCTAAACAAAATCTCACACAAAATTCTACTTCCTAAATAAACATTGACTAATTTAAAATTCTTCTTTGACCAAGAAAGGTGAAAACAAGATAAAATAGGTATGCCTATTTTACCCTTACAAAAAGGTTATTAAGCTTAGAAGATCTCAAGAAAATGCAGCTTTTCATCAAGAAACTTGGGATTGTGGTCTACTCTTAACACTTAATTTAGTGTTGAATGAAAGTACAATCCTGAGCTCTGGGTGATTGGATTGTGCAATCTGAGCAATCCTGAAGCGCGTATCAACTCATAAGAATATATGCATGCCTATATGATGTACATGCAAACATACATACATACATGTATTAACATAAATGTGGCTACTGTCAGGAGATGGGACACAAACCATCCAAAAAGAGTAAGATAAGTTTTGCTATCATGAGCAACAACTTTATGCTTTTAGCAAAATAAAAGGAGGGGCAAAGTTTTACTTTTCAGATTACGTAGAGTATTCATGCAGCACCAAACACGTTATTCTGGTTCTAAGGGGAAATTTTCACCTGAAGGATTACCTACTTTCACTGACATATTACAGTTTCTTTGTCTTTAGATTATCATAAAAGAAGATAAAAGCATCAATGATTTAGAAAATAGAGCAATTAAATTAACACTGAGAGAATTTGCAGAAATATGATATGGCAAGAGCAAAAGCTCCTCGTTCTCAGTTTCGTGCTTCAAAACGGAGAGCAAGCCCTACTCGTCTCCGATATACCTTCATGCATAAACAGAATCCGTGCATCAGCTCATTCAGATGTAGTTGGTAATGTTTTAGTCAAAGAGATCCATACATGAAGTAGGAGCCTTGTAACAGAGAGAAAAAAGTTATATTGGATTCCCATTGTAAGCGACAAGCTATAGACCTGACCTCCAGATTCCAGACCTGCAAAAAAATAGATAAATTGTTAAACGAACAACTGTGTTGTATGGCTAATCTCACGAGCATTCCATGTGGTGGAAGCCAGATGGAGAACAAGTATACTTTATGATAACATCAGCAATGACTAATTATGTCAACCCTATAAGTAAAACCAATGTAAAATAACTGAGAACCAAAACATGCAATAAAATTATGGAAAATTAAAAGGAAAGAGACTACAAATGAATGTCCATAGGGGTAGCCTGTTAACAAAATAAAAAGCAATGTACTATTCATGGCCATGAGATATCGAAAAGAACTCAGGCTGATAAACTAGAGATTTCCTGCTAAGCTATTGACAAATAATGCCACCAAAAAAACTTGCATACAAATAAAATTACCTAAAGCCATAAATAACAAATACCTGTATATTGTTGTCATTTGATATGCTTATCAAATAGCCATGGTTGGATAAGAACTGCCACAGAAATAAGTAAACCAAATGTTAATCAATCAGTATCAGAAACTAAACAACCTTCCACCCGAAGGAAGGGAGCAAATAAGTTCATAACTTTGCAATAAAAGGTATGTATGATACACCCCGACATTGTTTGTCCATAAGCCAAGTCAAATATGGCAATGTACACATCTTTATACCAGTCTAATGCATTGTGAGCAAGGTCCCTGAATATGGTCAAAAATTACAGCCATTCCTGAAGTTCTTGTGTCAAATTAACCAAGGGAATTCCTAAAGTTTGGTATTAGACGACTATGCAAAAAACTACCAACTGCAGTTCTACCAATTCCAACTTAAAAACTCGATCCAATGCTCATGAAAACTGTGTTTTAATCCCTGCATTTCTCAACAAACCACTGTGTTTGTGTGTATTTCAACAATTAATTCACAGTAAGCATCTTTCAGCAGCTCAATCATATGCTTAATTCAAGAAAAATCGCATTCAACTCAATCAAGCACACTCAGAGAAACTTAGCATCGTTTGATGATTAGAAACAGATTAATAACGTCAAGGTAAGTAACTTCAAGAGAAATCGTACTAGACGATGATGATTTCGCGTTGCTTTCTGTAACAGGTGTTTTTGGATCTATAATATATTTAATATAGCTCATAGTTACACATGTGCAATTGACTAAAGCTATTTAGGGGCTTAGATTGATTCTTTTACTGAGATCATACAGTCATTATCACTCCCCGACTTCACATGTGTGAACGGCGGTTGAGCAACTACCCCATCTCTCTCTCTCCAACTCCCCTCACTATTCACGGTTGGTGACCGTTAATCCTTCCTCCACCAAACACACGTCCCTTTTCTTTTCAATATTTTAATTAATTAATCAATTTAATGCAAAAAAAAAATCGTAAGTTTTGTAATTTAAAATATTTGTTTTTTTCTTTTTAATTGTTATCATAATTAACTTAGACAAATTATAAGTAAATATTAATTCATTTCCACATTATTTGTTTTTTTATTGATAAATTGACAAACTGATATCGTGCCATCGGCACGGACAAGAGTATTAGTTACATTTAAAGGCACTCTGGTATTCAAATTTTGGATTGGAATGTCCCTTTTTAAAATTATTTTCAAGTGACAGTACATCTAGCTAATCCGGTTTAGGGCGATGCATTACTTGACTTAGAGATATTACATGAAACGAATAGGCAAAACCCAAAAATGAGCCACACCCAATTTTCTTATTTTTTTTGCAATTTGGTTATTAAAAGTTTAAAATATATATTTTCATCATCCAATTTTTGTTATGATACAAGCGAGTCCATTTTCTAACAGGCATTAGACCTGGACGTTAAGTTAAGGGGCAAAATAGGAAAACATGTGTTTGGATGCTAACTTAGGTTAAATACATATTTTGCCCTCGTCTTCATCTTCTCTAAAAATATCTCAAATTTAAAAATCTCAAATTTAAGAAAATTTACAAAGTCAAATTCAAGAAACCATGAAGAACAAATATGCATCACACAAGCACAAACTCATATCTGAATTGATCAATTGTTTCCAACTCTCTCTCCTCTCTCTCTTTCTCTATCTCTCTCTCACTCACTCATACACACAGGCACAAACCCATATCAGGATTACTCATTCTCATCTCCCAGTTCCTTCCCCTCAAATCAAAACCGAGAATATTGAAATCAATGCTCATTTTTCTGACGACCACCCACCATAAATCAACTCAACAAAGACTAAGGACCATCAATTTCCCTCATCAATTTAGCTTTAAAATAAAGCAAATCAATAGCAAATTAATATTTTGGCGCAATAGACATTAGCAACTTTAAATCAAATTGAGAAAAGTACATCTTTCCTCTCAATCATTCATCTATTTCCTCTTTCGACTGCATCTTGATTATGCAACTGGGTTGTTCGAAATTCGAAGATCTTATTTGAAATGCACAATGGGGGTTTCCAATTTCAAGCCCTAGGCTTGGATTTGCATAAATTTCACGAAGAGTGAAGATCGGAGTTGTAGATGGCGGAGAAGGACGACACTAGAGCTAGATTTCGAGCCCTAGGCTTGGATTTGCAAAGATTTCACGAAGAGTGAAGATTGGAGTTGTAGATGGCGGAGGAGGACGACACTGGAGATGGTGGGCATTGACTGAAGATGAAGGGCTCTGCACAATGCGAGTCGAGTAGAGCCAGCACTGACGAGGACGTGGTCGAGCAAGTTCTAATGAGAACGTACGGCACATCTATACTGGAGTTGTTGAGCGGGGAGAAAGAAAGAGAACGATGCAGGAGCGAAGGTGGCAGCCGACAATGATGGAAGATGGGGGGCTATAATTATAGTGTTGTAGAAGAGAAAACCGGAGAGGGCAGCTTGTTCTCATGGCAGATTTGGACTGGAATTGTGGAGCGGGCAGAGAGAGAGAGAGGACAAAACTGGAGCTGAGGTGGCAGCCAGCGATGATGGAAAATGGCAGGGCTGGAGTTCTGACGTTGTAGAAGAGAGAACTGGAGAGGGGAGCTTGAATGTGAGGGAGTGCGAAGGAAGACGAAGTGGGGGAGCCGGCAGCCTTTTTAGTTTTTTTTTTATTACACTTTGACCCCTACTTTTTGTAAAAATGGCATATGTGATTATTTTTTTCAGTTAGACCCCTTTGGGTTTCTAAAATCACACAAAAATGTATTTAGAAAGATAAAATAGATATTTGACATAACTTAACGGTTAAATTTGACGTCCATCCAAAAAATGAGCTCGCTTGCATCATAACAAAAGTTGGATGGCCAAAAATAAATATTTCAAACTTTCGGTAACTGAATTGCAAAAAGTGGGAAAGATGGGTGGCTCAATTGTATGTTTTCTCAAAACGAATATTGATATGCTGAGATTAAATTAACATCAATGTATCTTGGTATACCCAAATTTTAATTTAGTAACACATTTTTTTCAATTTAATTTGATAGAAGTATGCAGGTTTGTTACAGGTCGCAGACACCTAGTACTTCCAAGATTTTATGTGTATAAATTTGATCAACTTGTAGGTGCATTGAAACGTCAAGATAATGCTAGAATTTATATTTATTCATCACTGAAGTGCACTGAATTTTCATCTAAGAAGCAACAACGCAACATGGTAAATTGGTAACTTTTTCTCATCAACAATGAAGTATTAATACAAATTGATGTATCCAAAAAAGTCGGATACACTGGGCTTAACAATCTGGATATCTGGCTTTCAATTCTATCCACAACCTCAAGGCCCAAACCTGTCAAGAAAGCAAACACGAACTGTGAACTGGGTAAGGGCTTACCCTACAAATGCACTCTGGCGTGTGAATCAATAAACATTTAATTGAGTAAGCAGTTTGACAGATTTTAGCATGTGTACAAGATAGCGTACCTTCCTCCTTCATTTGGAGGGGTTTATATAGCTGTGGGTTCCCGGGATGGCGCTCCCGCGCCCCGCGCGCCCTTGGATAGGAGTGCGCGTCCGTGCGGATGCGGTGACATCCACTGCTCCCGTTCCAGCCTCCCTTGTTTAGGGGAGGACGAAATCAAAAGTGTGGGAGGAGTGCTATCGGAATAGCGCGTTGGAATGCGCCTCGGTTGCCTTTAGTGGATTTTTGATCCAATATGGGAGCTTTGGAATTTCTATGTCAAGTTATCCCTTTTTTAGGGGATACCAGGATATAAGAATACATCACCTTTCCATTCTCATTCTCCCTTGGTTAGGGGAGAACGTGAAAGTGCAGAGAAAGATGTTGCAGCGCCCCCACTATGGATTTTATGAAAATAGCCTTATGGCCTATTTCGGATCATTATGAGTGCTTTGGGTTTTCTACGTCAAGTTATCCCTTGTTTAGGGGATACCAGGACATAGGAATACATCACCTTTCCATTCGCATTCTCCCTTTTTTAGGGGAGAACGTGAAAGTGCAAAGAAAGATGTTGTGAGGCCCCACTGGATCCAAAATGTTTTTAGAGTCGCCATCTTTATTTTAAGACAAAAATAAAGCAAAACCAGAAAAAGAAAACCAGAGATGAAGAAAACGGGTTCGGAGGCTAAGTTACGAGTTGGAAAGGTGCTAGGCACCCAACTCGCCCTTTCGGTCTCAAAACGGTTTTTGGCTAAAATATGCTTTTTGTTATATTTATTTGACAGGTAAATAAAGCATTAACTGCCTACAAATACATCCGTTACGTCTATATTATTTACACTTACAACAATCTCTTTTACAAACAATTACAAATATACTTGAAAATATTTTGCCATTATAACAGCTACTTTTAGTATTATTTCCTAACAAAATCCGGGCAGCATAACTGCTTATATATTTACATTGGACCGGATTGGAAATAATACCGTTACAAATAAAGACTTTAATGAATAAATAAAGCAAATAATTACAAATACAACTAAAAACATATTTGGCCATAATAATGGCTACATTTAGTACTGTTTCCTAATTAAATCCAGGCAGCACAACTGCTTATATGACTACATTGGGCCGGATTGAAAATAATACTATTACAAAAATGAAGAGACTTTTAAAATAAAACTTACAGACAGCCTAGGGTGTGCTCGCTCTGTCCCTCGGGGAGAGAGAATCTTTTTTTTTGTTGTTGTTGTGTGTTTGTGTGTTGTGTGTTGTGTGAATTTGGGCAGCGTGACTGCTCTGGAAAGTTACTTTCGGCCTATGGTTTTGGGCAGGGTAACTGTTTGTTTTTGGTTGTTTGTTGGCTTGAGGTAGGCTGAAATCGGGCAGAATAACGGCTTATTTCTGAGCGATTTGGCCTTTTAAATCGGGCAGAGCAACTGCTCTTTCCACGATTTTTGGACCGGGGAAAAAGGGTGGATACCTAGCTGGAGGGCTAAGGTACACTTCTATCGGTTGGTTTTGTGTTTGGAGGAAGTTTGGCAGGGTTTCGAGGCTTTTGAGGTGATCACTCACTATCTCACATCGCTCTCTAATTCTCCAGCGTAACGTTAACGCGGAAAAGCTTTACGCAGGAATGTTGTTGTGAAATGAGGAGCCGGCCTTCAGTATTTATAGGAGGAAAGCAGGGACATCGGAGGAAATAAATTTTCTTCTCTGCGCATCAACCGGGTGTACAGCGCGCTGTGAAAGTTGCATTATGCGGCAACTATTTGATGAACAGTGGGCAGGAAGAAGCAATTTGGGCGCCACCCCCTCCCAATTTGGGCGCCAAGCCCAATTTAATGGGTAGCCATGCCCATTTCCTTCTTCATGCATCAAACGAGTGTACAATGTGCTGTGAATGTTGCATTTTACGGCAAATGTTTGATGAACAGTGCACAGAGAATGAATTTGGGCGCCACCCCCCTCCATTTTGGGTGCCAAGCCCAATTTAATGGGTAGCCACGCCCGTTTTTCAAACTTGGTTCATTTTTGAGCACTCAGGTCCCTGCAGTTCGTCCTTTTGCGCATCCTGCTTTGTCCTTTTGCACTTTTGACCTTGTAACTTGACATTTGTTAATGTTTTAACAGGTCTTGATATTTTTTGTTATGTCACGTACCAGGGGTACGAAATTGGGGTGTCTACAATAGCCAACTTGGAGAGCTGGGAAACTGCCCATTGAATGCCGGGGCGTGAAGAGCGGGCACATTAATGGCCACGTCTTGAACGCGGGGGCGGGTTTCCCGGAGGTAACTGCCCACGTCCAAGACGACCGTTACTGAATTACCGAGCACGGTGAGCATGCTCACTTTGACCTTTCTGCCTGCTCGCTGTATACTTGGCCCCCAGGATTCATGGGGATAGGTGCTCGTCTGCTAAGCTAAGGCAGTCATAGATTAGTCTCTACTCGCCTATGACTTGGACTTCGATCATGAGGATTGCACGTGTTTCACTTGTCTGAGTAAGGCGTGCTGAGCACGTGACCAGTGTTTGGGCCGGGCAGCTCAGTGGCCCCCTGCTCCTTGTTTGGCGAGCATACGTGCTCGGAGCGAAGAGCACAATAGCTTGGCACTCTCTGAAAATTTGATCATTGCAAGACTTAGTTCATTTCAATCATTTGTAAGTGGTTACCCCGAGGTCAAGTGCTATGATAGTGGATGCCAGCCTGGGATGTAATAGGCACTGAAAGGACAAGCTGTCACCTGCCACCTCTTACCCTCACGTGAACCCGTATCCCGAGGCATCATTTAATGCGACGCTTTGTTTCCTACACCGTGATGATTCCACTCGGATACCTCATTTTCTACACCGTGACGGTTTCACCCGGCTATAAAAACGAGAAAACCTTCCTATTTAACCTTTTCCTACACTTTAAGAACTCCAAAGCGGCTTCTTGATTTCTCTCTGCAATCAGTCGAATCGAAGAGCTCCGAACGCGAAACCACACTTCCCAAATCTTGCTCAACTCAATCTTTAAAATCACCAGGTATTTTCCCAACTTAAATCCTTATTTCTGAACTGTAATCTTCACCTCTTTCTATTTTCGTTGCTAGAACCCTAATTTTGGGGTTCGATGATGTTGGTTGGGTATATGATGACAAATTGGTTACGATTTGAAAACCAATCTGATGAAAACTCGGGCATCTGACACCCAATTAGAAATATTACAGTTTATTTCCCTTAATCTTGCTCTTTCAATCTTCATTAAGTGTTACGACCCTTACTCTTCTCGAACACTACAGGTCTGTCCATCTCACGGACTTCACACACAAAAAACTCATAAGTGGGAATCGAGGAATACCTAACTGGTGCACAGCTCACTGGTTTTGGAATGAACCCTAACCAGGGGTTTTTGCTTGCCTGCTCTTGCTTGCTTTCACGAGCAGAAACTAATATGTATTCGTCGATTCATGTAGGATGTCTTATGGCGATGAGATTAGTTCAGAAATCGAGGGGCGTAGCTACGACCACGGAGCCTCAACTAAGAGTGAAGAAAGCCTCGAAGTTAAATCCAATAGTTCTGGAGAAACTGAGCTAGATGAGGCCCCAATAATCTCTAGAGAGCCTGACACTTGCGGGAAGGAACTTCCTGTGGCCCCAAGTGAAAGAGAGAACCAAATGGCTGAGGCCGATGACGTGTGTCAATTCGTCAAAATTAATTCACCTACTTCCCTAATAACGAGTATAAGGTAAGTCGGGATCGTATCCACAGGGAACGTTGTACTTATTCCTTTTTAGAATTTTACTAAGTAAATAATGCATACGAATTTATATTTTTAATTAACTAAAAATAAACTAATTAACTAATTAACTAAAAATTAATGCTTTTAATTAAACTAACAGATTAATGCTTGACTTAATTCAATAAAATTCCAGCCAATGATTCAATTTCGTCTCGCATTTTATTTCTGATCATCGATGCAAAAATATCTTGTTGGATTTCAAATAAACCGGTTAAAAGTGTCGACGAACGCCTAACACTCAATCTCTCCTTACCGAATTGATAATTAAGAGATTACCGTCTAACCGAATTACAACCTCCGAGACGCTCGTAAGATTTAATAACTCGGTTGCATTAAGAAGCGAGAGACCCGATTCAGAGCCATGTGTATTGAAGCAATATCATGTAACAATGATCATCCGTACCCGTAATACGGTCCGATTATGCTTGTGATGCCTAAAAGGTGTATTACTTGCCACTTTGTTAAGACCGAGGACAATTACGGATCAACAGCGTTAACTAGCTATAGACTATTATGTTAATTAATATTCTGGCCACAAACATTAATTAGACACAACAATCTTCCAACGTGTTAAACGGAGAACGAACAAATATTTGTAAATAAAACAAGAATTAAATCTATTAGATCTCACAAAAGTAAAATGCTTGAGACTTAATCTCTCATTGACTGGAAGAAGTAACTTAGCTAGTAAACATAATTAATTAAAACAACTTACAAAAATAACAAGAGTTTTGTTCCCAGCAAGTTATGAACTTACAAGAAGAATTCAAGTTCCCTACACTTCTCTCCTAGCCTTTGTTAGTGACTTTTCTCTACCTCAAACTGCTCTTGTTTGATGCCTCCCATGTTCTTGCTGAATGATCTCTTTTCCTTCTGGCCGAATTCTCCCCTTCCTTTCAGAAAATCCATACATAAATATGACTCTTGTCTCCCACTTACACCACTACTTGGTAGTTTTAAAACTACCAATAACTTCTCAAAACCCCCCACTACTTGCAAATTAGCATGTTCATTCAATATATAAACTGAATTTAGACAGAAATAACTGTATTGTCTAACCTGCCTAAAAGGTCCGCTTGAAACTTCAAGTGACTAGCCCCTCAGCTCGAAAGCGTGGATATCACATGCCCATGTGACATCCCAAGTTTTCCTCTTTACTGAATCCAAAGACTTTCCTCTTTTGCCGGCCTCGTGTACCTACATCATAATCAGCACAAAAACCAACCAAAAGTGTAATATTTTGCTCTAAAATAAATCATAAAACCGGCTAATTTTATCGCACTTTTGGGTTCCCATCAAAATTCCCCCACACCAAACTGATGCTTGTCCTCAAGCATCTTCAAACCAGACAAGAATGCATGTTTTTATCTGTACAACTTATGAAGATATGATTTTTCTTGAATGCAGGTATTTCAATGTGCATGACCATAGGAAAAATCAAAATTCAATCAAGGTAATGGAATTCTTAAAATGTGTCATCTAAATTAACTAACATGTTTCCAAAAGAATCTTCAACCTTCACATATGCATGTCTCAACCATCCTCACGGAGACACTCATCCACTCAAGTGTTTAGATAAGGATATGTAATTAAGCACTCGACTCAGCACAACGGAATGCAATTACCATAAGCTTGCAAGTTGATCAAATCTCCATCACTAAGTATGAGTTTAAAGCACCAATCAAAAGGTCTTTTAAAGGTTGTAACGGGCTATGGGTTAATAAGGTATGATATAGGGATATAAGGTGAATTAAAATGTCAAGGAATTGTAGAAATAACACATTACTCACAGCTCAATTATCACCGACATGTCCTCATGAAGCTCAAATCCTTGATCACAACACTTTTGCACAACTGAAAATAGATATTAAGATTTTTACTTCAATTCTGCTTCTTCGAACTTTTATTCTTCTTCTTCTTTTTCTTTTTTTTTTCTTCTTCTTCTTTTTTTTTCTTTACAAAATCTTGGCTCGCCACTACTTTTGTCTGCTTTTTTTTTACAGCCACTGGATGAACTGAAGCTCTTATTTGGCACACTTCTTAAAGCAGAACCACATTCAATGCACAACTCAAAACCAAATATCTCATATTCTGGTACAAAACAAGATGTATTTCATCTAATGTTCAACTCACAGACTGAATTAAAACTATGATTCACATGTAATTCCTACAATTCTTGACATTGGTAATGAAAAAGAAAGTTAAAAAGGCTAAGGTTCATTTAAATCTGGTTGAGTCAAAGAAATAGGTAAGGCTCAAAAGGGCTAACTAGGGGGTAATATTAAAAGGGTCGGATAGAAAAAAGATAGCCAAAATTGGTATTTCCTAAATGCCTTAATCATGTTAGTGCATAAACCCATTTATGTGATCTCGAAATGTAAGCAAACATGCAAGTTCTAGAATTGGCATCCGAGTGCGAGTAAACACACAAGAAGAACTGAGAGCAAAATGAATGGAATGCTCCATAAATGGCCCAAAATCTCACTTTAAATGGCTATAAGTCAACACATACATATCCAAAGGTTGAAGAAATTTTTTTTTCCTGAAAACATGCAATTTAAATTAGAACAGAAACATTTCAAAAAGAATTCCATCATATATCAAAAATTCCTATTTTACCATGATTATGCACATTAAAATACCAAACATCCCAACATCAAAAATCATATCCTCATATCCAACCAGAATACCCAACAACAAAAGAAACATGCATTCAAGATTCCAAGATTCACCAAAATCCAAAATCCCTCCCCCACACCAAAACTGTGCATTGTCCCCAATGAACAAATAAGTATCAAAATAAAAAGGGAGAAGAACTTCCCTAATCGGGAGGACGGGAGGAGGAGGAGGATGCGACCGGACACCGAATCGATGGGGTAGAGCTCGCCGCAACTGAAGAAATTGAAGAGGCCGGCGGCGCATAGGACTCCGGCGATGAATGCGAAGAGGCCACCGAAGATGAAGAAGTGGTTGAAATTTCAACCGGCTCTGATGATGCGACGACCACTCGACGCGGCATAATCGCGAGCAACCACCTCGACCGCCGCCGTGGAGCATGAGGTGGAGCGACGTGGTGCTTGGGAGCCATTGAACAGATGGACAACCACAACAATGGCAGGCGTGGAGAAGACGAAGGATTCGCACGATGTCGGAAAAAGATGGACTTTGGCGCTGGCGCCAATTTCTTTGGAATTAAGAGAGTTAGGTCAAAAATCCCCAAAATAGAATTTGGGATTTCTATTTGAGCGGCCTAACGTCCACTATTCAGCCGCTTCTTTTCCTTCTTTGTGACCTTGACACTTAACCCCCTGTAGTTAGTCTGCACGCCTTAAAAAAAATTTTACTCTCAAGATCTCACCCAATTCACTCGCACTTCCTTCCTTCGTACAAGCTCAAAACCCCGTCACAAACCAAACTTAAAAGAACATTAAAACAACAGAGAAATTAATTAAAACTAAGAAAACTAGAAATTAAAATAACAAAAAATAATAAAAAAAAACTTTGGGTTGCCTCCCAATTAGCGCCGCTATTTAACGTCTGTAGCTAGACCCAACGCCTACTCTTCCTACAACTCGGTCAAATTATTACCAATAATAATTGGCAATGGAGGAAGAATTTTTTCACTTGAAAATGGTAATGAAAAAGAAGCAAAATCAAACATGGGGGTTACCTCCAGTGGAATATAATGCCATAGTATTTCCTTGTACCTCCTCACCGCCTTGGAAAGGTACATTTGTCAAACATTTTACCCGCACTAATTCCAAATTTTCTCATCATTTTCCTTCTTCAGTAGTGAAAATTTTCCTAGAAAAGGTTGAAGAATGACAATTTTCGATTTTGTGCACCAAATTCTTCTTCTTTCTTCGATTTAATCATGTTGTTGCACACTTTCTTCATTGTTGTTGCTATCAACTGAATTTTTCTCCTGTGCAATTTCTTCATTTTCTCGAGGATTATTTTCAACTTGAAAATGCAATCTTCCTTGATTTACCTCTATCTTGCTCATGGACACGGCTAGTTGCGAAATTTGATTTTCAAGATATTTTATTCTAGCCTTGGTTTCCTGTCTATCTTGTTGAATCGTGTCAGCCAAACTTTGGATTAAACTCTCAAGCGGAGTTCCTGAACTAGTAAAGGGCTGTGATGGTGGAGATGGTTGGAATAGTGGCCGAATTTGTTGCTGCCATTGAAACCCTCCTACAGCATTTACATGTTCATTCAAATCCTCTTGTAACATTGGACACATATCAGTTGGATGACCAACATTCACACAGATTCCACACGCCTTGATTTCTTGAACTTGCCCCGAGACAAATTTCTCCAAAAGCAAGTTAAAGTGTTTAATCTACGATCAATAGAAAAAACATTTACCTCATTAATCTTGCTTGGATCATACTGCCTTGTCCCAAACTGTTGAGCATTTTCAGCCATAACATTACAATAAAATTCTTAAAGGAAATAAATAGCAAAATCGTTCCCCGGCAACGGCGCCAAAATTTGACGTGTGTCAATTCGTCAAAATTAATTCACCTACTTCCCTAATAATGAGTATAAGGTAAGTCGGGATCGTATCCACAGGGAACGTTGTACTTATTCCTTTTTAGAATTTTACTAAGTAAATAATGCATACGAATTTATATTTTTAATTAACTAAAAATAAACTAATTAACTAATTAACTAAAAATTAATGCTTTTAATTAAACTAACAGATTAATGCTTGACTTAATTCAATAAAATTCCAGCCAATGATTCAATTTCGTCTCGCATTTTATTTCTGATCATCGATGCAAAAATATCTTGTTGGATTTCAAATAAACCGGTTAAAAGTGTCGACGAACGCCTAACACTCAATCTCTCCTTACCGAATTGATAATTAAGAGACGCTCGTTAATTACCGTCTAACCGAATTACAACCTCCGAGACGCTCGTAAGATTTAATAACTCGGTTGCATTAAGAAGCGAGAGACCCGATTCAGAGCCATGTGTATTGAAGCAATATCATGTAACAATGATCATCCGTACTGCAATACGGTCCGATTATGCTTGTGATGCCTAAAAGGTGTATTACTTGCCACTTTGTTAAGACCGAGGACAATTACGGATCAACAGCGTTAACTAGCTATAGACTATTATGTTAATTAATATTCTGGCCACAAACATTAATTAGACACAACAATCTTCCAACGTGTTAAACGGAGAACGAACAAATATTTGTAAATAAAACAAGAATTAAATCTATTAGATCTCACAAAAGTAAAATGCTTGAGACTTAATCTCTCATTGACTGGAAGAAGTAACTTAGCTAGTAAACATAATTAATTAAAACAACTTACAAAAATAACAAGAGTTTTGTTCCCAAAGAAGTTATGAACTTACAAGAAGAATTCAAGTTCCCTACACTTCTTCTCCTAGCCTTTGTTAGTGACTTTTCTCTACCTCAAAGCTATTGTTTGATGCCTCCCATGTTACTGCCTGAATGATCTCTTTTCCTTCTGGCCGAATTCTCCCCTTCCTTTCAGAAAATCCATACATAAATATGACTCTTGTCTCCCACTTACACCACTACTTGGTAGTTTTAAAACTACCAATAACTTCTCAAAACCCCCCACTACTTGCAAATTAGCATGTTCATTCAATATATAAACCTGAATTTAGACGTAAATAAGCGTATTGTCTAACCTGCCTAAAAGGTGCGCTTGAAACTTCAGTGACTAGCCCCAGCTCAGCTCCGAAACTGTGGATATCACATGCCCATGTGACATCCCAAGTTTTCCCTCTTTGCCTGAATCCAACACTTTCCTCTTTTGCAGCCTCCTGTGTACCTACATCATAATCAGCACAAAAACCAACCAAAAGTGTAATATTTTGCTCTAAAATAAATCATAAAACCGGTTAATTTTATCGCACTTTTGGGTTCCCATCAGCCGAGCAAACAAACTTCGAGGAGGACAGACGCCCTGGATCTGAGTCTCCGAGCACGAGCATTACACAGGCAAAAAGGAAAAGGCCTGACGACGGTAAAGGCAAACAACCCCCGACCGATGAGCACAACTTTCAAGGAGACCGTATGGTCTTCTATTTCGACTTTTTCCTCGTCGGCCTGAGGCTTCCACTGGACCCCTTTATCGCTGAATTCCTGCTCCTGAACAATGCCCTCCCCTGCGACCTGGCCCTCACCACCGTGAGGTTCCTGGTCGCATATATCGTAGCTTGCAGGATGCTCGGGTTCAAACCCTACATGACCCTGTTTAGAAAACAATTTTTGTTTTCCTTAGACAAAAAGAACGGTCGCATCACTCTGACCGCTCCAACCCCAACTATTTCAATCTCCTAACTGACAGCCTCAACAAAGTTGATGCCTGGGACGGGAAACTGCTAATTAAATGCCGGGGCGTGAAGAGCGGGCACATTAATGGCCACGTCTTGAACGTGGGGGCAGGTTTCCTGGAGGTAACTGCCCACGTCCAAGATGACCATTACTGAATTACCGAGCACGGTGAGCGCACTCACTTTGATCTTTCTGCCTACTCGTTGTATACTTGGCCCCTAGGCTTCATGGGGATGGGTGCTCGTCTGCTAAGCTAAGGCGGTCAGAGATTGGTCTCTGCTCGCCTATGACTAGACTTGGATCATGAGGATTGCATGTGCTTCACTTGTCTTAGTAAGGCGTGCTGAGCACGTGACCGGTGTTTGGGCCTGTTGGGCCGGGCAGCTCACAAATAAAATAAAAAATATTACACAAATGAAACATCAGCAAACCTTATCAAATATAACTAAATCAATCAAAAATCAAAACAATATTTTTAGAAGATAACATATAGAAATAGTATTATAAAAAGAGTATTTCATTTACAAAGTATAATGCAAAACAGTAGCTCTCACAAACGTTGCTTTTGGTTTTTTTGGCATAAATGAAAAAGGAAATCGAGAACAGAAAACCATAAGAGAAGATAAAACACTTCTATTAAATTCATTTTTCATGGGTAAGTATGACCTCTTGGTATGAGGATTGAAAATAAGGACCTCTAGGTCTTTGCTTTTGGTGTCCTTGTCATCTCTCTCACCCTTACGGGTCATTAAACAAAATGACTACGTATGAATGAAACATGAAGATCCATTGCAATCAACATGTATCATAAGATGCAGCTTCTAAGCTATAAGGAAATTGGGACTTAGAAGAACTAAAATTAAGTGTAAGAAAGGATCACAATGTTCTACAAAACTAAGTGATTAATTTGTTGAATTCAAAGTGATTAATTATATTAATGTTGTAAAGAGAATTCAATAGTTTTGGGCACAACCTACCTAACTTGGACTATACAAGACGAAATCTATAAACAAAAAACCAAAACTTCTAATTGAATTTCAGATGATTCTTAAATAAAAAATTTGGAGAACCAATTGGATATATTGTTAAAAAAAATCTCACAAAGCCATAACATATGTTCATTGTTTTGTGAATAATAAAAGTTGTTTTGTGATAGAGGGTGGGAGGGAGGGAGGGAGGGATGGAGAGAGTGAGAGGCATGGAGATATGTAGAATGAGATGTTATCGTCATTGTCGGTTGCAACGCTGGTGAAGAAGCAGAACAACGGCTCATGTTTGGATAACAATCGCAAGCACTAGCTTTTACTGTTACTATTTTACGTTTTCTTTTCTTTTTTAGAAAAACTAGGTCTCTGGTAAGACTGACCTATTCAGGTTAAATGAGTCAAAATTTAGTAATTTTAGTGTAACCACTCTGACTTTTGAAACTTACAGCATCACCCCTCGCATGTATAAATGAATAGTGTCACTTTTTAGTTATAAAAATATCACTTTTCAATATAAAATAAGCCACTTTTCAGCATAAAATATGTCACTTTGCGTTTTTAATAAATGTGTCACTTTTTTCCCTTTTAAAAAATATTTAAATGTGCTACTTTTTAGCCTTAAATATGTTAGTTTTGGTTTTAAATAACTTTTGTTTTAAAAAGTGTTACTTTGTATTATAAATAAAAATCATCACTTTTTGGCGTGAAATTGTGAAAATGTCACTTTATAGCTTTGAAAGTGTCACATTTTAATATTAAATGTGTCACTTTTGGCCTAAAAGTGTTAATTTATCTTTATAAATTAAAATCGTCACTATTAGTTTTAAAGTGTCACTTTTTAGTATTAAATGCGACAATTTTTAGTATTAAGAGTGTCACTTTTTAATAAGAAGAGTGTTACTTTGCATTCTTAAAAAAAAAATATTTTTTAACATAAAAAGTACCTCAAAAGGTGTCGGTTTTTAACATTAAAAATGTCACTTTTGCCTTTAAAATGAGTCACTCTGTTAGGGTCCGTCAAACATCCCAAGACAAATAAGCCTAACGGAGCTAACAGAAAATGAAATTGCAAGACTTGGGAAGAAGACATTTTTTTACAAACTTTAGAAATACAGGGCATCAGAGCAAAATAAGAAATATCTCATTAATGTGCTTACCGAGATGACACGTGGCGCGCCTCCTCTTGGGTGACCCGCGTGAAGTGTGTAAGGGATCAGGGTGGATTCGCGAGTTTCAATCTCATTTATCCGATTTTTTTTCCCATTTTTCTCTCACATTTTGACTTGATTTCTTGTTGGGTAACCCACGGTCTTTGTTGATGAGTTACCCGCTCCATCAGTCATCTTTTTATCATTTTTGGGGCTCCGTCTTATGAATTTAGGATCCATAAGACCGTTCGTTCTACACAAGTTTTAGTCTTTAAAAAACTTTTTAGGATTAGAATTTAACCAAAGTTAGTTATAAATTGAGTTAGTAATTAAGTAAAAAATATGATCCATTAATGCCACATCAGCTTCCACATCATTAAGCGAAAGATTTTAGGTACCCACGTCATTAATTCATTACCCATTTTTATATTATATAGTTTTATTCGAGTGACCCTAAATGTAACACTCAAATCCATAAACGTAACACTTTCTATACATATATAAAAAGAGAGCAAATAATGGAAATATCCCGTCAAAAGTGACTTTCCAAATTTAAAAACATTTATAATTTGTATATTTGTCATATTTTTTTTGAAAATTGAAATGAAAATCAATTAATGAAGTTGACAACAACTCTTCATATTCAAATGATTTTACAAATATCTTTAGTGCATTTAATGTAAATAAATTGTATATCATTTAATATAGTTCATTATGATTTACGAAATGACAAGAAATACAATATCAAAATAATATCAAATATTGAATAATTTATTTTATATCTGATTTCACATTTCTTTTTTTAATTTAATATTTTTTTTGCATTTGTAATTGGCATATTGGTTTCTAAATCTTCACCACGATAGTATAAACTCCCAGAAATAAGATTAAATGATGAAACAATCGATTCAGTATAAATTACTTGCCACCATTATTAATAATAATTTTGACAAATAATTACAATGTAGTATTATTCAAAATAGTTTAAAACCATAAATCAAAGTAACATAGTTACTTCACATCATTAATGAATTAGTTAACGGTTTACTAAAGTAATATTTTTAGTAAACGTCCAAAATAATGATAATATTTTTTTTGGTTTAGTAAAAAGTGAATTACATTAACAGGCTTACTAAATAATGTATTGTTCAACATAGAATACTATCATTACCTCATTAAAGCTTTAATATTTTAACTAACTTTATTTAAAAGTTATTCATTGATGTAATAAGAAATATAAAAGATGGATATCAAATAAATTTGTTAATAGACAAAGACAAATTAGTAAAAGAACACATGCATTAAATTAATGTTTCTCCAAGGAGTATATAAAATACTTATTAACCATAGTTATTTGCAACCGTATGAAGTGTATAAACTAAATGCAGTAAATATTTTGAAACAAATCATTTTGTTTAGATGTTTTGAAGCTTAATTTATGAGTAATATGAGTAGTTTTATAAAAAGTTTAATTCTTCTTCATTCTTATAAATTTTAGATTCTTATAGTTCTAAAATTTAAAGATTTTTAGAACCAGTTTGTTGTTCGAGGTGCTTAGGTATTTTCATTATTCTAAAAAATTGTTTTATATATTTTATAACAAGTTTATATATCAATAATATCAATAAATTATATAACAACCAGATTTCAAATAATTTACTCCATACAAAAGTAATATAAACATACATAATTATGACATATTATAAAATTTACAAGACAACTTCATATAAATTAGTAAATAGAAAAGACAAATTAGTAACCAATTATCTACAATAAATTTACTCTTAACATTTACTTTGCCACCGATAATGGTAATAGTCTAGAAAAATAATTATTGTATAAAGTATCAGCATATGCACTACTCCTATTGTCATTCAAATATTTTGTACTTAACTGTCGAATACTTATAAAAATTCAAGCAATTTTATATGTGAAATCTATCGATCGTAAGTTTAGATTGAACAAATAATTGATAAATTTATAAGAAAATAAATATATATTTGACCCAAGGGGTGAGAGAGATAGCAAAACTAGGGGTCACACTTTTTTTTTATAAAGGTTGGAGGGGACATAGACCGTACCCCAACCCTTATTTTTTTTTTTATTCCTTGAAAGGCTACAATTATATATATGATGTCTTTGGTGTGGCTCGAACAAATGGTGCCTCTGATGAGGCTTTGAACACCCGACCTCTCGGTTGAGAGTAGTTAAGTCCTAGGGTGCCTCTGGTAGGACTTGAATACTCAACCTCTCCGTTAAGATAAGTGAGTATCTAAATGGGGCCTTTGCCTAAGGCTTTAACAACAACGATGCCTCTGTAGAGGCTTGAACACCCGACCTCTCTACTGAGAGTTGTAATGTCCATGGTGTCTCTAGTGAGACTCAAACACCCAACCTCTCCGTTAAGAGAAGTGAGCAGTACCAGTTGAGCTAGAGCTCGTTGGTAACTAGGGGTCACACTTACCCATCAAAAAATAGATAAATAAATACATATATACATATATATGATATTTTTTTCTACTCCATTTTAATCAAATCTAAAGCTAAAAAAATAAAGTTCTTAATATATTTGTCTAGCCTACATGTCTAAAAATTCAGGTCTAATATATGTAAAAAAAAAAAAAACCTAAATTAACAAATAAAAATCTTAGTATATTTGTCCAGCCTACATGTTTAAAAATTCAGGTCTAATATTTGCAAAAAACTTTAACCTATTAAAGTTAGTTTACAAAAGATATATATTTATTCAACTTAATCGGTAATAGGTCAATGCTAATTTGAACTTTAATTTTACAAATATTTACCAAAATATGCAGATCTATAATGTTTTTCTCCATTTTCATGAAGTCAAAAAGTGCATAACTGACATTTATTTTTCCATTTTTGTCAAAATTAAATTTATAAAACAAATGTCCAACATAAAAGTTGGGATCAGATTTTTTTTATCCATTTTGAAAAACAAATTGGAAAAAAAATCATATGCTTAAAATTTGTCTCATATATGATAATTAAAGTAAAGATGCATATTGATAGGTACTTGGATATAATTAATTAACTATAAGATGTGCATATTTCCCATACTTAGTTAAATTAAACTCTCAATTTTGTTTTAATAATAATCGAAAATCAAATTTGTATCATTCAAATTTCTCTTAAAATTTTATTTTACAAAAATAAAAAGGAAATCTAAAAAACCTAGCTGTGAAATGATTTGAAGGTATTCAATGTTAGAGTTTATTGGGGGATGATGTGGCTACATATTTCGAAAAACGGAAGGGGACCTAGCGAAATATCAACTATATGTTATATGAATTTTCCCAAGGCACACTAAAAATCTAAACTCAATGACTTTTGTTATTGAATAGTTGTATAAAAATTATATTGTATAACATGTTATTCCTAATATTTTTGTGTTGGAGGTTCTGTTTAAAGTCTGTTATTTCGACTTCAATTCTTTTTTTATTAGATATAACAAACAGTTTGATATTTGACTATTTAATATATATATATATATATATATATATATATATATATATATATATATATATATATATATATATATATATATAACATAAACATTTGTGTTTTTTTAAGGTTATTTGAAAATTATCAATCCAACATTTAAATGTAATTTTTTGTGGTGCTTTTATTTGGTAGCAAGAAAGATTATCTCGTTGTTTTAATATTAGCAATTCAAAGTACAGTGTCGTATGCAATGATAAATACAACTTCATACTTTAAAACCACCCCTTATAGAATTAAAAGTAATAATCGTACGTTTTCAATGATAAATATTATTTATAAAATAGTATTCTAAAATTTATAATATTTTTTTCAAATATATGTGTTTGGTGGAGATTTTTGATAGATATTACATGTGATTCTAAAAGGAAGTACACAAGACATAGTTCATCTCACTATTAATTCATTGTATTTGTGAAAAAGATTCACCTGTATTGAGTTGACAACGAATAAGAGATACAAAGTATGGGTGCAACGAGAGTTCCGAATAATTGAAATTTTTTGTCGATTTGATTGCGAAGATTGACGATGGTAAAATTGGTAAACTAAATGATAATTGTGCTTATGTTGATATTCCCAATCAAGTGCTGTTTAAGGAATTCAACGATCCAATTGCTCCAATTGTACAAAGCACATATCTTTCATTTGGAAATAGTCCCGATGATTCATCGTTTTTGGAAAAGAGAGTTATTCTATATCCGACTCTTGATGTGGTTAATTTAATAAATGATTACATGATATTGAAGAACAATTCAAAAGGAAGATTGTTATTTAGCTCAGATTTTTCGTGTAATTTTGATAGAAAATTATATCTTTTGAACGATATAGATATTCCTAAAGTTTTAAATAGAATTTCATGTTCTGGAATCATAAATCATGAGTTGAATTTGAAGGTTGGTGTTGACTCTCATAGGTTCTAGATTTGGTTGAGTCATCTTCTGATTCTATTGTACAATGGCTAATAGGTCTGCGTACCGATTAGTGTGGCAACTGTCTTAGAATCAAGGTTGCTTAGAACTGTTTAGTGTTAGTTTAGGCGTGGATAATCAGGCTTCTACAGCAGCCTCGGAAGAACAGCAGACTTTGAAGTCTGCTCAAGAGCGAAAAATCAAAACTAGCCAAAACATGGGATTACGTCACATAACGTCTAATTTAGATATTTTTTTGGAATATCTAGTCAAAATATCTTCATCAGATTTCACTCCAAAGAAGTCAACTACATACTGACAACTGTCAAGTCTGTCTCCTGAATCATGTAGTCTGAAGACATTACTTCTTTTGGCTAAGAAGACTTTCACAGCTGC
Source organism: Codonopsis lanceolata (assembly GCA_013146195.2). NCBI lineage: Eukaryota > Viridiplantae > Streptophyta > Magnoliopsida > Asterales > Campanulaceae > Codonopsis > Codonopsis lanceolata. The sequence continues at coordinate 112,318,784 of CM028381.1, read as the reverse complement.
AACGCCTGCAACCTGAAACCTTACTCTATTCGGGAATGTCTTCTCTTCAAACACTGCATCTCTGATGACTGTGCCGCATACATCCCCCAAAGCGCCGAATTGCATTCAATGCAATAGAACGTTGGACACAGTTCCCTCTGCCTCAGTCCAACGGTCCAAAAGATCTCTCTGGTATTTATTCAAGTTTTGAAGATCTGAAAAAACAACTCTTGCGTATTAAACATTCAAGCTTCGTCTTCAACACTCAAGCATTCAAGAGATCAAAAGGACAAGAACTAACACTTCACCAAACTTCACAAGCTGCGGATGCGCATCTTTACTCCATTTCAGCTTCATCTAGTTTGCTTTTAAAAACTGTTCTTTATTTTAGCACGTGAGAAAACAATTAATTATTGATTGTTTCTCTCACCATTATGCACTTGGTTGAAAACTCATTTTGTACACGATCCATTAGAGATCTTACTTATAAACCTAATGGATAAACAAGTGCACCTTTTAAAATCCAAAGCTAACCACTTTGGTAGTGGACGTAGTACTATTCACAGTACGAACCACTTCTAAACTCTGTGTTCTGTCTGATCTGTTTCTATCTTTCTATTAACTGTTGTTACTTATCATAGACCACTACTGAATCTGTGCTATACTTAAGCAGCCTACCAGTCAGTTCAGAACCTCTTTAGTTTTCCGTTGCATTAACACTTCTAGTAATATCTTTTTAAGAAATCATTCAGAAGTGTTTTGAAAAGTTTTTATAAAAACACAACTAGGCTATTCAACCCCCCTCCTTTCTAGCCTAGATTGAGCCTACTTTGGGACCAACAATTGGTATCAGAGCCTAATTCTTAGAAAATTCAGTTTTCCAAGATTAACCTCTTGTGAATAGATCATATGGCTCACTATATGCTGCCTACTTCGAATACCAGCCACGTCCCAATATTAAACGAAGGCTACTTCGAAGTCTGGAAAGATAAAGTAATGAGATACATGAACTCTATTGACAACCGTTTGTGGCAATGTGTTCTAACATGTCCTCGTGTTCCAATGAAGCCCAACCTACTTGCCGAAGTAGCCAGTGGACCTCCCGATATACCTAAATCCATGAATGAATGGACAGACGAAGAAAGGAGGCTCGTTGAACTCGACAACAAAGCTATACACATCATATCCAGCTCTGTCGACACAAGCACATATCAACAAATCATCAGATGCAAAACCGCCAAGGAAATGTGGGAAGCCTTGGTGGAATATCTTGAAGGAGATCTGCCCGCCAGAGACAACAGAAAGTACAACTACATTCAACAATTTGATTCATTCAGAAAGGAACCTAAGGAGACTCTACGACAAGCCTACGACAGATTTTGTGAGGTAGTAAATAGTTGTTATTCCTTAGGAAAAGAATATAGTGTTAAGGAAGTAAATATGAGGTTTTTAGCTTCTCTAGGAAGTTTGTGGCATGTTAAAACCATCTTTGCTATAAAGAGTCCAAAGACTTGAACTCCATGCACCTCAGAAGTTTGTATGCGAGTTTAACTGTCTATGAGCAAGAATTGCTTCAAGCTCAAGAACAGGATAAACATTTTAAACTTCCTTCCTTTTCTGCTATCTCTCAGGAAATTCCTGCCCAAGAAAATAAACCATCTACTTCTTCAAATGAGAATGAAATTCTCTCTGACGAGCAATTTGCTATGTTTGTTAAGAAGTTTCAAAAGTTCTCAAAATTTAACAAAAAGAAGGAGGCAAACCAGCAGACCTTCCGAAAGTCTCTGAAAGCTCACAAAACAATGAGTTAGTTTGCTACAACTGCAGGAAGTCTGGTCACTTTGCTTCTAAATGTCCTAAGCCAAAATATGAAGCTTATAAAAGGAGACCTTCTAAATCATTTTCTAAACATAGAGATCTACTGGCTAAAGATTTAGAAGAAAATCATGTATCTATTTGGTTTGAAACTGATTCTGATGAGGATGATAGTAATGACTCACCCGAGCAGGCACACATTTTCCTTGTTGCTCTAGAGTCACCTCCCACATATGACTCAGATAGTGAAGTTAAATACTCTCCTTTTCAAGCTAACTCTCCATTTATAAAAATCTAGCATTTTAATTTTAAAAAAAACTAATTTTATCTTTTAAATGATGTTACGTTTAAGAATTTTGGTGTTATGTTAAAATATATTATTTTATCTTAGCTACAAGTACAAAAGATTAAATATGATTTCCCAGTGGAACACGTAAAATTAATAACAAGTATATTAATGATTGCTTATGATGAAGAATAAGAATTAAAGATGACTTTGGAAAAACAAATAATGAATCAATAAAGCGTGGCCTAGTCTAAGGTATAAGGTTACGTTTGGGAGCTCAATTTCAAAATGTAACTAGTTTTACGTCTGTGTGTTAAACGTGTGTGTGTATATATATATATATATATATATATATATATATATATATATATATATATATATATATATATATATATCTTTTAATTAAATTATATTAAAATAAAATAAAGATAATAAGTAAAACTTAAAAATAAAGGAAAAATATAATGAAGGGAATAAATTATATCGGTATAATTGATATTATGAAAAAGTATGTTAATCCATTATTTTATAAATTGTTTAAGTCATTTTTTCGTTCATAATTTTCTAAAATTTAATAATTGATATTTTTTGTTATTAAAAATTAGGATCTTAAGTAGTATAAATAGTAATTTAGATGCATATTTTTCTTTATATAACCTATATGTTTATTAAATATTTATAATTTGTGGTTGGTATCTACTACTATGATTTAATCATATATATTTGCTATAATTTATCAATAAGTTATAATTAAATGTGATTATTTGTAAAAAATAAATTTTGTTTTGATATTATAACTTCGAATACGAAAGAAACACAAACATTTTAAATACAGATAAGTCATATATGAAGATTTCCATAGCAAACTTTTTTATAATTGATTGTGGTTATATTTTATTTTGTAATCACATGTACTCAATGATCATGTTTTTTTATACCATATTTGTTCTTATTTTAAGGTTATTTGCTCATTTTAATTAATTACAGATTTTTGCAATTATAGATTTTCAATGAATGGCTACTTCTATTAAATACTACTCCGTATGTAATACATAGAAATTCGGTATTTTACCAGATGTACATATTTGCACATTTTCAATAAATCTTAAGAGTTGTGTAATCAATTGATCAAATTTATATTTTCAATGTATGCTAGCTACTCTATAATAATCCTCAAAGATGATTTTCCTTTTTTTAGCAAGTGTATTTTGACGAGATTTTACCTTTTTTAAAAACTACATAGGTTATATATATAGATATAGATATTGAAATTGGTTAAGCAGTTTGAGCTCTATAGGAAACAAATTGAACATACAAACTAAACTCGGTAGTTTGGTATAGTTTTGAAGTTTGGTTCACTTTGCACATTTTGGAAAATAAATTAAATTCTTATGTTTGACTTGCGGTTTCACCTGCTGAAGCACATGGAATGAAGCTAAATGGTGAATATTCTCCGTACATTAAATCATTTTCAAATCTCAATACAATATTTAATTAGAAAGTAATTAATATGAGAAATTTTGACAAAATATGAATAAATTTGTCTTAAAATCTTAAAACATCATTTATTTTTAGGATAATTTTTGTTGTTGCTAAAATGTCATTTATTTTGGGACGGAGAGAATATATGTTTTAAGGGTTCAAATCGTATATCTCAATCCCTGTCACATTTCTTGTCTCTTTAAATTTCAGTCGCACATCTTCCTTATTATTTTAGTTAGCCTCCTTTTTATAAGAAGACATCTAGCTTTGAGATTCGATAGGTCAGAAAATGTGATAGAGGTGGAATAGATGGTTTGAACTGATTTGTTAGCATGCCAATTTGTAGTTGTAATTATTCTACCAAAACCAAAATCAACAAGCTAGTTAAGGAGTTTAAATTCGCTATTATCTATTTTGGATTTAGGTCATTAATATTATTACCAAGTAAAAGTAATTAATCATCTCTCCGCTCCGAGTCCATGTTTGCAAAGTAATTATTATGAGATATATAACTAGCATTAAAGTTGGTCATAATTACAAAAATGCTTGAATATATGTGATCTCTACTTACTGAAATAAATAATTCACTATTAGATACAAAATATATAATTATAAAAAATAATCCAATAGTAAAATCATATTGTGATATAGTATCTTTAATTTTTCAAACCTTTTGCTTACCCATAACAATTGATTATACTGTTTAATTGATTAAATTGATTATAATCGGTAATCAATTCAATACCTACAATGTTTCTATTATTGAATTGTTATTTTAAGATAATATTCTATAACTTAAATTAAACTTTCTTTATTTTATTAGTGAAATATCTCATATTTTCTAAATTTTTGAACGATAAATGCTTTTATGATTTTTTATAGTGGAACATGAAATAATGATAATCCGCAAAAAAAAATAGAAATAAATAAAAAATACAAAGAGCAAAATTATATTGTTGGTTGATATGTTAAGAATTAAATGGTAACATGGAAATAAGAAATATATTATAACACATCAAATGACGAATAATTAATTAAATGATAGTTTTATCCAAACATCTATAATTTAAAGTCATAATTAATGACGTAGTGGATAAGCGATTAGTAGAAATAGTCTCTCCCATATGATTATTATTATTACTAGATTTTGTGCTTGTGTCTATTATACGATGTAGGTATGAGATTAGATCAGTGCATGCTCAAGAATGTGTAGGATCAAATTCAATTAATATTTTGAACAGTAACCGCTACAAAAACTCGAACATGCATTGATCATGTCTTTTATACACACATGAGATGTTTCGTCAACCATATAATTATTTCTCTCAAAGAAATGGCTTCTTTGCCAAAGGTTTGCAAGTTATCTTCAAAATTCTTATGTTTAAGTAATCGCGCACATAACTCGACCAAAGACTCTAGCCTTGGGTTCACCCAATTTCTTCCAATGTGCCCAAGCTCCCCCAACTGTTGACTCGCATATAATCATTCAGACTACCAAGACAATGACACCAAGACATCGATGCATAGGACAACACGACAAGAAATTGAATTAATACTATTATTATTCTAGAATTGAATTAATTTTCAAGAAAAAATAATCTATAAACTTCAGGGCAAACTACACAACTGGTCCCTGTAGTTTTTGATTTTTTTGCTTTTCATCCCTATACAAAAATCCGTTTGTCAATGGTCCTTGTACCAACCAATTTCAACAAAGTTGGTCATTCCATTTAGTTCATTTATTTTTATCTGTTAAATCAATACATATTCATCTCACGTGCAATTTGGGTAGGGTAAAATAGTCATTTCTCATTTTGAAAGTACAAGGACCAATTGCGTAGGCTAGAATAATTATTGTTATTTTTTTTTTTCGCAAGGATTATTTAAATAATATTAAACTATTAAAATATGTGTTCAATATTAAAAGGCTATTAAAAATTAGAATTATTTAATACTAAACTATTTAAATATTATACAAATATCAATTTGTGTAGATAATACATTGCTACTAAATTGTTCTAGTCATAAACTATAAGTAATGTTATTTAGGTTCTAATTGGAAGGTGCTTCGTTTTGCAAAAAATAATTATGCAACCTAATAAAATATTAACCCTAGACCATTTAGACGAACATTAGTTATTAAGGTTCAAGTTAGTAAAAAATTAATATTTTTATCAATATATTTTTAAGCATGTCCACCTCAATCCTTCTTGGATACCTTATTTTTTTTCTTATTTTCTAAAAAAACAAAAAAAAAATAGCCTTACTGTTTGTTATAGTATAACTTGATAATTCTAAATTTACCAACTATAATACTATAACTTAACAATTTTATTTTAATATTTTTCAAAAAAATAGTTTTGTTTTAATTAAAATAAATATTTCAGTCATCTTTATAATATAACTTAACAATTATATTTTAATTAAAATAAATATAGCAGACAATCAGTGATACTCCATCGTTGATAAAGAAATTAGATATGTAATCGAAGTGAGAAGATCGAATAAGTCAATCTAGGATTCACGTTCATTTCTAAGATTTTCATAGAGAAGATTCTAGTGTCTACCTCTTGACATTAGGTTTTAAAACAGGTATTTGTAAAAAATTACACAAATCTTGAACTTGAGGATCCTTATCAATGTTATATTGAAGAGTCTATGGAAACAATATGAACTATTTCTTCACCGATGAGAGAGAGGGGCTAGAGAGTGAAAACAACAATGGATAAAACAGGTCAAGTAGGTTTTGTAGGAGACTAGAGAGAGAGATGAGGTAGTTGTATGGGGCACGTGAAGCTCAAAGAGAGAGAGAGAGGCATTACTCATACACATATGTATTGTGAGCATAAACTCTTTTTATTTATAGTTCATAATTGGTCCCTGTTCTTTTGCAAGATGAATTATCTATTTTGCCCATCCACAAATACACGCACGTGGCACGTGATCGTATTTAACGGAAAAAACTTGACGGAAGGACCAATGGTGTAAAAATCTTCAGTTTAGGGACCATTTGCGAGGTGCATGGACGAAAAGCCAAAAACTCTAAAACTAAGGGGGCCAATTGTGTAGTTTGCCCTAAACTTTATCCCAAAGGGGGAGAATTAGAAGGAGAGCGGTTGGCGGATAAATGGCGCCAAAAGTAGAAATTGGAAAGACCCAATGGGAAAGCAATGCGTGTGCGAAGTGTGTGTGTGAGAGAGGGAGTGAGAGGGAGTGAGAGAGAGAGAGAGGGAATTGGAGATCCCTTTCAACAAAAGATCATTGAATTTTTTTCATAATATAACGCGCTCTGTTCCCCCCTCTCTCTCTCTCCAGATACACAGGCTATATATATATATATTTGGGCATCTGGGTTTTCAGTGGATTACACAGAAATTTCATTCAGCATTTTAAATATTTTTCAAAGGTATTAAATTACCCAGAAATTTTAATAATTCGATTCCATGTTGCATGCTCTTTGCATGTACCCACATCATGATCTTTCTTGATATATATATATATATATTAATGATAGTTATATAGCTTTAATTTTGGCGATTAACCATTGATCTGTATATGCTTTTGTATATATATTTCCTATTTCATGAATTGTTTTTTTCTAATTCTGTACCCTTATGATGTGCTTTGTTTGGCAGTTAAGAGACAAACAGAAGAATTTAGAGTTTTCATGTTATTTATGGTTAATCTCAATTAATTTAATCATTTAGGTATTTCAAGTTTCAATTTTAGGTACTTCGGTTAAATTAATTGAAAGGGTTATTGTTTCTCCTCTCTCCTATAAGGCCTAATTAGGGCATGCACTTGATCAAATTTGCCTTGATTGATTCGTGATCATTGTTTGTTAGTGTGGTTTGTTATTTATAATGTTATCCCAGTAAACATGCATAGATCAAACTAATCTCTTAAGATTGTTGATTTTGAAGTTTATTTGTTTTTTTAGTTACTCCCTTCATTTCCTAAATTATTGTCAATTTTTTAATTTTTTAATTAAAAAATTTTAAAATAAAAATTTGAATTATATATATTTTTTAAACTGAAAAACACTCGCTGACTCAAAAGTCAAAACAATCTTTCTTCACTTTCACCTCAAAGTAGCTCTTTTTACTCTTCCCATGTTTATTGATTGAGTCAGATGCTACTATCTAATTTCCTTGTAGAATGGATTCAAGGCTGGTTATGTCACTTTCTCTTCGTTTAAATAGAAGTGTAAAAGTTGGTAGACGAGGGGAGGGGTGAGGTTGGACTTAGTAACCATGAAATCGGAGATTAAAGTAGCGTTTTATTGAGTAACAACTTTATAAGTGGAGTTTTGTGAATAGTGACGAGTAAGAAAGTGTGCAACATTGTTACTCGAGTTATTAGACGATCTCTTTACGTGGCATAACCAATTCTACCCAATTAATTTGTATATGATCTTGATTAAGGAGCACATCTCTAAATAGAAATCGCTGGTTTGGTGATTAGATGAGATTCTTTACATATATTTCTGATGTCTACTTCTGTAATATTGTTCTTGTGTTTTGGAGTTTGAAGGTTGGCGTGTCCGACTCCATGTGTCTATGACAATACTCGACAGTCTTGTCCATGCATGTTCACAATTCATGGACATTAGAAACGGTCATTACCACAATATTGTCCCTTAGAGTCCTGACTTTCCTCTTTGTGATAGGTTAGATTTATAAAATAAGGATGTTAGCATCAAATATATCTTTGCCAAGGGGATTTATGACTGCAATAGCTCCATAACTTAGACCCTGCAACTCCAGGAAAAAATTGAATGCATTCAAGCCTTCGTCATTAGGAATACTTATTATAACTTAAGAATAATGCTTCGACGGAGTTCATGCACTAAAGGCACACTAGTGCCGCTGCAGAGTTATAATATAGAACTGCACATATATACTAATCACTGTGGATGCTTGTAAAAGTAAGAACACATAAAGTTTGTCTTTATCTCTTGCTCATTCATGTGGTGATTATTTTGTTCTGATTTTTGCAGTTTCGAGTACTTGGTAGAATTTGACTTGACTGAATTCCTAGCTGAAACAGATTTGGAGGCATTGATATCGTCTGATGGGAAAGAATTTGCAGCACCAAAATACTAACATTTCCCTAGAAAATGGTAATCCCGGATGCATGTATAGTGTATTTCATGTGCTTCACCGTCAACGATGGCATCGTGTCAAGAAAATGCTTCCACACAAAAGGCATGGTGGTGGAAAGCACACTTCCGGTATTTTTCGCATTTTTTGTTTCTTTTTCTGGCATTGATTTCATTTGGTAATAAGTTTTTAAGCCTTACTAATTTCAGTTTGTTAAGTTCCCAGCTCAGTTTAAAGCTTAATCTGATATCATGTTAAGTTAGCAGCTCGTGTAAAAGCGTTAGTTGTTAGAGAGCTTGTTAGAGAGTGGCATAGCGCCTAAGTATGTATCAAGCCCCAACAAAGAGTAAAAAAAATAACTTATGATGGTAACTGTAAGGCAATAGAAATGCTTAAACAAGCCATCCCTACCAATTTTTACTACTAATTGTTTCAATCAATTATTGCATCTTTAGTGCTTGATTAGCTCGAGAATTGTTGATTGATGAGTGTTCTATCTTCTTACAGCAGAAAAATGAAGCAAAATGAAACATACCTGAGCTTATGATACGAAGGGAGCGGAATTATTGATGCTTTTTAGTTTCATAAAATAAATTTATCTAACACCTTTCATAAAATAACATCACAAAGGTTGAGGTTTCACATTCGGTCTCTTCCCACACCCCTTTAGAATTATAATAAAATAAAATACAAAAATCATATGCACACGAACGCGCACCCACATCCCTTTGATGTTGCATTTGGAGTTTATGGCCTATAAAACTTGTTAATTGATTTCTTGGTTGGTAAGTGAGATCCGAGTTTATAGACTATCATATTGTGATGCTAATGTACTAATAACAACCTGTCTCCTTTATCTCTAGTTGTGGCAAATCCAGGTGGTAGTATTATCGCTACTGATGTTAGTGAACTGGAAGTATGCAGTGATGTTAAAATCACCAACTCCCCGGTCACAAACGTAAGTTAATTTATTAGTATCTACCTATCAGATGCAAGCTTTGAGATACTCACTCTGCTCCGCTCAAGGAGTCCATGCTGAAAGTCAAGTGGTAGAGGATTGAAATATATTTCCATATAGGACACTTTGCTTTTATAAATTTATAAGCTTAAGTTTTCAACTCGAGACTCTTTAAGTGAGACATCCAAAATAGCAAGTATAGGACCTTTTGAGCAGGATGGAGACCTGAAGTACTTTTATTAGGATGCACCTTACAATTGAAGTTGTTTACTTTTTTTATTTGTTTTTTCTTTGTTCAGATTGAAGCACGGACCTCAGTGAGTAGTCCGGTAACCAAAACTTCCATGAAATCTCGAATAAAAGCTTTTGTTACGGAAGAATTGTCCAAAAGAAAGGGGCGGCATCATCGATGTTCTTCTTACCCGGAACGCCTGCAACTCTCACGAACCAATTCAATTCATCATCTAGAGCTTTCTGATATGGATCCCCTTCCTGAAATTGCTTCAGATGAAAATAGTTCACATAGGAGCGATAGCGAAAATTCTTCAAGCAAGAAGAGAAAGTGTGATATATGTGCAGCCATGCTGACAATGAGTTACTTGAAGCAGTGCAATATCAATGAACATGGAAAACAACTTAAGGATAGCACAGCAATTCAAGAAAATATAGAGAAGTCAGATCAAGATTCAATGGAGGAAAATCAAGATACTTCTGCCCCAGAGACAAAGCGGCTTTTGGAGGCTCTCGATATATTTGATATGAGGAAGGAATTTTTCGTGAAAATACTGAAAGATCCCACGTCTCCTTTGGGACAATACTTGCATAGCCGTGAGGCTTATAACTCCAGAAAAGTGTTAACCAAGTCTATCTCGTTTCCATTGTCTGGCTCTGCCGGAAGAAAAGATGCCAGGGTTAAAGATCCTAAATCCAAGCAAGAAGAAGAGAAGTACCAAGTTCATTGTCAATCCCACAAGTTTACTGAAAATGTGTCAATAGAAGAGCCCAAGGGAGATGGTATTAAAAAACCAATCTTGACAAGATCGGAGTCATCCCATGAGCTGAAAACACGGAATGAGAATAAATTGGTTATGAAGCGGTTCAAGAATCTTAGACAAAAGATTAGACATGCCATTAAAGAGAGCAGAAAGGAGAGGCATCGGATTCTTATGGATGCAGTGTTTCACAAATTGCCTTACGGTCGCAGATCTTCTAAGTATGCGAAGGATTATGAGAGTCTCGATCCTAAAGAAAAACCTAGAAGACAAAGTCCTGTGAGTAGTTGGGGAAGTGATCAATCTGTTTCTGAGACTACATGCCTCAGACGAACAGCTTCTTACAATGAGACGTTGAATAGGTATTCTCGATTATTTGATGACAGTTTTAACAAGGAAGCACGACATCACATCTCTGAGAGAGTAAAAATGAGACAAGCTGAGGCGCCTTCTCTTAGTGGAAGTGGTCGCGCATCTTTTGGAAGGATTCTTTCTTCACCCGATCTCACGACTTCATTTTTCTTTATTGGGGAGGAATCTCCATCTGTGACTCCTATCGATAACACTCTAAATGTAGCTAGTAATAGGTTTGATGATCAAAGAGATCATCCAGGTCTTAGTTTAGTTCAAGAAAATGGTAGTCAAGAATACTTGGATGAAGTTGATAGAACTGTGGATGAAAATTTCGAGACAGCCGAAAGGGCTCAAGAAAAAATCGAACCCCCCAGTGAGATGGTAAAACCAAGTCCACTTTCAGTTCTTGAGTCGAATTCTAAAGAGGACATGTCAGATTCTTTAAAGATCACAATAGTGGAAGGTACTCTATTTGCCTTTGCTTCTCTAATCGATCTTTTCTCTCTCATATAAACTCAGTCTGCCTCTGTTTTTTTTTTTTTTTCTTTCGCGCAGATGTTTCAGTTATTCAGCAACAGGAGTCTCTTGATGAGCAATACCATAGTGACTTTGTACACATTCCGATGGAAATAAAAGACAATGTTGAATTCAAATACGTTCGAGATGTCTTAACCCTAGCAGGCTTCAGCGGAAACAAATTCCTTCGAGCATGGCATAATGCTTTCCAGCCTGTGGACCCCTCGGTACACGAAAAAGTCGAAAGTGGGCTTCTCCCGGAACCGGATGTTTTGTTGGGAGAGGAAGAAGATGAGAAGAGCGATCGGCTTCTTCTGTTCGACCTAATCAACGAGGTCCTATTGGAAATTCACGAGAGGTCATTCACTTACTGTCCAAAGCCCTTGACTTGCCGCTCTCGCATCCACCCAATGCCAGTTGGGTACCATGTTGTTGAAGAGGTGTGGAATACTGTGAGCTGGTACATGCGTTATAGACCCGAAATGGACCAGTTGCTGGATGATGCAGTAAGTCGTGATATGACAAGAGATGACGGTTGGATGAACCTCCAATTTGAATCTGAGTGTGTGGGGATTGAGCTTGAGGACATGATATTCGATGATCTTTTGGATGAACTTGTTTGGAGTTGAGCTCGCTCGCCCAGTCTGTTGCATTCTTCCATCAATGATCATTTTATTTTATGGTGAGGTTAGTTTGTAATTATATAAACATACTTTTTCTTAATTTTTTCTCCACTTGATATGACTGTACAGTTGTCAGTTGATAAGGGATGAAATGTGAGAGAGTTGGTTAGGAAGAATATAGTTTGACTAGTTTTGTTGGTTTCATTTAGGACAATGTAATGTATGTACGTAATGCAGATTGAAGTGCTGCTGACTGCTGATGATCAGTCTTCGAAGTTCAAACCAGTGCTACTGCTTAGTGCATGCCAATAGTCGTGTAATTATAAATACTTTTTTTAAAAATTTATGAATGTAAACAGTCCGTTTGGATGTACTGATTTTAAATTCAATATATATTAAAATTTTATGAAATTTAAATAACTTAGAATTTCCTTTCAAAATTATAGTAATTACATAGTTTGAATAGTGTGTGGAATTTCAATAATAATTCTACATTATAGTTAAACTAAAATTTCATTTGCATATCAAGTTTCTAGTTTAGCCTAATGGTAATGAGTGTTGGTGATAATGAATTATAAAGATTCAAACCTTTCTAACTACAAAATTATGAGAATTTATTTTTTTTATTAATAAATAGCATATAAAGGTTGTTGGATGATGGAGATGGCGGATAGTGCTAACTGGTGGCGGAGGTAGAGGCGGAGGTCGGTGGTGGCTGGTTGTGGTTGCCGGAGGTGGAGGTGGCTGTAGTGGAGGACGGTGGTGGCTGGTGGTGGTGGTCGGAGGTGGCGGTGATGGTCGGGAGTTGTTGTGGTAGTGGTGGTAAAAGGAAGGTGAGTTGTTATTGTTTATAATAATTGACCAAAATTTAGAATTTAAATTTTTAGAGTTTTGTATAGAATTAGTTTTATGGAATTGAGACATTTGGAATTTCAACTCAATTCTAATTCCAAATTTTAAATGTGTTGTCAAACAACATAATTTGTTTTGAAGGTCTTAATTCCAATTTCAAGCTATGAAATTAGGATATCCAAACATACCCTTTAGAAATTAGAATTCTAAATTGACACTTTCACCCTTTTGACTATTTTATAATAGCGTGGCATTATATAGCTCTCATTCACTATAAGTTGACCCCTCTAAACCCTAAACTTCCCAATTTACCATTCCCGTCATCCAAACTCACCCCCCCCCTTCACCGCCTCCTCCCTTCCCCCACCCACCATCCACTGCGTTTCCTTTCCCCTACCATCCACCGCCTCCTCTCCCTATCTCTCCCACTCACTATCATTCTTCCCTTCTTCTGCATCCCTCCCACCATCTTCCTCTCCCTCCCATTTTTTTCCTTCTTCAGCTTCCCTCCCTCCCATCCAAACAATACTCTTCTTTTTTTATTTTCTTTTTTTCAGCACCACCAACCCAGTACATAGCTCACACCTCCAAACACCTCCTATTCTTCCATGTCTCTTCCTCTCTTTAAAAAAAATAATAATTCAATTCCAGGTTTGTTTGGTCATGGTTAACCGAACAACCTTGTTTTGTTTGACCATGGTCGACCGAACAACCTTGTGTTGTTCGGCCATGGGCGACCGAATAGCCTTGTGGCCGAACAATACAAGGTTGTTCAATCGACCATGACCGAATAGAACAAGGTTATTCGATTGACTAGGGGCGAACAAATCTTGAATTAATTTTTTAAGAGAGGGAAACAAGAAAAAATGAGGTGGAGATAGGACTGTGGTCGGAAATTGAAGCTCACTAACTGGGTGGGGATAGATGGGAGGGGGTAAGTTAAATGATATAATATGAGCAATGCAATGAAAAAAGGAGGTGGTGATGGAAAGAGTATAATGTGATGGGGGGGAGGAGGTGGTGATAGAAGGAGTATATTGTGATAGAAGAAGGGGAAAGAGGTGGTGATGGAAGGGGTATACTGTGATAGGGGGAGGAGGTGGTGATGGAAGGAAAGGAAGAAACAGTGGATTAGGGGGAGGGAGGAGGCGGTGAGAGGGGGGAAGGTAGGAGGCAATGGAAGGGGGTGGGAAGGGAGATGACTATGAAGGGGGTGAGTTTGGATGAAGAAGAGAAATGTAAATTAAGTTATTCGACATTTAGGGGGGGTTCACTTATAAGGAAGGGAGGGCTATATAACGCCACTCTTTATAATATGCCAGAAATCAGAACCCATTATTTTGAAACAAAATAACTTAACAACTACGATTTTGTAATACCTAGATCATTTAGAACTTAATGATAAGACTTATGAAATTGAGAAGGAAAACAACAATCAAAATAATATAGTTCGATTTTTGTACCGACAAGCCCGTCTAGCTCAGTTGGTAGAGCGCAAGGCTCTTAACCTTGTGGTCGTGGGTTCGAGCCCCACGGTGGGCGTTTCTTTTATTAAGACTTAAACTGATTTCCTGATCTTGCATGAGATGTCCCAACTCCCAAGTTAAACAACAAAGTACTCAACTCAAGTATGAATTTTTCATTTTTGTAAATAATAACGAACCTCCTTAAATTAAGTAATCCCCTAATGTAACATCTTATGTGTAGATAATTGAAAATTTATCATAAATGAAGTAATCAATGAACTACTAAAAATATTATTTTCTTAAAAAATTTAAATTGGATTAATTAAAAATGTAATTTGACAAAAATATCTTGTGGAAATGAATTACTAAAAATATTATTTTCTTAAAAAATTGACTTTCAAAATCTGAACGAGAGGGATTAATTAAAAGTTTGTATCATTGCGGTCGGACAAAATGTGTCGGACAAAAATTAAATTGCTTAAGTTAATTACGATACCAAATTACAAAACTTACGTTTTTTTAATTTTTAAATTTGTATATGAAATTACGGGTCGGAAAAAAATTTAATTGATTAAGTTAATTACGATAACAACTAAAAAGAAAACAAATACAAATACAAACTTTTGCAATCATATATGAGATTTATATATGAGATAAAAACACTATATATGAGATCAGTTTAGATTAGATTAGGAAATGATTTCATATGTATCATCGTTTGATATAAGTATAAATATGCAATCTCATATAAAGTAAAATAATCAAAATATAAAAAATAATAGATTGTTAATATAACTTTTTAAATAATAATGTTGCCCATAAAATATAAAATAAGATTGACACATTTTTGAAAAGGTCATACTTGAGTTGGGTACTTTTAGTTTAACTTAGGACATCTCTGCAAGATCAGGAAAGAGAATTATAAAAGGCATAAAATATCACATCATTTGATGCATAAATTTAAGTACTCATTGAGTGACTCTAACATTATTTCCTTAAATTATCTCACTAATATAGTAATAGTGATATATATATATATATATATATATATATATATATACACCTTCATTTTGATAAATCTTTGTAAGACATTTATATGTGGCTCTTTGTTTTTAAGTCATTAGCCAATAATAATATATATTAATGATTAATATGATAATGGTCTTAAGACTAAATTTCTTGAATTAGGGTGTTGCGAAGAAAAAATGTTCTTGAGATCTGGCTTTCAAATTTCCTCTTTGCTTCTCCCTTTGTTCCATAATATATGTCGTTTTGAGAGAGTTTTTTGTTTCAAAATAGATGTCACTTTACAATTTTCAATGAATTTTTTCCTTTTTTTTATAATTTTACTCATATTTATTGACTTCGTAACATGTGTTTGACTCTTTGAGCAAGAGTATCAAAAAACACATCATTAATATTTGAAGTAAAGTAAATAAGGGCAGTTTAGTCTTTGTAATATGTTTCCTTGATCCGTGTGAAAAGCTTCAAAACAACATATATTTTGAGGAGAGGGAGTATTACTTATCTAAATAAATAAAAAAATTCCTCTTTGCTATTATATATTACAAATTTATAATAGATGTATTTACATAAATGTTTTCTTCAGAAGAACAATAGCTGAGAACTCTGGCTAATGGACTAATGGATAATGGTCTAACTCAAATCTATCAATTAACATCAAATTCTCACCTTTAGCCGAAATAATGGATGATGATCTAACTCAAATCTATCCATTAACACCACATTCCCACCCCTAACTGGATGTGAAAGGATTGGAATAGGAAAAATGGTTTTCTCTCTCCTTCACCCACCTCACTCTCTCTCGCAAGGTTGTACTAGACGTGGATGGAGGCGAACAGACTGCAGTAGACGAATAGATTTTTATCTCTCCTTCACACCTCTCTTTGTCTCTCACGAACCTTTCTTTGGGCAACAGGAAATAGAAAGCTTCCCCAAACACCTCTCATATCTCCCCTCGACGGTGTCCCTTCCTCCTTTCTTAACACGGACACCCATCTCTCTCCTCAACTTACACGTTCAAGTTGGCTATGGCGGCATGAACCTCTTTTCTCCTACCGTTGCCTTCAGTGGCTTCTTCAAATAGCCATAAAGCAACCCCCAAACCGTAGCTCTCAATTCGTCTACGGGGACCAATCAGCCTTGAAATCCTTCTAATTCAAACCCTTCTCCACCCTCTTTCGCTCCCAATGTATTCCTTCATAGGTATCCACACCCCCTCCTCTCTCTCAATTTGTGTTTCATTTTTTGCAAGATTGGTTCTTTCGAGTGAAAATTGAGCTAATATGGCATGAGCTAGAAGAATGGAAAGCTCATATCCAACTAAATTCTTTATGAGCAAGTGAACTGATGAACTCAAATAAGTGTGATATTTAATATTGATTTTATGCTTTAACTTGTTGTAAATATTGCACTTTTTATGAGTATTTTGTATGTTTGGTGATTACATGTCTATGGGAGAATGATGATGAAAAAGTGGGAAAAAAATCAAGTTTAAAGAAGAAATTCGGATATTATGGTACCGAATGGGCATGCGCTATCTAAGATCTGAAGTTGGAAGCAATGCCACGTTTTTAAAGGAAATTTCAGACATTAGCCACTTCCGTAACTAGGGATTATTATTTTCCTTAAAAGAAATTGTTGGTTATTCTTTTATTTCTCTCTTAAAATTAAGATAAAGATTAGGTTGAAAGAGAGAGAGAATAGGTCTAAAGACTTTGTCAACAACTTCCTAGAGACTTTCTAGGAAAGGAGATGGTTACCACTATTTTCTAGGAGAAAGTTACGATAAGGAGGAGAAATTATCCTATATAAGAGATGGCAGGAAGATTGGTGGAGGGAGACCACACTGAACATCACAGTACATACACTGGAATTGATGAACAAATCTGAAGCAACTCTTCTCCTGTTCTTCTATCACACTGTTGGATTTTGTTTCATTTTGGTTTTTTGTAAGAAATCTTTAATTATGTTTAGTGGCTAGTTTTCTTTCTTCCAGTTAATAAACAAGTAATTCTTTACAAGTTTCTGCTGTGAGATTTAATTGTTTTCATTCTTAATTAAGCACCAGTATTTATTTATTCCCTGTTTGTTTGTTGCAAAAGAAATTGTGACTTAGAATTATTATGCTTAGTTAATATTTGTGGCCAAAACCTTAATTAACATAATAGTTCATTGCTAGTTATAACCATTGATCTGTAATTGTCATCAGGTTCTAACAAAGTAGCAAGTAACGCACCGTTTAGGCATCACAAGCATATTTGGTCCGTGTTGCATGAATGTATAATCTAATTTAAAGGATGTTGCTTCAATATGCACAGGTTAGAATCGAGTTTCTCTAGTTTAAGGCTTTCAAAACACTAAATTCTACTAGCGTCTCGGGGGTTATTTTTTTTATTAGGGAATAATTATAGAGTTTCTCATAATTATCAACACCGTAAGGAGAAATTGGGAGTTCAACGTTTGTCAAACTCCTATAACCGGTTTAGTTGTTTATTCTTTAGCACTTTATTGAATCGATGATCGGTAGAAAACTTTGGGGAATTATGTTGCACTCATTAACTAGACCTTGCTCATATTTGAATTAAATCTATTTTGCTATCTGTTTGCTTTAAGTCTTTAAACTTCATTTTCTTTTTCAATTAGTAGTTAGTCATTAGTTTAAATCAAAAATTGTTGTTTTGGTTACATTACAAAATTCTTAAGGACATTAGAATATCATTCCCTGTGGATACGAACCTTCCATGTTCTTGATATTTGGTAGTTATTTGGTAAATAGGAATTATTTTTTACGGTTTGACAATCATCATAACTAATAACTTTTTTCTTCGCCTTTGGGAACAAGGATCAATTCATTCATCCAATCCTTTCACTTCGAATTTCCATCATAGAAGAAACTCCATCCATGACGTTACTGGGCCACCCTTAAATCTCAACGCTCCAAAATGGTCCAATCCTCCGATGACAACGACAAAAGGTATCAAACCAATTCCTAATTAATTTCTTTTTCTTTTCATTTCAACTTTTAATTTCTTTATTGTGGCAGAGCGTGATGAAGAAACTAAAAGATGTTGAAATTAGTCTCCCAGTTTTTTACGGTAACAATGTGTTCTTGCACAGTAAGAAAGGCACGAGTGAGTGTCTCTCTTTGTTATTTTCCTATGTTTGTTAACTGTTTGATAAAATGCACCAATGAAAATTTAGATTTTGATTTTTTTTTGGTTATGGTCAGGTACCTATCTCATGTATGGATTTTTCTTATATATTCTCTCTTCATTGTTTTCAAAACATGAACCATCATCACGGCTGCAAGCCTGCAACACTACCACTTGTTTGGGCTTTCAATTTTGGGATAACTTGAGGAGAAATGTTAAGAAGTTGGTTTGAAATATGTTATTTAGTTTTCATGTTCCAAACAAGCTAATGGGCACAGATATGCGTGGTAAGTTGTTTAGTTTATCCTGCATTCTACAATCTCTCACGGAAAAAAATATGTTTATTAGAAATTCTTACATTCAAGAATATCGTGCAAAGCTCATCCTTCTACCAAGAGGCAACAATTCGTCTGAATCTGCCATTAGCGGATAAACTGGAAATAGGCTCGATGGTTGAACTAGAGGAGTCATCCTCATTAAGTGTTTTGTTATGATCAGGGTTTGAACTTTCTTATGTTTTGTCATTTGGTAGTTGGGTTGGGTTGAACCATTTTTCAATTCAATCCTAAGTTCAATCTATGTTTCGTTGTGCAACAATCGTGATTTTTGAATTTCAAAGTGTTGGTGGAAGCTGTGGAAGAAGATGACCTAGACATTTTAGGAAAATATTTCAAAAATAGACCTTATATGTTGAAAAAAAGAATGTAGTCATCAATTTCTCCAATTATTAAATAAGAAAACACCACGCAAGCCAACTATCAAATGGGTTGGGTCAAGCCGAGCCCATCAAGCCTAGCTTGCCATCTGGATGAGCCTAAGATATACCAGACCTCAAGAAACTTAAGCCTAACCCATATCAACTTTAAGCCTATGGGCCAAAAAAAACCTATTAAGCTCCCGGAGCTTAGCAAGCTCAAGTAGCCAAAAATAAATTCTCCCGGTTTTTTTTTTTTTGCCACTTTTCACTCAAAATAAGTTTTTAAAGAAAAATTCCCCTTAAAAGGTACTCATTTTCATTTATAAATTGATAGTTAGTTTATCAAATAATTCTAATAAAAAGTAACACATTTATTATAATGAAATGCACGAATACTTCACTGCAGTCTACAAAATACAAACAAATGAACAATCAGTAGTTCCCAAATGACCTGGTGCATCAGTGCATGCATATTTGACTATTTGAGTGAAAGGACTACAAGTCTACAACATCAACAATCACATATTCACATGTAGGCTAGCATTCAAACACAAATTGGACTACACTCTACAGATTTTAGGTTTTAGTTTTAAGTTTTTAATTTTCTTTTTTTTTTTTTTTTACATTTGACTTATCAACCCTATGATCGGGCCTGTGCTGGGCCATTGTGCTTTTCATGTCCGCGTAGGGCCTTCTAATTTGAAGCCATGGCCCATGGAAAATCGGGTGGCCTGGGTCGAGCCTATAGGCTAAGCTCAGTTTTAACAGCTCTAGACTTAGGCACCTATTTTTGAAAAAATATTTTCATTATTTTTCGGGTAACACTCAACTAGATGTTAAACCATATAATAAGGAAAATGATCCAAGGACTACGGAGGTGCCTCTCCGTAATTAAATTATTTTCTAAAATGACGAATAATGGCTCTTAAAAGTATTTAAAATAGTATACTTCTGCTCAAAATTCATTTTCCCATCGATGGGCGAAGCAAAGATTAAGCAAAAGGTGTTTGGGGAGCTTATTATTCTCCCAAAGCTTAGCAAGCTCAAGTAGCCAAAAATAAATTCTCCCGGTTTTTGACCATTTTTCACTCAAAATAAGTTTTTGAAGAAAAATTCCCCTAAAAAGGTATTCATTTTCATTTATAAATAGATGGTTAGTTTAGTTCATTTGGAGATAATTTTTCTACAATTACATGAACAAAATTATAGCGAGGGCTAAGCCACTTAATCCATTGATTTATTAATATAAATTTATTAAAGTTTATATCACAATTGGAAAAGATTTTTTGGTATAGCTTGCGAGTAGCTTATGATTTTTTTTTTTTTTTTTAATAATTGGATAGGTTATGGCTGAGAATGTTGCTCCCTGTACATGCTTTTAGAGGGAAGGGGAGAACAAAAACAATGACAAAAACTTTGAAAATAAGTTGCTACGGGTATTTTTTGCAAGAAAAATCATTTTGATCTAGGTTTAGTAATTGAGTGAGTTGAATTGGGTTGAGTTTGAGTTGAGTTGGGTTGAAATAAGTAATGAGTTGAAACAGGTCGAAAAACATGAGACTTCAAATGTCGAACGGGGTAAAATGCGTTGGGTTGGAATGGATCGTGTTGAAACGGGTGCCGGATTGAAGTGGGTCAAGCCGTCTCAACCCAAAATTTCCCCTAAAAAATCAATTTATAGCCTAAAAAATCACGAGTTGAAATAGGGTCCAACCCACTTCAACTCAACACAACCCGTTAAAATTATTTGGATCGAAACGGATTACCACTTTAACCTAAAAAATATTAATGTGTTGATTGAGTAATTAGCGAGTTGGATAAATTAATGAATAATGAATTACAATTAATAAATATATTTTAACACAATCTAGTACCTATTAAAATTTGTAAAATCGTCTCAAAAGATGTACTCAAAAACAATTACGTAAAACATTAATATCTTGACAATAAAAAGAGATTCCAATTCCACTATGAACGGATGAGTTTCTTTGGAGCCCCACAAAATATAGTACTAGTTCTTTAACCTTTCTTGTTGTTAGTTCAAGAATGATGGGTCTTTTCAAACAGTCCAAAACAATAAAAGCGTAGGCCCAAATTATTCACCAGCCCATGTGATAGCAGAGAGAGAGAGAGAAGAATTGCGAGAATGGAAAGCAACATAAATCGCGTGTCGCAACATTAGGGCATTCACAGTCATGGACCCGTGAAAATGTTTATTCTCACTGCCACGTCATGCCATGTCATCAGCTTATAAATCTTTTATTTATAAACATATTCTCCACAATACATAAACTCATAAAAGCTTTATAGCATGGACTCACAACTAAATATTTTATTATTTCCCAATATACATTTTTTTTCAAAAATAAATATATCGTTTTAAAACATAAATATTTTTAAAACAAATATAATATGTCCAAAAAATAATTTATATATTTTTAAATTTTATCTTTGAAAAAAATATTTTTATTCATAAATATTTATTAGTAATTCAAAATATCGATGTAACAATATAGATTTTATTGAATTAAATCAACATAAAATCATACAAATTATAATTAAAGTTGCATAATACAATGGAAAAACAAAGTAATTAAATACTAATAAGAAATATCCAACATGAGTTATATGAAGAAAAAAAATACATTAATTAAAATATTACATAAACTTATAATACAACAATTAGAAACTCCATAAATTAAAATTAGCCACACATAAACTACGGAATATTATATTTGGCCTTGATCGAGTCGCAAATGTGTTTATGCATTTGCAGTTGCTCATTCGTCATGCCACTAGTATCTTTAAAGAGGATTTCATAATTTAACGCAGTTGTCACTCCCTCGAGTGCTGAAATCTTTCTTTCTTCAATTTCACGATGCTTATCCCATAAATCAACACTTTTGACTTCATTTTTCTCGACGATTTTTGCTTTCCCTTTCCTCTTTGCCGCCTTTTGACCAATCGGGCGGACTTCGACTTCATTGTCTTCGATGTTGATGCTCGTATGTGCATCGGATGATGAAGTGAATGTTTCCGATTCAGATATCTTTGTCCTTTTAGAGGAATGTTCACTTGATTTCCCACCTTTCCACTTTGGTTCATCTTTCAACATTAGCCACACATGCTCATATTTGAAATGTTTTTTTACTTACCGAGTGATAAAGACCACGTGTAGTTTCCTTCACTTGGTCATCGGACCACCCACTACGATGTTGATCTCTAACTTTGATGAAAAATTGGTTAAATTGATTAACCATTGGAGTAATTGTGTACCAATGCAACTTCAAGACATTAAACATCCTTCGAATTCCCGTCTTTCGGTTGTTGTTGTAGTACTCTGTGATTCGCTTCCAAAACTCCTTATCATGTTGAGAGTTCCCCTTTACGCTATCTGTTGAAATAACGAACCAAGCACTTACAAGCATTTTATCCTCTTCAATGCTCCATTTTGTTTTCTGCATATCTTTTGTTTTGTTGTCCATTTCATCATCAAGAATAATGTTTTCCAACCCTTCTTGGGTAGAAAATGGTGGAATTACAGACTCACCGACACTATCCCTTCTTGTATCAACTGGTGTTGTTGGATTTTCCAATACCCATAGTGGGTTTATAAGAACCAGAAATATATTGATTTGCCGTAGCCGGGTTAAAATATTCATGTTGCGAATATATGGGAAATTGAGAATACGAAGGATAAGAAAAATTTGGAACACTTGAAATACCTTGAAAATTTGGATAATGAAAATTTGGATAACGAAAATTTGGCTGAACTTGAAAATTTGGTGGAGCTTGAAAATTTGCGGAGCTTGGAAAATTTGGTGGAGCTTGAACAGCGATTGAGCATTTGGTGGAGCTTGAATATTCGGTGGAGTTGGAAAATTTGGTGAAGCTTGAAAATTCGGCATAGTTGGAAAATTTGGCGGACCTTGAAAATTTGGAGTAGTTTCGGCATTCGCAGAATCTTCGACATTGGAATAGTTTAATAAATTTGTAAAAAAATTGTTATCCATAACAAAAGAAGTGAGAAAAGGAATTTGTGTAATTTAATGAGAATGAGATAATATAGAAGTAATGTAAGTTTGAAAGAATGAAATGATTTTTTTTTACAAATCTATTTATAGGAGAATTTATAGGATAAATTTGAAAAAAAAAAACAAAAAACGGTAACAAAAAAAACGGTAGAAAAAACGGTAAGAAAAAACGGTATAAAAAAAACGGTAGGAAAATTGGGAGGAAAGTCAATAAAGCAAGAATGATGTGGATGTTTCAACCGGTTGTAAATTTACAACCGGTTGATTACACGTCATTATCTCCAATGGCTTTCAAAATCTTCAACCGGTTGAAAGGCTTTATGAAAAGGTTTAAAATCTACCCACTGGAGCTACTCTTAGAGTATCAACAATGCTCATGTGATGTGAAAGAAATTTGGAAAAATTATGTGTCGATCTATTTTTTAAAGATTTTAATTGTTATAATTCTCTGTTTTTTTTAAAGCGGAAAAGCATACTTTTAAGATTAAAGAGACGGAATACCATCTTTTTTATCCTAGTATAAATTAGGGAAATCTGATTTGACCAACGACGTTTCATAACAACCAAATTAACTAATCAACTTTTAATTTGGTTGCAATGTCATCCTCGTCATTTCATAACGATCAAATTAACCAACAAACTTTTGTTAATATCGAGTGAAGTTGGTTAGTTAATTTGGTCTTTATGAAATGGGAAGGACGACATTGCAACCACATTAAAAATTGGTTGGTTAATTTGGTCGTTATGAAATATCGTTGATCAAAATTAGATTTCCCCAATTCGTACGGTGGTCGAAAATGTGGTATTCCCCTTAAAAAGACTACGATGTCATTAATGAACATGAGGCGTGCTACAGAATGAATCGTGATGTATTGACTATTGAACCGCGATTCATCAATTTTATTGTATTAGTTTTTACACTGCAGTTTAATAGTTTAATTATCTAGTCTAATTGCATCGCGCTATCAACTTTTATGTACCGCGATAAATTATTTTTTGAACCGTGATACATATATCTAATCCAAGTTGCACTGTATCAACTTTTATGTACCGCGATGAATTAATTTTTGAACCGCGATACATAAAATATTATCTAATCCATTTTTACACTGCGATACAAAATGATAGTGAACCAGACCATGTCCTCCATCTTCTTCTTCCATCTCCTCCGTTGTAAGTTTTCTTCTTCCCACTCCTACTTCGTCATCGTCCTATTAAAAAATCTTTCAACCCAACACAGATCCATTACAGTTTCGTACATAATGAATCAAACAAATTGTTTACCTTGGGGGGTTGCCCCCAAAACCCCCCACGAAGGCAACCTAACCGTGCAGGTCGATCCCCATTTCGTTACCCAACAATGGTGATTTTCGAATTCAAAGTGTGTTACCGGAATTGAAGGAGACAATGACATTATTGAAACAATATTTCGAAAAGTGGTCATTTGCGGTTGAAAAAAAGAACGAGGTACTAGAGGGGTTATACATTTTGGAAAAAGGAACCGACCAGAATTTTTAATTTTACCCAAGAAATTAGATGTCACCCAAGATTTTCACTTTTTAAAAAGAAAAACCTCTCTAATGGAAATATAGATTGTTGGAAATAGCAATTTCAGTCAATAACAACATACATCTCAAACATAAATTGTATGTCAATAACATAAAAAATAAAGAATAGTTAGTAGACTTATCAGATCGAGTCGCCTATAAACAGACTTGCCGTAGAGAAAATCTTGCCCCTTACTCGTGCGATTTCGGGTATCGACAATTTCCTCAGTGGATAAAACGATCACAAAACACATATTTAACCTGCACACAAGATTATGTTCACTTCAACTGATATCTCATTAAGCTAGATTTTTCTCGTTTCGTCACATTGATTAGCAAATAAGAACAGAGCAACGAGCGGAGGGACAAAAAAATGATAGCGTAGCGGCATGGTTATATAACATGCTACCGCTACCCTCTTTACATTTCCCAAAAACAAAACCCTTACTAAAAGTCAAGTAAAAGAAAAGGAAACCCCCCAAAAATTAATGATTATTCATAAAGTGTAATCATTAGTTCTTTATGTTTACTTTTCATTTTGGCCTAAATTAAACTTATGGTTGCTGAACAAGGCTTATAAGTTTAGAAATTGACACTAAGTCCCAATTCATTAATACTAAGATTAACCCCGTTAGGATTTGTTAGATCACAAAGTAGCTCATTAGAAACTTTCAAAGACTTTAGTATAAAAGATAAGAGTTCAAATGAGCTTAATTGTTTACTACCTTATTTGTTTTGAACACTAAAATCATCTCCAACAAGTACTTCAAACCTTTAAATTTGAAGTATTTGTCCACTATTCATAACTCCAATAAGCCCTTTATCTTTGCTTCAAATTTGAAGTGTTCCTCCCAGCCCTTCAAATTTGGAGTATGACTATTCACAACTTCATCTTCCCTCTCCTATTTTTTTGTTTAAGTAGTTATTTTGTATTTTATGTTTTTATCATTATTGTTAGTTTAGTTGTTTAGTTTAAATATTACTTTGATGTTTTTGGTTTAAATAACACAAAAAATTAAATCAATTATTTTTATTTTTATTGTAAGTTATGAGATATATATTATATTAAAATTATTTATAATAAAGTTTATAAATATTAAACATTAATTAAAAAACGAAAATTACATTACATATGTCTATTTAGTTGTTTATAATATTAAAATTATTTATAATAAAGTTTATAAAATTATTTTCATATGTATATTTATGTTTGATTTTAGTTGTATTTTCATATGTCTATTTAGTTGTTTTTCAGTTATTTTAATGTTTGTATTTTAGTCTTTATTAATGTCTTGCAATTAATTATTAATTTTAATATGTTTGTATTTTAGTCTCAATTAAATTCATGCATTTAATTATTATTTTTAATGAATAATATTTAATTTAATTTAATATTAAATCAGTAAATAATATATTTGTTTTGCTAAAATACATTAATACAAATTAAATGAAATCAAACTTATAATTGGAATACAAATTAAATGAAATAATGAAGAATATACTTTGAATATTCCTTTTAGAGTAACTTTTGAAGTAGAACTGTTGGAGATGGTATAATAAATTTAGTGCAGAAATTGTACCAGGTTAAAGATTCGGTGCAATTTTAACTTCAAACTGTTGGAGATGGATCTAAGTTCACAAACCGTGTAGTTAAATAATACATAACTTCATCTCTCTTACTCCAATTGAAAAAAACCATAATTACTACAAGTATCACATATTTAAAGTAATATACTTCCTAATTAATACGTCTTTGAACAATGAATTTTAACCACTAAATTACAACTTTGAATTTCATAGTTTATGACTCATTGAACATTAGTCAACCCACACATGACCTCTCAAAGGAAACTAACCAAGTTGGCTAAAACCATATTCATAAACTAAGAATTTCTAACAATCCCCCACAAATCCATTGTGAAAAGACAAACAACTTCATACATGTTGTGCTTTTCAGTAACGGTACCTTCTGGTTTGAACCACAACCTAAGCTATCCAACGCATACCCCCACAATAACAAGTGAACGGGTGTCTTGAACTTGAAGCCTTGGTGTGGTGGTTTTTTGTTGGTAGCAACACAACATAGGTTATGATAACAATTTTTAGGGGTGACGCGTTATGGCCATGTGTCCTGATCCACTCTCATGAATGTATTCAAGAAACAACTCACATTCCTTTAGTTGCGGCCAAACAACAACATTCACCTAGTTGGGCGTCACAAAGATGCACTGTTAACATTTCGTCTAAAAGACACGACCCCATTCAAAGTCTAAAACTTTTACTATATAAGCAGTAAATAGCATCTACCATGTTTATCAAGGAATAGACACAAACGCTTATGTGTCACTTTATATTTCAGATGCTCGATCCACACTACTGCTTATTAATACCACATTGAACCTACTTTGCGGGATCTCCACTCAGATAGGTTGGGTTGCTACTGTAGGTAAATCAACAATGGGTTTCGGTCCAAGTCATATTCCTAACCTGAATTTTCGGACTAGAGCTACCCCAAGTCCTCAAGTTAAAGGGTCAGTTGTGTTTTCTTTTTATGGTACCCTAAAAACACCAACTGTCACCTTTCGAAACACAATATCCTTACAATTTTTATTGACTTGGACATGTTCCCTGTTTATAATCATATTTGATACGTTTAATCTTCGCTATTATGTTCAAACAACCACATAACTCAAAGATAACATGAATAGACACATATCATGGGCAATCCAAACATGTGTCATTGCAAGCATTCAACTTATCTCCAATAGTATCTAAAGCATTTTAACTCAGCCTTGAAGTTAGACCGAGACATCAAATTATGTTCATCATATCTCTTAGTGGTGTCGCCTCTACTTATGATAACAAGAACAGAATCTGTTCTGCTACAATTTTCACAAGTACTAGCAATTGCAAATCAGGGGATTAAATTCCCTTTCAGGTACTCAAGTACCTCTTCCAAGAGTTCCTAAACGAACTCTATTAGAACAGCTAGAGTAAGCACTCAAATTATATTCAAGAATGAAAAATTTTCCTTCTTATATAATTTCCAAGATACATCATGCTCCCAATAAGTTTGAAAATATCTAAATAAAGACATTAAAATTTCAACTTTATTCTTACTGTAATTTACCAAAGGACCATTACGTGTTTAGCGATTTTACTATTCACATGATTCAAATTCTCATTATTATACTTTTGGTATGATATATTGAGAATATTTATAACATCAATTTAATGAATCAACAATAGTCCAAGAATCACGTTACCAACATTTTTTATCATTTATTCCAAACTTACTATTTTAAGAATAACTTTTGTCTCATTAATTATCTCAATAACCACATAACGAATACAATCAACTAGGTAAAACATAAAATACAAATCACTTTACCATGTTGTAGAAACAATTGCCACTAAGTAATGGAAGCCATATAATAAACTACTATTATTCTGATTTCGATGCCATTACTCTAGACTTTTAAAATCCATATAGTAATTTTAACGAGTTTGCGAACTTTAATATTACCACAAAAATCTACAAGTTCTTTAGCAAATCTAAACATATTTTTCTTCAAGAGCCATGACGACACACAATCTTGTCGACAATACGAAGAATCAAAAAAAATATAAAGATGCACATGCTTAAAGAATATCAATTGTAGTCAAACAGGCAACCAAGAACTACATATAAAAAATATCTAATTCTTTTATAAGTTCAAACTCCTAAGCAACCAAACTAACAGTTACTTTTCAAAACAGTTACACGCAGTCTAAGTTACATCTAAATAGTTCATTACATCCAATCATAGTATACCTAGAAGTAAACTTGATAATTCTCATGTTCGATTAAAGACAAAAGAATTCATCACACTTTACTACTTAGCTTCATGTGAAACCTAGCATCCACGAAAGTTATAGGAATGTTCTCGATTTTGAATGTGATATAAACTCTTAAAACCCTTAGCAATCCTACTCTTACTCATATGTTCTCTGACTAATAAGAGTTGAAACTATTTAGAACAACCCCCATATTTTGTCATCAATTCCCCAACATTAGGAATTGAACTAGATGTAGGATCAGAGTCGTTAGAGCCTTCAGTTTATAAAGAACGTTGCATCACGAATTCAAAAAAATTGGTCAACAACTATACTTAAGATTTTCTTAATAACTGAAACCTTAAGCATAATCATTTTCCATGTAACCTAAAAATATCGTACCAACAATTTTGTAATCTAGCTTTACCGTATGTGTTAACAAGTACCTCTACAAGATATCCCCACATTTCAAGGTACATCAAGTTAAATTTTCCTACTTTTCTAAAGTTTGATCGGATTGCTCTATTTATAATTAGGAATGACTATATTCAGAATACGACGAGTCGTATTCAAAGTTTTTCCTAAATATATTTTAGGTAATCCAAAACTTCAAAGTAAATTGTTACTCATATTTTTAAGGTTCTTATCTTTTGTTCTGCTCTCCCATTACACTAAGAAGTGCTTAGACCGTAACTGTGTAATCTCTTGCTACTTTGTATTTCAGCTTCAATTTCAACTTGAAAACAAGTAAATCTATCGCTATTCTACAACAATCATCAACAAAAAGGATATCGTATTTCACATGTGTTTAATGTATACGTTTTTCAAATCACAAGTATCAATATGGATTAAATATAGTGTTACCGTATTTCTTTCCAAATAGTGAAAAGTTTCCCAACTAATTTATAATCAACATATTGGATTTACGAAAAAAAGCATGCTCATGAATTATATTTAAATATATTATTCTATAACATAATCATAATTTAAATAATCCACTCAACTACGCCGAATAATTACGCATTCAATCAAACACGTATCAACACTCACAAAAGTTAATAAAATTCAAAACTACAACCTTATTGCTATTTAACTTTAAAATATTCTCTAATCGTGCAATGACTCAATTTCATGTTAGTATATGACAAAAACAAATGTTTAGAAAAAAAAAAAGACACATTTGTTTATATGTCAACCAACTTCTTTTGAGACTCACAAATAGAATAGAGATTTAGGATTTAAAATCATATAAATAGCAATATCTTTGGTAATAGAATCAAGATAATCAATTGTCCCGTTATCCATAGAGACATAGGTAAGAACAACAAGTGTCCTCAAACACTAAATAATTGACTTCTATTATACTAATGAACCTCGTAAAACATTAGTTACATTGAACTAACAGTTCTATATGACTAATGTATATCATATCCATAATACCAGCACCGTTGATTCAATTTTGATTTCTTATAAAATTTATTCTTGGCCCATATCGTGACAATAACGATTGTTATGCTCTTTTGGCGATTATTAATTATGAGACGCAATTTCCCAATAAAATTTTGAGATACAGAATAAATCCAACACAAAACTAGGAAATTTATCAAAAACTGAATATACTCGAGGTTTCGAAAAATCTCATATCAGCTTCTATAAGAACATAAAAAGTAGATAAAACATTCATGTATTCAGTCACTATTTCCCTTTTTTAAAAAACATAAAACTATAAAACTTGGAGTTAAAAATATTTTGCAACAACGAATTAATCGTTATAATATTTTATTCAATTTTCCCAAAACCTTTTACAGTTAGTAATGAGAAACAATACCTAACAAAGAGTAATTTTCACTAAATAAAAAAATACACTTCGTACTAGTCACTCATAAATTAACTGTAACTTCTAACATAGAATCAGCTTCATATAAAACAAATAGTGACATGCGCAAATAAATATATTTTTAATAGGAAACCAAATTCACGTCCTAAAGAAAATACTTTTCCAAGAATTTTCTAGCTTGAGCAAACTTACATGTCTATTAAAATCATGACACCAGTCATCCCCTAACAATTGACAATTACTAGCATGATACATGATTATCAACGAAAAAAAATAGGTTTTCTCTACGATTGCTGGAAATAGCAATTTCAGTCAATAACAACATACATCTCAAACATGAATTGCATGTCAATAACATAAAAATTAAAGAATAGTCAGTAGACTTATCAGATCGAGTCGCCTATAAACAGACTTGCAGTAGAGAAAATCTTGCCCCTTACTCGTGCAATTTCGGGTACCGACAATTTCCTACGTGGATAAAACGATCACAGAACACATATCTAATCCGCACACAAGATTATGTTCACTTCAACTGCTATCTCATTAAGCTAGATTTTTCTCGTTTCGTCACATGGATTAGCAAATAAGAACAGAGCAACGGGCGGAGAGACAAAAAAATGATAGCGCAGCAGCATGGTTATATAACATGTTGTCGCTACCCTCTTTACATTTCCCAAAAAAACCCTTACTAAAAGTCAAGCAAGAGAAAAGAAAAAACTCAAAAACTAATGATTATTCATAAAGTGTAATCATTAGTTCTTTATATTTACTTTTTATTTTGGCCCCTATTAAACTTATGGTTGTTGAACAAGGCGTCTAAGTTTATAAATCGACACTAAGTCCCAATTCACTCATAATAAGATTAACTCCGTTAGGATTTGTTAGATCACAAAGTAGCTCATTAGAAACTTTCAAAGATTTTAGTATAAAAAATAAGAGTTCAAATGAGCTTAATTGTTTATTACCTTATTTGTTTTAAACACTAAGTTCACAAACCGAGTAGTTAAATAATACACAACTTCATCTCTCTTACTCCAATTGAAAAACCCATAATTACTACAAGTATCAAATATTTAAAGTAATATACTTCCCAATTAATACGTCTTTGAACAATGGATTTTAACTACTAAATTACAACTTTGAATTTCATAGTTTATGACTCATTGAGCATTAGTCAACCCACACATGACCTCCCAAAGGAAACCAACCAAGTTGGCTAAAATCATATTCATAAACTAAGAATTTCTAACATAGATGAGATGTGTGGTTATGACGTGTCAACCAAATTTGTTCACATTGTTGATAATAATGTTAATTTTTCATTTTTTACTTGAAAGTGTGTATACATCCTAGTCATCAATTAAAAAAATCTTTGTCTATTGCTCGTATTTTATTTTTATTTTTGTCAAATTTTATTTTAGTGGCGGGATACATGTCACATAAAATCAAACCTACATTTGTATAAGTGAAGGGTATTTTGAATTTTTGATTAAATGTGAATATTGAAGAGAGAAAACTTGTCACATATGATTGATAGTATTAATTACCAACTACCACATAAAATCAAATTTACGGTTGCATTGGTAATTCACTAAACTCCATACGGATTAGATGTAAGATAAATTGTAGCTTTTTAACGTAAAGATAACAATGTTCTTTTTTAATAATAACCTAGATTTTGTGCTTGTACCTATGACACGATATCAAGTATGAAAATAATCAGTGTATGAAGTGAGTATAATACGAATAAAAATAAATTAGAGATAATTATAGATAATCATGGAGAATAAACTTGATAATTAATGTGATAAGATCTCAGTAAAACAAAAAATGTCTAGTAAAACCATAAAATAATAAATCTTAATTAGGGCACATGCTTTAATTACAACGGTAAAATCTCAATAAAACAATAACGGTACTAGCTTGTGGCCAGTAGTTATGTTTTGTGAATTATAATATATAGATTGACAAACTTTTAGACTCATAAAGCAAGTTTGAATCTATAGGAATATTGTGATATTTTTACAAGTTTTAGTATTAATAATATCATATCACATTTATTTAAATTTTTAGACTCTGATTAAATTTGATATTTTCTTTAAGATAAATATTTCAAATCATCAATAATTTAACCATCAACGACTCTTAAGAATACCATAAACTCAAACTCAAAATATAATTTATCTTCATGAAATTAAGTTTGGCTCGTTTACCCAGAATTGATTTTGAAAACAGTAATGATTGGACGACTATCAAGATAATTGACTTTAAAAAAGAGTAATTTTATAAATATTCAATAAATACCACATTACGTACAAAAAATAACTTGGTACCACATCTTGTTGGCTATGCTTTATGATCGAAAATAGAGCATAACAAGTTACATCATTTTGTGCAAGTAATTTGTACTCATTAAATGACTATATTAGTAATCTGTTGAAAAATATATTTTTGGCATTTGACATGTGAGTAATATAACATGCACCAAACAATTGTGGTAAAATATCATCTAATGTAAGTTAATTTGTATAATAAAGTAAATTAAAGTGTAATTACATCAATTTGATTATTTTGTATTATCGGTGATGTGACAAAAATCTAGTTTGGGCCGTCCGTTTGATACGTAGGATATATAGACTTGATTATGTGAATTGATCTTAGTTGGAGTGCAAGGCTTAACCTCGTGAAACCACTCCGGCGTGAAAGTAAGTATCGTGTGAGTGAAAGAGAATTTGACATGTGTTTGAGGCTCAAAAAAGTATATGTACCTTATTTAGGGTTTGTATAGGGGCATTTATAGGCTCCCAATGTCATAAAATCGGTTTATGATTCACTTCCATAGTTACCTAGTAGATTAATGAGGAAACTCCTAAATTATAGGCGCGATAGGCAATTGGCCGCGAGAATGTCGGAGCAAATAAGATAAGTATTCTACTCAGATAAAGAAACATTTGACCTGTCTTAGAGAACAAGTCTCTGAGATTCCCTTGCTTGATGTTTTCTCAGGCGAGTATGGCTCTGTCCGACTATATGAGACAAGTCTGATGATATTAAGTGCGATTCCTGGGTATGACCCCCTAATCGGGTAGGCAAGGTCGATGCTCGATCATGCTTTTGACGTGATATAAACAATTCCTTGTTAGGGTACAATATTAGCTCTGCATGTGTGTCCCTAGTTGGTAAGCTCGTGACTTGCACGCAATAATCTCTCGTACTTTATTTGTGATCGGATTTAGGCCGACAAAGATGTAACAATTTTGTTACGACTAAGAAAAATTGTAACTAATGCTACCGTTGTTGTTATTTGATTCTAGAAAATATCAAAAGAAAAGGTAGGAGGGTTCTAGAATTTGTTGATGGGCCTTTTGAAGAAAAGACATGCTTCGTTGTCTGTTGATAGCAGATATACATGATTTTAGGCTGGGTGGGTTAGAGCCTAGAAGTCACTCTCAACTCTCAACTCTCAACTCTCAACTCTCAAGGATATATGGGATCAGTTCAAACGCTAACCTTTTTTTTTTTTTTTCTTTGAGAAAGATTTTTATCTTCTTTGACTAATTGTCAACTGAACCATTTTTTATATCTTCTTTCACTAATTGTCAACTGAACCATGTTTTTAGTTCTCCACTTCACTTTCTCTTAATTCTTTGAGAAATTTAGGTTATCTCAAGTGTAACAATTGTGGCCTAGTAAATTTATGTAATCTCAAATTGGGCTTCTAATTCATACCCCTCGGTTTTGGGAAAAGAGTCAACTATAATATTTTTTAGATATTATTTTTGAATGTTTTAATTTAAGAGTCAATTTTCAAAAAATTATGTATATCAACTCTATAATATTTCAATTTTACATTTCACGTATGATATAACCAAATTGATTATGCTTAAACATTTTTATAATTATGATCAACTTTAATACTAATTATATATTCCGTCTGTTCTGCACAAAAATCTATTATTCCATTTAGAATGTTTCAATGAAAAAATTCATTTTTAAAAATTAAGGCATATAAGTGTCATGTTATTATTAATGAGATACTAAAAATGTTAGGTATCGTATTATTTAATAATTAAATTAATTTTTATTAATTTTATCGTTTTGCTTGAGTATAATATAATTCAAAAAAAGCTTTGTTTTGGTGTATTAAATACACGAGTATAAAACTAGTGGGTTATAATTGCTAGACCTAACTAAAACCAACCTTGACTTTCATTACTAGTGGATATTTCATACATGTGAAAAAACTAGTACCTAAGTCCACTTACCCATCAGCTCAGGTATAAGAAATGATTATAAGAGCATCCCTTGTTAGAGAATAATATCTTTTAATTATTCTTGTAGATTTGTAATGAGTGATTAGTGGTAATTACCTTGTAGAGTTCTTTCCCAATTGTGTTACCTTCCTTGTATAGGTTTCTTGTATCCTACTCCTAGTGTAACCCTAATTGTAAATCCCCCTATAAATATGTTATTTATTCAATGGAAAGGCTATGCCATTATTCCTAAACTTTATTAGTTTCTACATGGTATCGAGCTGCGCTCTAAAAACCTCTTCCTTCTTCCTCTAGCATTGCCCCAAAACCCCCCCTGATGGCTAACGGAAATCACTCTCTCACCGGTCAAAAACCTCTGATCCCACCCAAACCTTCGACCTCATCAATATCTCCCACCACAACATCACCAAACTCACCTCTACCAATTACATAGCTTGGAAACTCCAAGTTGAGGCCACCCTCATCGGCTATGACCTCTACAAGTTTGTAGACGGTTCACACCCATGCCCGCCTCCCACTGTCCTCACCAAGGATGCCCAAACATCCAAGGACGTTCCCACCCCAAACCCTCACTACCGGCCTTGGATTCGCCAAGACAAACTCTCTTTGGGGCTCTTGTTGGCTTCTGCTGCTCCCCCAGTTCCTACGATCCAGCCGCCACTACTCGTGAAGCACAGGACATCTGGCTCATACATATGCTCGCCCAACTTCGCGGTCACATTAAGCGGATCAAAGATTACCTCAGCGAGCAACCGAGGGAACTCGGTCCATCACCGGCTACATGCGATGCGTCAAAAGTCGGTGATGAACTTCATTGCTTTCTGGGCAAACCTCTTGACCACGAAGATCTCATTGAGACCATCCTCGGTGGTTTGGATGATGACTACCGCCACATCGTGGATGTGGTTGAAGGACGGATACTCCCATATCGTTTGATGAGCTTCATGAAAAACTCATCAATCGCGAGCTTCTTTTGAAGCGTCTCGGCCCGTCCCGCACCCTACTTCGGCCAACCTGCTTTGCACGAGGCAATAGCTCGGCTTGCTTCGGCAATGCTCCTCTCAAACTTCGGTATCGGCCGCCCTCGCAACCTCGGCCACGCTGACCACCGGCGCTCTCGGCCAGAGTATGCGGGCAAGTGTCAAGCATGTCGCCGGGGCCACTTTCGGATTTTCATTGCCCAAACTTTCAAGCGATCGCCACCACTCATGCCGCTTACTCCCAACTCGGCAAGTGGCTCCAAGTGGCAACCACGGGCTCATCTTGCAACCACAGCGGACAGGGGGCGGCTACTCGATAGTGGTGCCTCTCGTCATGTCACTAGCGACCTCGGCAATCTCTCGCTACACTCCAACTACGGGCATGGATGACATGGTCATTGGTGATGATGCTTGGGTTAACTATCTCCAAAGCGGTTTCTCCTCCCTTCATACTCCTCACACTTTTTCCCTTCATAATGTTTTATTTGTTCACGACATGAAAAAAGAATCTTATATCCATATCTCAATTTTGCATCTCTAATAAAACCTCTATTGAGTTCTTACCAACTTCTTTTCATGTGAAGGATCTGGCGGCGGGAGAATCTTGTTGGCCAGGACGATCCCAGGGCGGTGTGTATGAATGGCCGACCAATCTCCCCCGCCCCTTTCTTGTGCCAAAGTCTCTCATCGGGGTGGCATCATCGTCTTGGCCATCCGTCGGCCCCATCAAAAGTCGGATATTATCTAGCCTAGGTTTAGCATTAGACACTTTGCTCGCACTCCTATTCATTGTAATGATTGTCTTTCTAATAAAAGTCATAAAATTCCTTTTCATCAAAATACTATTGTGTCTACTCTCCCTCTTCAAACTATTTATCTTGATGTTTGGACCTCCCCCCTTCCGTCCATTGATGGGTTCAAATACTATGTGATCTTTGTTGATCACTATACCCATTCATCGGCTTTACCATTTCTCGAGACTCAAATGCGAGGTTGCCACCATCTTTCCCAAATTCAAAGCCTTAGTGGAAAATTATTTTAAAACATCCATAGTCACCCTTTACTCGGACAATGGTGGCGGTATATGGGGCTTGCAGGGACTACAGCTTGGCCTACTGTCGGCTCATGGCATCTCTCACCTTACCTCGCCTCCTCGCACCGGAACACAATGGGTTCTCGGGCGTCGTCATCGCCACATTGTTGAGGCGGTCTCTCCGCCTCTCTCGTGCTTCTCTTCATTTGCCCTTACGGTCGTTTGCTTTCCAAAGCCGCGACCTATCTCATAAATCGACTACCTACACCCACCCTTGCTGCCGGTCTCCACCATAAACTTTTTGGCTCTCGCCAAACTACGCCAACTTCGTGCTTTTGGTTGTCTCTGTTATCCTTGGCTCAGTCCTTACTCAGCCCACAAACTTCGATGCTCGCTCCTTCAGTGTGTCTTCCTTGGTTACTCGCTCACTCGAGTGCCTATCTACATTATGATCAGAGCACAACCAAGGCGTACATATCCCGTCATGTTCGCTTTGTCGAGTCCACCTTTCCCATGTCCACCAGGCCACCGGCCACGCGCGGAACACCTATGATAGTGAGTCTTGGCTTCCCCTCATGCGCTGCTCGGTCCTCATACAGGTCGGCTCGCTCGATACCCTGTCAGTGGCTCACGCCACTAATCGATTGGTTGATCTCGGCTCGGCCAACCTCCCACATCGACTCTGTGCAGGATACCATTGCACTGCTCCTTGTCCGTGCATTGCTCCATCCTCCTCGGCCACCGGCTCCCTCGCTCGCGGATTCCACTTTATCGTTGCTCGGCCTACCTCGGCGGCCAACGATGCCGTGCGAGGATCACCCGATACTGAAGTCACGTGCCGGCATTGGTTCCCATGCCGGCCCGTGCCTCTTGCTCCGCTCACATTGCCGGCGGCATCCTCCATAGTCACTCGCTCAAGAACAACATCTTCAAAGAAGATTAAAATGAGTCTTCGGCTCGGCTAGCGATTGGACCACGGTGAACCCATGTGTTACTCGGGCTCGAGGATGTGAAGTGGCGTCGGGCCATGTCTGAAGAGTTTGATGCCCTTGCTCTTGATGGGACTTGGGATCTAGTTCCTTCAGAAGATGCTTTCGCAATATAGTTGGTACGTAAGTGGATCTAGTATCAAGAGACATCTTGATGAATGCTTGTTGATCGCTCTACAAAGCTTCGCTTTAGTAGCCAAGGGATTTCACCGGCGACCGGGGTTGACTACCACGAAACTTTCGGCCGTAGTTAAAGCCGACCCTTTGTTCGTCTTGTTCTCATTTGGTTTGTCGAGGATGGGCTCTTCGTCAAGCGGATGTGAACAATGCCTTTCTTCAAGGCAACTTT
Organism: Codonopsis lanceolata; assembly: GCA_013146195.2. NCBI lineage: Eukaryota > Viridiplantae > Streptophyta > Magnoliopsida > Asterales > Campanulaceae > Codonopsis > Codonopsis lanceolata. The sequence goes on along the minus strand of CM028381.1, from coordinate 112,280,628 downwards.
GTCAGAGGAGGTATTCATGGCTCAACCGCGCTTTGGGTTTCTGGATAAGGACAAACCTCGGACATGTGTGTGTCGACTTGCAGGCTATTTATGGTCTCAGCGAGGCTCCCAGAGCATGGTATAATGAGCTGCGTCGGTTTCTCCTTGCCTCGGCTTCCAAAACTTCGATTGGGCGACACATCATTGTTCATCGCCTTAAATGCTTGCGGGCACCATCATCTATCTCCTTGTATATGTGGATGACATCATTGTCACTTTGAAACCGGCCGGGGTTCGAGACTTTCATCTCATGCTTTCATTACTCGCTTTTCTCTCAAGGACCTTGGTGATCTTCACTACTTTCTTGGGGTTGAAGTTGTTAAGCGCCAAGTGGTCTTACGCTCTCCCGGCGAGGTATATAGGCGATCTCCTTGCTCGCTTGCGGGCATGACCGATGCTCGCCCGGTGAATTACGCCTCTTGCTTTACCTCGCTACCTTGACTCTTCACGCGAGCCTTTGCTCTACCGAGATCAGGCGAATTTCGAGCAATAGTCGGCCGGTCTTGATATCTCTCTCTCGCCACGATGTTGCCTTCGGCTGTCAACAAACTCTCCCGATTCATGCGTAGGCCGACCAGCGAGCGGATTGCGGTCAAGCGAGTTCTTCGGTATCTACGTGGCACAATTGATGCGGGCATCCTCGCCATCGCCCGATCTCCTCTGCTCTCCATGCCTTGGCGATGCGGGGGCGGCAACAAGGATGACTACACATCCACCGGTGCCTACATTGTCTATCTTGGCGACAACCCGATCTCACGGGCTCGAAAGAAACAACGCCTTGTAGCTCGCTCCTCGGCGGCGAATACTGGGGCGTGGGCGCACTGCTTGGTGAAGTCGAGTGGATTGTCTCTCTTCTTAGCGAACTCGGTCTTGCCTCCTCGACTCAACCAGTCATTTACTGTGACAATGTGGGCGCTACGAGTCTTTGTTCTAACCCGGTTTTTCATACTCGCATGAAGCATGTGGCTCTGGACTTTCATTTCATTCGGCAACAAGTTCAGGACGGGCTTATGCGAGTTTGCCATGTCTCCTCGGCCGATCAACTAGCTGATACTTTGACCAAGCCTCTTGCTCGCCAACGGTTTCATCACTTACTTCACAAGATTGGTCTCTCCTCTCGGACGTCCATCTTGCGGGGGCATGTTAGAGAATAATATCTTTTAATTATTCTTGTAGATTTGTAATGAGTGATTAGTGGTAATTACCTTGTAGAGTTCTTTCCCAATTGTGTTACCTTCCTTGTATAGGTTTCTTGTATCCTACTCCTAGTGTAACCCTAATTGTAAATCCCCCTATAAATATGTTATTTATTCAATGGAAAGGCTATGCCATTATTCCTAAACTTTATTAGTTTCTACATCCCTATTGCTAATTATTCTTAAATATTTTTTTAACAGAGTTATACTGTCACATAAACACTTTTTTCTTCTTACCAATTTAAAAATATATCTTTCAATTGTATAATTTTTTACACACTTTTTTAGCTCAATCTCACTAAAAAAATATTTCATTTTGCCCTCCTCAAACCGGTCATAAATACTGTTAGGAAGATTCATTTTTTTCTCCTAATTGACTAGTTGACCTCGTAAGATAATTACTCCTCATTATGTATTCCCTCTTCTTCATAAGTAGAAATGCTAAAAAGAGTCAAAAACACACTATGGGAATGCTCTAAGTGATATAAAAATCCAATTCTCATTCCCACCTCAAGAGAGTAGCTTGAGAATAGTGAAATAACGTGACTAGGGGTGACAATTAGGTGTTATCGGATAATTTGGATAAAATCATTATCTATCCAATATAATTCATGAGTATTATTGGATAATATTTAATTCTATCCATTAATAAATGAATATTATCCGGATAATACACAATAAGTAACATCATATTTTAATTTATTTTTGAGTATTACTTTTCTAAATATATTATTATTTACTAATCACAACACATAAAAAAACGCACAAAACTATACAAAAACACTTAAACGCACATACACACACACACACACTTACACGCACATATATATTATCATTCCGACTATACTAACAAACACTCACGACTATCAGACCAATATACTCCCTTCGTTCTAGACAAATAGTCTACTATTTCATTTCGAGACGTTTCACTTAAATAGTCAATTTTCAAAAATTGAGGCATAAAAATGTCATTTCATTACTAATGAGCTACTAAAAGTTAATGAAATGAAATGGATCATCAAATATTAAAAAATGTCATAATTTGTGGTCATGATTTTTTAAAAAACAATGCATATTAAACTTGTGTAGACTTTGTTTTCTTTTTTGTCTTGTCAACTTTTAATTTCTAGCTAAATATTTTTTAAGCCAAATGAAATGGAGCAATAAATATTAAGCTAAATAAATTAAATGGAGCCAACTGCTAATTTAACAAAATGAAATTGACAAATAAATTAAGAGTGTGTGGTACAATAAGTTGCAATTTAGGTGCAATTTTTACAAAATACAAAAAAAAATTAAATATTTATATTCATTATAATTATAAATAATCCAAAACAAAATAATAAATAAGTTCATAATAATCAACAACTTTTATGATTACTTGTTTATATTTATATTAAACTTTCAAATAAATTTCAAAAAGGGGTCTAGCCTAGTTAGTTGGTAGCAAGTTTTGGTATAAAGTAACTTGATCAAAGTTTGAATCTTATTAATAGTAAGTTATATTTATATTTATTATCATTTTTAAATAAAGAACATATAGTAGTGGCAGCGATGGGCAGCAAGCGGTGGCGGAGGTTGAGGGTAGATGATGGTGGCGGTGGGCGAAGGTGTCGGCGGTGGCGGTAGGTGGGGGCCGAAGGTTGAGGTTGGCGGCATACGGTGGTGGCGGCGGCAGTGAGCGGTGTTGGCGTTGGTGGCGATGAGCGACATATGGTGGTGGTGGTGGCGGTGGGCAGTGGGTGGTGGTGATTGGTGGCGGTTGCCGGAATTGGGAAGTGGTAGCGGTGGGAGGAAGCGGGTGGTGGCGGTTGCCGGAGTTGGGAAGTGGCAGCGGTGGGAGGAGGCGGGTAGTGGTGGTGACATTAGTTGATTAAACAAAGGGTTGTGATGACATTAATAGATAAACTCAATGGATAACCGGTTAATATTCATAATTATCCATTTTGTTATTGGTTCCTAATGAGTGTTATCCATTAACACCCGTTAACTTAATTGAGTGTTAATGGATAATACCCAATAAGTTATTTTAAACTAGTTTTACACCCGTGCGCTAAACGCACGGCCATACAATTTTTTCAATTAACTTATACTCAAGCGAAACAAAAAAGAAAAATAAAATTTCAAAATAAATAAATAAATAATATTGGAGGCAACTACTTTCGATATAAAAAAAATGTTGTTTTGATTTAAAAATTAGAGACTTGTATGTTTAAGATCTGAGAAAATAAAGTCATTTTTTTAGAAAATAAATACAACTTTATCCTTCACTAAATCTTAATTGTAGCAATAATTTTAAAAATCGTTGTAGACCTAGCATCGTTATAAATTAAAATATAGTGAATATATGGTTATATAGTAATTGCATTATATGAAAAGTAATAAACAATTAAAATAATATACTACAAAAGAAGAGAAGTTAATTATAAAGAACTACATCGAAAAATAATAACATTATGAAAAAATCGAAATGTTATCGTGGTTCAATAATCTCCCGTTAACTACACACACAAAAAAGGAAGAAAGAAGGAGAGGAAAATAGGAAATTAACCCCACTGACAATATCCCTTATTATCCATCTCTCTCAAGAAATATCTCTTATTCTCACTGACGATCTCGATCTCTTACACTCACTGTCCACACCATAGTAAGTTTTCGTCCTCTCACTCTATATTTCGCTCGATCCATCTATCGTTCTCTAATATCCAACTTTATTCAGAGGGAAAAATATTGATTATATTTTCTCGGTGATTTTTCATTCGGATCTAATGGAATCACATAAAAACATTTTGTTTAATTATTTCGTATAAAAAATATTTTTGACATTCAGATCTACTGTGAATTTGTTAATATTTTTTATACATCGATTTTTTTATTTACTTTTAGATAAATCTCCGAACTGGTTTAATTATTGAGTATTCTCGAAAGATAATTTTTTTCTGATGATTTTTTTGCCGGAGTTGGGAAGTGGCAGTGGTGGGAGGAGGCGGGTAGTGGTGGTGACATTAGTTGATAAAACAAAGGGTTGTGATGACATGAATAGATAAACTCAATGGATAATCGGTTAATATTCATAATTATCCATTTTGTTATTGGTTCCTAATGAGTGTTATCCATTAACACCCGTTAACTTAATTGAGTGTTAATGGATAATACCCAATAAGTTATTTTAAATGGTTATATTTGATAACCCAATGAACTGGATAAAATTTTGCCACCCATAAGCTTGACAAAGATTCATCACCATTTATTTTGAGGGCTGTTTTTTTCTTTTTCTTTTTTGTTTAAAAAAAGAAAGATAGTTCCATTAGGTTATTATAGATTTACCGAAGATCTTCCTTGCCTTTTTTGGCTTTTTGCATGCGCGAAGGCTAATATCTTTGCGAACATTAACAATAATAACAACGTGGCACATGCAATATGCGTATGTTTTTTTTTTTTTAATTTTATACTCCCCTCAGTTACGAGGAAAGACACATCTTTTGAAAATCATTTTTTTAAAAAAATAATATTTTTAGTAATCAATTAATAATAAAATATTATTTTTATACCTTAATTTTTAAAAATTAATTTTTTGAGTAAAATATCACAAAATGAAATAATAAACTTTTTGTCCAGAAGGGAGAGAGTTTAATTAAATTATTTTTAAATTTTATAATTATTGATTTGTAATGAATATTAGGTGAACAAAAAAATGATTATTTTTTAAATTATGGGTAGTTATTATTTAAATGAATGGTTTTAAAAGGATGTTAAGATATTTTGTTGGTCATATCATGGGTCAAGAATGATGATAATTGATAATCAAGTTTAGAGATGATTTAGAAAATCTAAAATAGACTTAAATATCACTATTCAGGTCCAAGACTAATCTCCATTTTCCGAGCCAAATGTAAAACTCTTTCTACCAAATTTTAACCAAAATTGCTTGGTGGTAGTATATAGAAATTTAATGGTAATTATTATTAAAACCATTCACTACTTTACGCCATCAAAAAACATTGATGAGAAAGAAGTAAAAAATATTTGGGAAAAATACCAAAAAGTCCTACTAAGAAAATCTAATATCCAAAATATGTCAAAAATATTTATTCTATCTAAAAAGTAGCAAAATTAAAATTTTAATACCAAACAATACAAAACTTAACATTTATGCTAACGTCGTTAAAATAAAAGTTTGAAATCTTATATTTTTTTAAATAAATGTAATGATGATAAAATTGTATTTTACATAATAATAATAACAACAACAACAACAACAACAATAACAACAATAATGACAATAGCATCAATCCTTTTATTATTATTTTGACCGTCACTATTTCTACAATTACTACTACAATTTCATAAAGGTATAAAAAAGTTAAGTTTTCAAAAATTTAAATGAAAATTTTTAATTATATTTTATGATTAGAAGAATTCTCTTGTTTGTTCTTTTCCACATGATTTTTAAAAGAGACTTTTGCTATTATTTTTCAATAATAATAATATTATTATAAATTACTCCATATTTCTTAAATTATTGTCCTAAATAGCATATTTTATGAATTTAAAAAATACATGTTAAATTTTAAATTTTATAAATATCAAATTCGATTAAAAAATCAACTAGGACAGTAATTTAGGAACAAAGAAGTTTAAAATAATAATAATAATACTATATTATTATTATTACCATTTATTATTAGAGAGAGACTATTTCCACTACAATTTTTGCTTATCCACTATATCTTTAATTATTGTATTAAATAATTATATGTTTGGACAAAACTACTCATTTTAAGCTAACTAATCAAGTTACTATTAATTACCGTTATTGCTTTAGATTTATTGTTTTATTGATATATTATGTCTGTAATTATCTAGTTTCTTCTATGTTAACGTGCATAACTAATCAATTTAATTTTAGTCAAGCGAAAAGTTTTGAATATTTGTATTTTAATTTTTTTTCTTTTTAATTGGTATCATAATTAATTTAATCAATTTAATTTTTTCATGCCCGCAATTTCATATACAAATAAAAAAAATCGTAAGTTTTGTAATTTGAAATTTTTTTTAACAGTTATCCTAATTAACTTAACCAATTTAATTTTTTTCTGGCCCGTTTTTTTTGCTCATCAATTTTTTTCTAGCCCGCAATTTCGTATAAAAATAAAAAAGTTTGTAAGTTTTGCCAGGCCCCTTTTTTTGTTCGGCCCACAGTTTCATATACAAATTATTAATTAATCCCTCAGTTCCGGGCAAAGAGGCCTTTACGGTTTTACAAATATTTAGTTGTAGTTTCTTAATTGATTGCTATCATCAACTGAATCTCAATTTAATTTATGTCTGGCTTAGATTTATTTTTTTTATAAAAAAACTATTCGTAAGTTTTGTAATTTTAAATATTTGTATTTTATTTTTTTTATTTTTGATTGTTATCGTAATTAACTGAATCAGTTTAATTTTTGTTCAAAAAAAATTTGTTTGTAAGTTTTGTAATCAACTTTTGTAATTTTGAATATTTGTATTTTCATTTCTTTATTTTTTTAAAAGTTGTGCTTAGTTTCTCTTATTGGTCTGAAATATTTGTGATTTTGATTTCGAAATAGTATTTTGTTAGTTCATTCTGTCTTATTCAATTTATTTTGTGGTTTTTGTTTGCACAAATTAATTTTCATTTTTAAGTTTATTTCAATTAATATGTGTTGGGTTGGTGTGTGAGAGAGACACACACACACAAAGATAATGTTTTTGGATGTTTAATTATACTCTTTTAAGATGAGTTATAAACTTTCTTTTAATATGAGTTATAAACTTTTACAGCTAATAAAATATGTTATTTCTTTAGTTTTCAAGATATTGTTGTGTAATTTACATTAATACGATCCCTACAAAATCTCAAGGATATATTAATTTATTTTCATCATGCTCGGTTCATACGTTAATCACGCTCATACCGGCACCGTGCCATCGGCACAAGCACTAGTTTTTTTTTATAGAATGATGCACATCTTCTCATTGTTGTAGTTTCGTTTGTTGGGACATGTGTATTGGTTTTCATTGATTTAATTGTCATTTTTTTTAGCTTTTAGGGTTGATTAATTTGGATCAAATGCATCTTCGTTCGTCTGTTAGATTTTGTATAATAATATGTAGGAGGATTCAAGTTTTGTAGATGAAGCATAAAATTTGGTTAACTAAATATGTTTGAATTTTTTTGTCTCATGTGTAGGTGGAAATAATGGACAAAGTCATTGTATCTCATGTTTACAAAGTTAAGCAAGAACCCCAAGAAGAAGAAGACTGAGTTTTCGTTATTGAGAAAACAATAAAATTTTCTTTTCGTATTTTAACAGTAGTTACAATTAAAATATTTATTTCTTGGTTTTCTTATGAAATAAACATTGAAGTAAAATGTTTTATTTTGTTAGATATTTGGGTTCATTTCCACATTATTTCATTTATTGATAAATTCTCAAACTAGGCGTCGTGTCATCGACACGGGCAAAAGTACTAGTTACCTTATATATTTTATTTGTTCAAACATCAATAAACAACATAAATATTCTATTTTTATTTTTACATTTTAATTCTCAACAAATAAGGTACTTATTCCATTTTTTTCGTAATAAATATGTTTAGTCAGTTCTTCTAATCACTCATATCGTATATTCAATTATCATAAAAAATAATACAATCAATGCATTTTCTACCAAAATTTTAGAAAAAAAATGAATATTTTATTATCAAACTAAAATAATTTAATTTAATTTTAAAAAATATTATTTTAAAAGATCACTTCAATAATAATAATATGGTATGTATTAATTTGAATATTGGTTTCAATCAACTCAAGAATTAAAATTTTGAATCAATTTTAAAGGTAGGCAAAAGATTTAAAATTTTACAATACTATGTCATACTATGATTTTACTATTGAATCAAATTTTAACAATTACATTATTTGAATTTAACTTTTAGTTTTTTCCCATAACCAAATAACACATATTTCTTCAAGTTTGGTAGATGAAAAATCTTTGTATGATATTTTTTATTATATAATATAACTTTAGTTATAAGATTAATTAATAAAGCCATTAAAAAGTAGAAAAATATTATAAAAAAACTATATTTTTCATTGATGTTTGACTAAAAATAATGTGAAAAGACAATTAGAAAAGTAATTTCATTAGTCAATTTAAAACATACAAGTAATTAAGAGGTAATTTTGTCCAAAAATGTATTTATTTAATGAAATAGTTAAGGATGTAGTTAATAAACAAAAATTGTATTGAAAATAGTATATACTTTATTATTATTATTATTATTATTATTATATACAATATAATTTTATCATCATTACCATTATTGAAAAGAAAATAAGATTTCATTCAAAATGAAAGCTTTTATTCTAACGATATTAGTAGAAACGTAATCTTTTGGACTGTTTTGTATTAAAAGATTAACTTTGGGACTTTTTAGATAGAATAATTATTTTTGAGACTTTTTGAGATGAGAATTTTTTAGTAGGATTTTATGGTAATGTTCCCAAAATATTTAGCAATATAACTTTCTATTTATATTTACCATTATACTACTAGTATGAATAATTCTGTTTGTTTTTGTTTTGAAACTACACCAAAAATAGGATAATCTAATCTACACGTGTTGGAAAGAAAAGCTAAAATCTGGTCAAATTTTATCGATAAGAATATTGGTCAAATCCACCAAAACGGTTAAAAAATTATTTACGTAAATCCTTAAATAATTCAAAAAAGATTATTATCCTCTGAGTTTATATGAGTAGTGAGTATAGAGTGAAATAAGAGCCACAGAAAGAGACAAATACGTGGAAGAAAAGGAGGAATGGTATGGTGTGGACCGAACACGTAAAAGGATTTTACAATCTCACAATAATGAATGATCATAACACGTATACGGTTTCTCTCTCCTGACTCCGCTATAAATAGGGTTCACGGGTACCCTTTGATTACTCGTTCATATAGATATAATATCTTTGAAGTTCTTTCTCTGTGTGAAAGAAAAGAAAAGGAAAAAGAAAATGTCTTGCTGTGGAGGAAACTGTGGGTGTGGATCTGGCTGCAAGTGCGGCAGTGGGTGTGGAGGGTAATTTCCATTTATTTGAATCATTATTATCTTTCTTCTTTCTTATTTTTTAAAGTCATAGTTTCCACTTTCCATTTAGAGAAAGTAGAGTAATAATTTGGAATATGCAGGTGCAAGATGTACCCAGACATGAGCTACACAGAGTCAGAGAGCACCACCGCTGAGACCCTCATTCTTGGTGTTGCACCCAAACCCAAGACCATCATGTATGTTGATTGTTGAGTTAATTTACTCCATATATTTTGATTAAAAAGAGTATATTGATGATTATACTTAAAAAATGGATGGATTGGATGCATTGCGTTTTGCAGGTACTGTGAAGGATCAGAGAATGGAGGATGCAAGTGTGGGGCCAACTGCACCTGCGACCCATGCACCTGCAAATGATGAGCGGACTAGCCCCCCAAGCAGAGATGGATCTGGAGTAGGATCATGGATGGGTGATTCTAAATTAGAAAAAAATAAATCAAATAGGTTTGTGTGATGGGAGGTAATTAGGGGTTTAATAATGGTGTTAACTGAAACCCCTATGCCCTAGCCCGACTAGGTCTTGTTAATAAGTAAAAGAAGTGACTATTGTGTTGAAGTTGCTTTTTTTTTTTTTGTGTGTGTGGTCAGTTAGTTGCCTTGCTTTTGTATAAACGATGATCATGTAAATACATCTCTGCTTGATTATTAATTGAGATTGTTAGCTATTCTCTCTTTCTTTCCATACATTTAAAAGGAACTAGATATTATATCAGTATTAATAATTAAATCGATGTTTTTTATTCTATACTAGATTTTTGTATCCGTGTCAATGACACGATGTTGATATAAGGTTTGATCAATATATATTTGAGTAGTAGAAATTAATCAATATATGTTTAGTTTTATAAAGGTTATGTTAATATATCAAACTCAAAAACTAAACAATAAATACACTCGCATAAAACCTTATTTTCTGAAGGATAAGGACAAATGGATAAAAGGACAAATGGATATTATATCAAATATTAATAATTAAATCGATGTTCATTATTCTATACCAGATGTTTATATAAGATTTGATCAATATATATTGACTAGTAGAAATTAATCAATATATGTTTGGAGTTTTATAAAGGATATATTAATATACTGAACTCAAAAACTAAACAATAAACACTCTCACCATAAAAAGTTTTCTTATAAACGGATAAGGACAAATGGATGTGGTTTTAAATAACCAAATACTCCACATTAAAATTCAAACAGACTCAAAGATTGATGATGTCAAAGCAATTAGAAGCAAAATCAGCAATGATGCAGATACAAAAATCAATCAATATATCAAAAATAAATTGAACAATACTCATAAAATATAATATGCGGTAAAAGTAAGTCTTCTAACAATATACATCAATCAAGATATGCGGCAAGGATTTGCACAAGGAACCATTGAAAGTTTTATAGGATGGGGTCAAAAGGCTCACATTTTGACCCCAGTGGTCTGTGAGCGTTTTGGGACATAGCCAATGAAGAAATTATTTTTCTCTCTAAATGCATATTTCCAACCAGTCTTTTCGGGACTCTCCTCGCTTCCCTACTGCTTTTATGTTCTCTTTTCTTGTGATTCTTGCCTGGGAAGATTTTAAAGAGTTATGCTTGCAAAAATCATTTTGAAGATAGACTGAGTGGTGTATATTTATTCCAAAAAATCCAAAGAGCACAACACTACCTCAAATCCCTCAAAAATCGAAGACATTTACCTTAGGGAAGGGAAGGCATGAGAGGCGGGTGTTGAGAATGAAGGAACATGGAATAAACTAATAAAGGAACTGGCTAGACGTTTCTTGAAGAGAGAAAATAAACTGTAATTCACAACAGTAAATTAAATCGTAATTTACATTGTAATTCACACTGCAATTGTATTTAATAAAAATCAATCTTGACTAATAGTTAATTTTTTTTACAGCCTCATCTGTATTATAATATAGATATCATGTCAAAACTTTATTTGTGCATAAATCAATTGTACAATGTAAAAGGATAAGGGTCGGTCACATAGAAACTTGTGCTTTGATTCAATTATTTTGACTATTCAAACAAAAACAAGACATTAAAAACAATGATTGTGAATTAATTAAACTAAATTAAAAAAAGAACAAGCAGAAAATTGGAACGCCTATAAATTGATTGATATTCATCAAATATCTCCATTTTATGTCCTTTTTTATGTATGGAAAGTATTGTTGTAAAGGAATTGTTGTAGTTGTAGAGCCACAATATGGAGAGTTGAAAGAGAAATTGGGCCAACTTTTCATTACTCAAACCTTCAATATATATATATAGAGTTACTTAGAAATGCAAAAGGTCCTAAAAACTCGAGAGCTTTGAAGAAGGAATGAAAAGTCAAAAAAATAAAAAGACTCCCCCGTATTAAGGATACTTGTTTCAAGTTACGTGGCTATCCACAGCATTACAGAAAGAAACCAGGGAATTATATTCTAAGAAAGGAACGGAAATTCTCGTGGAAGATTTGATGAAACAAAGGCAATGCAAGGAGGACAAAAGATACATGAAGGAGGTGAGTTGGAACCAGGGGTAACTCCGAACCATCGAATCGATAAATCAAATTTGGCGGTTTGGTTCAGTTTTTAATTCAAATGGTTTGGTTTGAATTTTAGAAAATTATTTTTAAAAAAAACACGAACTGTTCGGTTCGGTTTGAGTTTATATATATATATATATATATATATATATATATATATATATACACTAATATTATACATATATATAATATTTATTTTTTGGTATTTCTATTTTCTAACCTTATTTATTGTTTGTTGTTCTTCTTGTTTATTGTTGTTGATGTTTCCATGTTTTCATTTGTGTTTGTTTATAAGAAATTCGTCAAGAAAGTAAACACTAAGGTACCATTTGGTAGTCATGATTAAGGTCAGATAGGATTAATAAGTTGAGTTGTCTGATGTTTGATACGCAATAGGTAGTCGGGACTAATAGCACAAGTTATCCGAATAAAGTCATTATCTCCTTACTATTAATACCAAGGGGGAGGGTGGTATTATTATCGCCCTCACAAAAAAAAATTGAGATTAACATTTGTAATCTCAAAACTATTCATGATATACAAGTGAGAATTAATAGCGAGGGCACTAATAGTACTGAGATTAATAACACTGTTTATCCTTATCCGACTACCAAAAAAGCCCTAAACATATAGATAGTTTATTGGTGCTGCTACTTCTAGGCTTCTAACCTCTTAGTCTTGTTTGAAAAATGATTGTTTTTAATTAGAAGGGTGAGTATGTTATTTTTTTAAATCTTGTATGTTGATTAAAAAAATTATTTGAAACCATAAAATCGAACCAAATCGAATCGAATCGAGTGGTTAGGTTTTGTTTGGTTCCAAACTTCACGTGGTTTGGTTCGATTTGAGAATTTTTAGAATCGATAAGAGTGGTTCGATTTGTGGTTTTTGCTCAAACCGAATCGAATCGAACCACTTACACCCCTGGTTGGAACAGTTACAAGGACCAGTTGAGCAATTAAAGGCTATATATGGAAAACATTTAGGCATCGTTTGGTATTACGTTTTTAAAATGTAACGTTTTCAAAATATAGTTTTTTTTTCTTATAAAAATAGTTGGGATACTATTTCAAAATATTATTTTTATAAATTAAGTAGTTTAAAAAAATGACGTAACATTTTAAAATCTTCCGCATTTCTAAACGTAACACATTTTTAAAATATTGTATTGAAACATTTTAAAAGAAAATATGACATTTTTTTCATTAAACTTTGTGGTCAAAACATTCCGACAAACAAGCAAACTCATGATTGGAGTTTGTCATTTTAAAAATCCATTCACATGATTGGAGTTTGTCATTTTTCTGTTGCTTGTCGTACATAAGTCTTAAGAGCATCTTCATTGTTAAATCTAGTTGGGTCTCATTGTCACTTACATATTTTTATATTTTTTCCCCATTTAAAAATATATATTCCTATAGTATAATCTTTTTATACATTTTCTTATACAAAAAAATATTAAATTTAACACCCACCCACCACGCACAAAGCCCCCCGCCCCCACAGACACATCCCACAAAGTGGGCGGCTGTGCCCCCTCTCTCTCTCCTCCCCGGCTTCTTATTTAGGAAGTTAAGTTTTTTCTCATTCCTAAGTGGTAATTAAGAAGCCAACAATGGTAAACAAATTGTTTACCTCTTAGGCTCCGTTTGTTTCACGGAAAATCATTTTCAGAAAATGATTTCTGGAAAATGATTTCCAGAAAATCAAAAGATTTCATTTTCAGGTGTTTGGTAAATCTTTTGAAAATATGTCAGAAAACATTTACGGGTGTTTGGCAAACACACGGAAAATGTTACGGAAAACAATATATGAATAAATACAAAAATAAAAATAGAAATAAACAATGTTTAGGATGTCCATAGAAAATCAATAAGGATCATCTTTTTTTAATAATGTCTATCGTTTTTAATCTCACAATTACAAATAATTTTTTTGATAATTGATATGAAAAAAAAATATTTTAAAATAGAAAATAGACAATGTTTAGGATGTTCCTAGAAAATGTTACAGAAAAGTATATATATAATAAATACAAAAAATATATATTCTAATATTAATGCACATATTGAATATAAAATAGTGTTGAACTTTAAATAATTTTTCTTTAGTAACCCTCAATTTCTCATTAGTGGTGTCAAATCAATGTTTATCTTTTTTCAATCTCACAATTACAAATAATTTTTTTGATAATTGATATGAAAAAAAATGTTTTAAAATAGAAAATTGACAATAGTTAGGATGTCCCTAAATAATATAGGTGACACTAATTTTAGAACGTAGTAAGCATTTATTAAAATTATAATTTATAAATAGTATGCACAAACTTTATTTATATTTATAAACAATTTATTTGTTGAGTGAAATATTATGTATAAGTAAATATGTGCAATTATGAAAGGGGACGGAGGGTGTTCGAACTTTTGAAAAATGACTTACGGAAAATGAATCCGTAAGTCATTTTCCGGAAAAGAAGTCTTCATTTTTCGTTGACTCGGAAAACCTTTTACGTTGACTACATTTTCCTAAGATTACCAAACACCGAAAAATGAGGAAAACGTTTTCTGGAAATCATTTTCCGTGAAACAAACGGAGTCTTAGTTGGAAGGTCCACTAAAAATAACAATGGAGAAGCCATAATTGAGTTTGTTATTTTTGATGCATTGGGAAAAGGAACACTCCATTATTCATGTTGATAATTGGGCACACTCAATTAGGACTATTTATTTATATATTGTTTTTATAAATATGTTTTGCTTAAATGATCAAAACAACATGAGAAGTGTTATTAATAATTTACCAATATTTAGAATATAATTTATAAACATGTTGGTTGTACAGGTAAAATATTCCATATACCGATGCTGTTCAAATATCGTGCTACATCAATTCTCCTCAATCTTCCAAGAAAATTAAAGATATATTAGGGTATTTAATTTGTATTTTAATTTTAAATTAAGGCACTACACTTGCACATATTAATGTTTAACTAGTATATGTGTCCATAGACACGATGGTCGGGATAAGCAAAACCAATAACAAACAGTATAATTCAGTTCTATGTAATTGTAAATGGATAATTCAAACATAACTCATAACTAAGAGATTTATTTGTAACTCACATATTAATGAATCAACAAGGGCCACAAGTTAGACCCTGAGTTTTTTTATAATATTGACTAGTACTTTTATCTGTGCCGATGGCACGACACCAGTATATTTCAAATATTTCAAATTATAAAACTTATGATTTTTAAAAAAATTTATTTGTATACAAAATTGCGTGCATAAAATTGGTGGGTTTGGTGGAAGAAGGATAGTGGCCACCAACCGTGAATAGTGGGAGGAGTTGGAGAGAGAGAGGGGTAGTTACTTAATCACCGTTCACACATGTGAACTCGGGGAGTGATAATAGCCGTAAGATCTCAGTAAATGAATCAATCTCAGCCGCTCTTTATCTTTTGTTAATTGTAAGCGTACGACAATGAATTGTATTGTATTATAGATAATTACAATTATATATGAAACAAAATAAAACAATACTCAGACTCATTTGAAATGACAAGAATGATTACTTTGTCTGTGGATCTTGCGGCAATAGGGTAAGATAGATAATTGAATACCAAAATGTCATTATCGAAAAAGAAAAAAAAAAACAACAACAACCCGTAAAGCTGGTCATGCAAGTCTCATAAGAACATTTTCCATCAAAATAGTTGTGCCTAACGATGAGGTATAATTATAAAAGATGTTATCATGTTACATTGACGGAAAATTAATAGTTGAAGAGGGAACCCAACCCATAATTGTGGGAGTTACCTTCTTTTTTGAATAGATTTCAATCTAAGTTTATAAAGATTTTATTAAGTTCTGCGGAGGAGTATAATGTAAAAAATCACCCTACAGCTTCGCCTCCATTTCAGGAGCATAATTTGGTATTTTTCTGCTCGAACCATAATTTATTATTATTTTTTTTTTATTGAAGTGATGAAGTGATGATATATTGATATATGCAACACGTACTAGCTAACTCGTAACATCTGATGTAAAAAATTGATACATTGACTGATTTAGCTAACTCTCGTGGTCCAAAAGATGGTAATAATGAAATTCTTAAATGATAACTTGTGAGATTTGGTAGAAGAAACCAATGTTATACATTATGATTAACAAACCTCCTACATCATTATAAATTTACAACAATCAAGGATAACATTAGTACATTGATGAAGAAAATATGATCTATGTTAGGACATGAGTCCACAAATAAATGAAGAATATTTCTTGGAAGCACAAGCACACGAGACTCCTGCAAGAGTCCAGATCTCCTTGTATCACTTGTGTGTACCACTGGTGTATCACTTTTCATCTCAACCATCGGTTAAGATGAGTGATACAGGGGATCTAGACTCCTCCTGCAACTAAGGGGAGGAAGAATTCCCATAAACAACTAGGTGTTGCTTGCTAAGTCAATTAAAATAGCCCTTTTGCAGCTCTTCCAAATATGTTTTGCACCTGCACAAGATTTCACAGTAGGATTGTTCTTAAGCATAGTTTCAAGATTCAGCCGCCCTTAAACCAACTATTCCTCCTTGGCTTATAAAATTACCTGTTTGGATGATAGCCCTATCTTCTCCAAATCATTCAGCTGCAATAACCCGAAACACGATTTAGCCATATTCCACGCATAACAATTAACACAGGAGATTTCACATGTGTTTTCTATTTCGTGTTCAAGAAAATGCAACAAGGAAACTTGTTTGAAAAGTTCCTACTACATAACATAGAATTTTCATATCTGTTTTCGATTACATTTTCAAGAAAATGCAATCATAATTTTGTTGCAGCACATTAGTAATCATAATTTTTTTTTATTTCGGAGATTTTCAATTGTTCTATTTCAGGATTGATTGTTTGAGAATAGTAATCAAGTGAACTTCTTCTGTTTTAAACTTAGAATAATAGCAAATAAAGCTTTAAAAAGAAAAAAAGAAGAAATGAGAAAGATAAAAGCTACCAGGCAGAACATAATCGCTACAAAGTTCTTACCACTTTTATTGGGCTTTTTTCCCGTAGCTCAAGTATGTAGTTAGCCATCTTTTCCCCGATTCCCTGAATAAGAATTGAGAAATAACAAAGAAAATATCACTAAATTGAAAATTATGGGATATGGGAGCCTTATAATTGCAGCTGAAACACGTACCTTTAACTCTAATAGCTCCTCCCTGGATTTAAAAAGAAAGAAAGGCGTAATTGAGCTTAGGACACCATAAAGGCATAAACAACCAAAAGAAAAAACAAAATTTAGAAAGCACTACTTACTTGCTCGCTGTATTTAGCAAGTGAATGTATTCTTGGGCAAGAGAGTTCTGTAAAACGATTCCATTCACAAAGATGAGAATCATAATGGGCCAAATGACACAGATAAACTGTTAAGTCCCGTTTGGAACAGCCTAAAGCGAGCAGTTAGATTAAACAGAAAAATCTATACCTTCAAAGTAGAACTCGCTGCATTATATTTATCGAGTGGTGTGCCAACATTCTCATCATCAAACTCGTTATCCATGCAGTTAAGAACAAATGGTCTGCTGGGAGTCTTCGGATCAAAAAGAACTACGCATACTTGATCTCGTAATGACATCTTCTCGATGCTTATGTTGGAGTTGACAGGAGAAAGAACTTTCCTCAAAGATCTCTTCAGCTCTTTGATTCTTTCACTTATTGGTAACAATCCAACTGAATCTGCAGCTTTGCTGGGTGTAAGTGGAATAGTGTCCCAGTTGTCCATTGATTGCTCTAAAAGAAAGAAACCGAGTCAAAACTGAAAAATGTACTACTCACTATAAACCAAAGAATATGTTGGTATTGTTTATCTAGCTTTGAATCAATTTGAAGAAATCTCATTATGTACCTGGTCTGCATGATTCTGATTCTAACTCGGACCTTACAGCATTGACATCTCCGCCTGTGCTTTCCGCATCATTCTGCTGAGAATTTCAAATTTAGAACATTATGAAAAAATTGTGAAGTAACTTCTTGAAATGCTAAAAGTCATTCATACTGCTGCCATTTTGAAGTCGTATTCCTTTTGACAGAAAATAATCATATTATTTCTTTTCAAAGTTCTCCCTAGAGAGGTGGAAGGAACATCAATCGACTATATTGTTGCTGAAACTAACAGGTGTAATAAGTCTCACATTTTCGATCACAACAGTCAACATTTTCAGTTCTTGCATCTCTATTTGGAATTTCATCAAAATAAAGGGTGTCAACTGCTTGGACAATCAAAATACAGAGACTCCAGAACTCAAAAAGGTGTCTACGCTTCAAAGTGGTAATTTCAATTATTACCCATTAGATGCGAGTGTCCTTAGGCTGACGGGAGTCTAAGGTGCAGGGTTTGGTTACACTAGGCTTTACGCATCACAATCCAGGGAGTCCCAGTAGTATGAGCCGCTGTAACTTGTAAGAGGGAGATGCTTCCTAAATTTAATCAGTATCCC
Source organism: Codonopsis lanceolata (assembly GCA_013146195.2). Taxonomy (NCBI): domain Eukaryota; kingdom Viridiplantae; phylum Streptophyta; class Magnoliopsida; order Asterales; family Campanulaceae; genus Codonopsis; species Codonopsis lanceolata. The sequence continues at coordinate 112,262,209 of CM028381.1, read as the reverse complement.
AATCCAGCTGGTACCTCGATGTCTCGGAAACAAGGCCATGATGATAACTATGTATAGTGAATAGTAGATGGTCCTAGGGATATTTCATATTCCTTGCAAACCATCATCATCCTAATGGCTCCTTAAGGATCTTAGGACTAAGTGTTCCATGGATAGGGACCACTATCAACCCTCTCTTTCTTTGTTAATCAGGCCACATGTCTCAGATGTGAAGGAAAAATGTGACTTGCTCAAGCTCAGTATGCTAGTGCCGCTGAACAGCCATTGCACTTGAGCGAATCACCTGGTACTCTGGTAGTTCCCTATCAACCCTCTCTTTCTTTGTTAATCAAGCCACATGTATCAGATGTGAAGGAAAAATGTAACTTGCTCAAGCTCAGTATGCTAGTACCGCTGAACAGCCATTGCACTTTGAGCGAATCACCTGATAGTTCCCTAGGCCATGCTATCCCCCAAGGATGCTAGTGGACAGAAGTTGTTTCCTCTGCTATAGGCTAGGTTAAAAGACCATTACGTCCTCATTAGTGGAATGCCATTTGTCTCAGGCTGGCTCACTCACCGAGACCATATATAGTATTGGGGTGCTGCCCAGGATTCCCACCACCATTGCCACAGCCGGCACACATTGTCCACCCCCCATAGAACAATCTACGAGAGCCTAGTATGCCTTGTAAGCATGACAAGATCTGGTGCATAGATAACATGATGAGTTAGTGGTATACCTTCCATACTACATTACCATTAATGAAAACAATGTTATAAATTGGCAACCAAGCATTTTCTACAACTAAAAGCTATAAATGAGGACAAAACCCAAATTTACAGTCGGACAATGTGTATGTGATAGAATTGAAATAAGAACCTCCAGTAGTCTACTAACAATCATGCGTGTTCTCCCCTTTCCCTAGTGCTGCCCCAATAATAGGGTTTTTTAAATCCAATTTGACAAATTCACTGAAATTCAACTACTACCTACCTTTATAACAGTATCGACAAGACCTCCATTATCGAGTAAATTACTTCTCGGAAAGTGCAGACACCTGCATCAAATCCAACTGTTCAGTCTTATTCATTAAGATAAGTTTTATATGGCGCATCATAAAGTTTATACACTTCTATATGCTTATACCTCTGTTTTAGAGCTGAAACACCTTGCTTGCTAGCTGTTTTTGGTTTTCCTAAGCTTTGGCACTTATCATGCTTCTTTGTAGAGCTTACAGAACCAGGAGTTTTAGTTATGAAAGGAGAACCTAATGCTCCTGGTCTTTGAACACTCTTTACCTTGCCTTTTGATTCAAGCCAAGCCTGAAGCTTTGCCTCCATGCCAATTTTAACCTTTGGAGTATCTTGTTTCTGAGCAGAATGAATGAAATTTGAGAAATGGCGCGACCTTGCTGCCAAGCTAACTGTATGAACAGCTTCCTGATACTCTCCTGGATTCTTTAAACAAAAGAGAGAAAAGAAAAAAGAATAACCCCATCAAATCTTAAAGCATTCTATATCTTAGTTTAGATTAAAAAAAAAAGAAGAAATATTTAACTCAAGCTAACACGAGGTCCATACCAGACAAGCTACCATTAAAGCCCGGCTTGTCCCTCCAAGAGAATCCTGCAATATCCGTGTCAATTTACTTTCCCTATATGGTACTCGCGGTTGATTGTTATTCAGAGCATAAATCACATTTGACAAGGCAAATAAAGACTGGTTGATCTTGGAACTTTCTTGGAGGCGAATACCTTCATTGCAAGTTCTTCTGTTGTCTTCATTACCTGATTATATTACATTATAATTAGGTTTTCAAAGATCATCACTTATTAACCACTTAATTCACTTAAGTACTTGTGGGAAGTTGACTTCTATTAAGACTTGATATTGATTAATAGGAAGCTACTTAAAAAGATCTGAAATACCTGCTAAATCAATGAGGTTCAGTTTCCCAATGACAACATTCCCAGAACCATCTTGACAAGATTTAGAAACGGAAATCACAAGTACCGCATGGCTCCTACTAGAGACATCGTTAAGACCGGTGTGTGCAACCTTTCGCCTTTTAACTCCAGAAGAGAAGACATCGGAGAATTCAGAGACTGAAGTGACGGGAACTTTAGCAAGTCCCTTGAGATGAATTTGCCCATCTTTGTCATCCAACACTGCGATTTCTTTAGATTTGACTTCCAATAGATCGTAACACCTGTCCATATAAACCTCATAGTATGAAATCTCTGCAGTGGTTCCTGTACTCTGGCACATAGTGAGAATGGTTGACATGGCCTGTGGCATTAGACCTGGCAGCTCATCACTTCCCTGCATTGTCATGCACACCCTCAATATCTTTCACCCAATGTTTGAAGTTATGCTCAAATTTGACCAAGTATGACAACACAAGTACTATTGTATATTGTATTGGTTGGTAGTGAAAATTAATTATGGTTGCTTTAGTGTTACAAGATATGTATGTGAAGATCTAAACACTTGACAAGTTTCATTACTAATTAGTAATGTAACTCTCTATCATATCTGCATACTCTTGTGTGATACATATACATCCTTCAAAATGGACTAAACTAACATATATTTGACTAGTGAGGAGACACACGCTCGTAATATGTGCTTCACAACCAAACACAGCCTGAAATGCCAGTTCTTTTTCATGAAACCATTTATGCGAAATGCGAAAAATCTATCTTAGTAGTGGCATAAGGCAACTGAATTGCTTTAGTCACAATCTCTTAACAAGTTTAAGCCTTTTAGATCAGTCAATGGATAATGTGCAACCAAAGCAAGATTTTCAATCCACCAATTGAGAGGGGAGTCTGGGCATGTATGTATGGACATTTATATGCTTTAGTTACATCATCTTTAATATTCACTTCAAATCTTACTTCTTAGGGCATTGTCTGGTTGAGAGTTTAGAAAGAAGATGGCTTTTCCATGCATAAGAGAGTTGCACATCCTTTCCGAATTTTTAGTGCAGCTTTTAATCAGATAATTTATTTACCATGGAATTTATATGGAATTGATGTGGAACCACTCAAAAGCCAACTTTTGAAGAAGATGGAAAAGCTAGGAACTGTAGCTTCTCATCAACTTCCCAAAAAAATAATACTCCCTCCGTCCCGGATTAATGTTCCTCGTTGACAAAACACAAAGATTAAGAAACACAATTAATGATGTGCTATAAAATGTGTTGAGGCGATAATACCCATCTATTTCTCATTAATTTTTTCTTGATTTTTGGATAAAAATGGTTAGGATTAGTATTAATTGAGTCTCACTATTCTAAATCAGTGGGTTTTTCTTGGATATGCCATGTTGATATTAAATGAAGGTTTAAGGGTATATTGGGAAGAATGGCAGAGTATTTATTACTCCTCTCCGTTCCGGGCAAAGAGTCCCCGTTTGAAAGTCAAACTTTTTAAGAAAATGATATTTTTAGTAGCTCATTAGTAATAAAATGAAATATTTATGACTTAATTTTTGAAAGTGGACTCTTTAAGTGAAACATTCTAAAATGGAATAGTGGACTCTTTGCCCGGAACGGAGGGAGTATCAAATAGTCATTAGAAACATTAGTTGGGAAATCCCAAAATAGAAAGTAGGAACATTTATCGAGTACGGAGGGATATATAAATAAAAAGAGGCAAATTAAATTGCTAGGAATTGACACACCATTTGAGAGATCAAGTGAATGATGGATTAACTGGCGGGTACTACTGGCCAGGTGATGCCCAACTCCACAACTCCACAATAAACAAGTTCTGTGGAGCTTAGCAATTGTCACTTCTTTAGTTCTTTTCAACTTCCCACAAGTTGACCTTTTCAATTTCTACCGCTACTACTTCTCCACTTTTCTACTGTACCACCGGCACGTTCAGTAGTGCACTAAAAGTGTTGGAGAAGTTTTGATAGAAAAGTTTTAATTTATGAAGAGTTGTGAAGCTACAATTCCTAGCTTCTCCAACTTCTCAAAATTGACTTTTAAGTGGTGCCACATCAATACCACATTAGCTCAACAATTTCCGTCATTTAGGTTTTATAAAGTTGCATCAAACTCTTTTGAAGAGAAGGAAAGGAGGTACAAAACATTATGCATTAGAAAAACCAGTTATTTTTATTTTTATCAAGAGCTCCCATTACCACACATGCCCTATTTGATGAGTAGTTCAGCACTTATAAGCACCAAAGGTGTAGCTTAATTAGAAAATGAGTGTATAGGGCTCGTTAATAACACAACATTTGCCTGGACAAACACAAAAACTACTTCTATACGATTACAATAGAGCAACCTTACGGTTGTGCCAACTGCCAAGACTTGTTGTCATCAATCAGCACAGTTAAGTATATAACAAAAATGAAAAAGATGTAGCATACCTGCATTGTAAAAGTTTTTCCACTGCCAGTAGCCCCGTAAGCAAACACTGTAGCATTACAGCCATGAAAAATTCCTGGAATCAAAGACTTCACTTCTCGCTCAAAAATTTCGTTCACATTGTTGTCCTCTTGGCCGAAGAATGAATCCAACTTGTAACACTCATTTCGACTGCATCCCCATGATATAAAAATTCAATTAGAAACAATTTGACAAAGAAATTACTCCGTCGATCCTATAAAAAGATTAGATCTTTGACATCTCGAAGTCAGATTAGCGTTGAAGGTCTGATTTGAACTTGCTTGTTTTTCATAATCATATAATCAGTTGTTTATAAGAAGGTATGACTTTATTTTCCATGACCAAAAAAAATGTAGTATCTCAAATGAAATTGACTTTGAAAAGTCACTTTGTTTTTTTAGAAGAAGGAATGAAAAAATGTTGAAGAGTGACAAGTTTTGGGAACAGACCTGGTTTCGTGATCTTTGAGATGAACAGTGACTTCTTCGTCACCTGATTCGACTTGTGAGCTACGAACTGAAACACAAGGGATTGGGTTGCCATTTCCGGATGAAATTTCATGGGAGAGGAAGGGGCGAACCCGTACGATGACTCGAACCATCGAGATTAAATTGGGTTGCGGGCGTGATGGTTTTGAAGGAGTTACAAGATTTCTTGAATTTGTTTGAGTTGCCATTGAAAACAAAAAGTTGAGGGCGCAAAGAGAGTTTAGAACGAGTAAAGAGTCAATTTCGGAGAGAGAAATGCAAGAAAATTGGAATTGGTTAACAGTAAAATGCGAGCAGGATATTTGACCGTTAACTTGCTTTTTGAAGTTTTGAATTTGGGGCTGCAGCTTTTGGTAACGCTCGGATTTTAGACATTTTTTTTCGTGTCTAAAATAATATCGTGGCCAAATTACTTTTTACCCCCAAAGTATCCACTAAATCTCAATTTACCATTTAAACTAAGGTTTGTCCCATCTTAGTTTTCAAGATTACCATTTGTCCCATTTAACCCCCTCACATTTGTTTCCGTTTGAATAAAGCCGTTAAATTGCACGTGGTCGAGGTATTGTCGTATTTTCTCATCTACCTTAAAGCCATTAAGTTGATTGTTTTCTTTCTCAGGTAATTCCCGTGTCATTTCTTTCTCTTTCTCTTCTTCCCTTCTTTTTTCCACAGCGCAAATCATCTTTCAATATCCCAGGTAAGGTCGATATTAATGGCGGATGTTTTGAGCTATTGTGGTGATAACAGTCTGTTGACAACATCATGGACCAGAAAAAAAATCATGGGCGCAGGTTCCATGGCTGCCCAAACTATGCTTCTGTAAGTGATTTTTGTTTCAAATTTCAATTTTTGATTTGTAAACCCTAAACATTGATTTCCATGGCTGCCCAAACCCTAATTCTATCCAGAATGGAGGATGTCGTTACTTTGCCTGGCATGATCCGCCAATGTGCCCTAGATCTACTCTTGTGATTCCAGGTCTACTACAAGCTCTGAATCACCACCAAAAAGAGATAAAGCAATTGAAACTCAAGTGCAATCGAGAGCGAAAATTTGTAATTGTTGTTGTTATTCTGGTGTTGTTGCTGTGGCTTGTTGTTTGAAGGAACTTGGCCTCAATGGCTTTTAATTTGTAATGGTTTATGAAGAATGTTGTTATTTAGCTACCTTTTTTTGTCATTAGGTTAATGGGGAAATGTCTTTGCAACCTACAATGTATGTTTTGTTTGTGTAAAATACTGAATATTTATGCAATGACAATGCTCTGTTTTGTTCTGTAATTTGCACATGATAGTTTGAACATTTAGTAGTACCAAACAATGATCTGTTTTGTGTTTTGGTACCACTGAATGTTGTTACATTCTCTTTAACCTAGTTTTGATCTGATTGAGCTTTTGTACATATAATCCCCATATAAGTCCCACAAGGTTTACAATGTTCAAACTCATGACAATCATAGTTGGATGTGTTTACAATTGTCAGAGAAACTTCATAAAAGTTGAAGACCAATTAATGACAAACACAATTGTATAAACTTCATAAAAGTTGTATAAATTCATAAAAGCTATATATCATAGACTTGGAAGTGTTTACAAAAATGTTTACAAAAGGTCACTTGGTGTCCTCAACTACCAACTGTTCAATAGAGTTATAAATGCAGTTTACAAAACCAATTGTGCAAAATACCCAGTTAATCACCATGTTTACAAATTAGTTGGTCCTTTACAAAAGGCCACTTAAGTTCACATTTCACCAACTTTGCAAAAGAACTGTAAATACAAATTACAATGTTCAAACCATCATGTGCAAAATTAAAACTTTCTAGCAAACTTCAAATACTTCAAGCATCCTCTACCACATCACCCTATGTATATGCCTTTTTTCCCTTCAAATTTGCTACAAATTTAGGCCTTCTCAAAGCAGAATCTTGGGATAAAGAAGTACCAGTGGGTAAAGGTCCTCTGTGAACCTAAAATAATAATTTTATATACATTTGTTCAGATTTTAGTATGCATTCAATAGTGCATTCCAAAAAACATTAATCTTTTCAGTTACTCACTCTTTTGGAGAAAGGATTGTCTGGAGATCTCATTGTCTGTTTTTTTGTTATCCCTGAAATTTTGTTAGGACTTGGTGTCCTAGCTGGTTGAGCATCACTATATGAAACAAATAACCCTGGTCCTCTGTCAACTTGAAATAATTGCATATCACAACATTTGTTAAGATAATTGTATGCATTCAATAAAACTTGAATTTTTTGATACTCACTCTTTTGGAGAAAGGATTGTTTGGGGTTCTCATTGCCTGTTGTTTTGTTATCCCTGGAATTCTTTGAGAACTTTCATTGATGGCTATTTCCTCTTGGGACAAGACATTGTCCCATAACAAGTTTCCTTTCTTTTTAACCTATGAAATAACAATTAATTTCAAATGGAAATCAAAACTTAAACAGAATAGGCTTAATCAATTTGTATCCAGAACACTTACAAAAGATCTTCTTGTTCTCTTTGGTTTACCATTCAAAGAATTCCCTGCACTTGAAGCCTTCTTAACCTACAAATGACTTGTATAAGGTAAATTGTATGTACTTAAATAAATGAATTGGAAAGTTAATTAAATTCTGATTACCACTTACAATTTCATTCTCAGTGGTTGTTCTTGTATCTGGTGCTGGTTTCTGGGGACAAGTTATAGCATTGTGATACTCTTCACTGATGTGCGTAAAAACGCAACTCGGACAAGATTACCCGGCCGTATCAAGTAATAAAGTGTACCTAAGTACAAATTATCGATTCCACAGGGAATGCGCGTAATTTTCATTCCGACTAAGTACCAAAATTAGGTTAACTAATTATATTTGAGCGAAAAGAAAATGAATTAAAATCTAAAAATATAAACAACCTAGAAAGCAATTAAATCTACACTACTGCGGAGGTGGTTTGGCAACAACAATTCAAGATAAAAATATAGGAACGCAATATTTCTAGTCTAGCATATGTTTAATTTAATCATCTTTTTACTTTTCTTTAACTCAAGTCTTGGTAGTTGGGCGCACTATAATATTCGCTACGGGCTCTCGCAACGTATAGCAAATCTAGCTACAACTCTTAGCTACGAGCTATCGCTTCTTATAACATAGGAGAAAATAACCGCATATCAAAACAAACACCCAATGACTATCTACACACGATCTCCTCTCGGTCTCACGTAATGTAAACAATTATTGTGATTTTTGGAATTAATAGGACGGGCTCTCGCATCTTATCCTACAATTCTAGTGATCATCTAATGGTTCGCTACGCCATTAAAAGCATGAAAAGTACATAATAATAACCAAACGCATGGATAATACTTCGCACAAAGAAATTCTCTATATTTTTCTACAAGTCATGTTGGTAGCCGAGACAAATAAAATTGGTTAACTACGGGCTTTCGCAACTTATAGTCAACCCTAACCTCCCTGACCTCGCGAATGACTAAGGTGGTTCGATCGCGTGTCAAACCTAATCTTAATATGGCTATCGGTGTGTATCACAAAACACCAACTATTAAATTGATTGGTCCGAAATATAAAGGTAGCTCTCGCGGATCCTAAATATTTCTAAAATAATTTAATTATTTGTTAAATAATTAAAGGCATTAAGGTCACAAAATAATAACCAACATGAATGTATACTAAATAAAGAGATAGATTAAATTAAATCACTACATTTAACATACAAAAAATAATTGAATTTCATAAATATTTTAAGCATAAACCAATTCTTCAATTACAAATTTAATCAACTCAATAAATTATAACAACTATCTAAAATGGAGATAGGAAGAATTAAACCGAGTGAATCGCGTTCCGGGATTGAAATCATTTGTAAATGCATCCCTGACCCTTGATTTGAAGCTTCAAACCTTCATTGTTGGACAATTTTTGGAAACATGGAGGAATTTTGGTGGAAATGAGGGTGGTGCCCCATTTTGGGAACAAAGTCCCGAAATGGAGACTTAGGAGAAAAAATGAACGTTGCCTGGAATTTAAATGGGGAAGGCAGCAAGAGAGGGCAAACCAAAGGGATAAATTATGAAGCACAAAGGAGGATTAGGGGCGAAAAAGGGAAGGGAAATGGCTTTGGGTCACGGCTGGGGCAGGGGCAGCCCAATTGGTGGTTCGCGGTTCACCCAGGGGAAATGGGCTAGGGAATGAGAATGAGGATGGGCGGGATGGCGGGCATATGGGCTGGATGGGCTGGAAGTGAGCGCGGGCTTACCCGGATCCAGGAGGAAGAACACGCGAGTCAAGCCTTGGCTGGGAGCGGCAGAGCGTGCGACACGTGGCACCACAGATCTTCAACAGCGCGCAAGGGACTTTGCTGAAATTGCTTCGGTGCCCCTGATGATCTGAAGAAGGCTGCCGCTTTCCTTCCCTCAGCCAGATCTTCATTTTAGTCCTTTGTTAGCACAGTCAGCCTCCGTTAGCCCCTGTTAAGCCTGATTTACCTTGAATACCTTAACGGACTTTGTCCAAATAATTCCCAAAACAACTTTTAAGCCTAGAATTATCTCGAACTTCGTGCTAAACACCATATAATAGCTCGATTATGCATGGAAACCTACATTAAGCATAAAAACACAAATAATAATATTTCCAAAGCATAATTAACTCAAAAATAGCACAAAATAGAAGAAAATTTCAGGGAAAATTTGTGGAAATCTTGGGCTCATCACACCCCCAAACTTAAACTTTGATCGTCCCGAGCAAAGAAAATGAATTATGGAAATACTCGAGAACAATATGAAATGAAGGCGGCGCTCAATTAAGATCCCACAAGCATTACCATTTAAGAGATCAACCCTAAGATTATAAAATGCATAATAGAGGTATGAAATTGATTCATATGCTAGCAAACAATCCTCAAACAATCATTCAACTCATAAAACATTTTTTTTTTTACCCACAAGTAGCAATGTTCTAGCTTAGATTGAACGGCCAACTGAGATACCAAATGCAAGTCAAACCGAAAGAGTCATCAACAAATATTTTTTTCACAAGACATGGCAAGAACACACGACATGACAATATCAATAGGACTTTACAAGCTTGTAATGTTTGGCCAAGGTTTGGGCTACAAATGAAGGATAGGATAGCAAGTCAAGAGAGCAAAGAATTTAAAGTCTTCACATAATGACTAGCTTCATGAAAGCACAATTCTTCAATACCATAACCTCACTTCAACAACCCCTTAAATGTTAAACTTTGGGTTGAAAAAGTGTCTCAACTACCACAAACAATTAAGCACCACCTTTATATCTCCTTGAGAAAATTAAGAACAATGACATTTTATTTTTTTATTTTTCTTTTGTGGCCACCCTTTACATTTTCTTTTCTTTTCTTTCTTTTTCATTGCTTTCCAATGGGGCTCTTTTCTTTTCTTTTCATTTTTTTTTCACCACCATTCAACAACAAATTTCAAATTCCCAACATCAACATTAGTAAGAACAAAACCTTCATGAAGCATACACTTCCCAACAAGATTACAAAAATAAAATAATTCATTCCAAATCAAGCTTCTCTTGAAGGGCTACAACAAAAATGTATAGGTTCACGGGATAAGATAATGAGGGTATAAGAAATGAAGTCGAATGATGGTCATTGTGTGCTCTAGGCACACGTCATTCTTTATATGAGCTCAACGGGGACACTAGAGATTTTTGTGAGATAAATTGGATAGGATAGAGAAAGGCGTAAACGGTCCAAAGATGGCCTATATCATGCTTCTTGTCATACACACATACCCAAACCAAGCTTTTAATCATCAAAATATAACTCTCGGCATTATGACTCACAATATGATACTCTTAGACATGCACAACCATCACTAGATCAAAGCATAAAAATATTTTCATCATCAACTTGGGCATTATCTATCATGAATGAGGTGATGCTACCACATGAATCACAAACATATCCTCAACTATGCATATAGTAATCTCAAAATTGACTCCAAGAAAATAATGCAAGTATAACTCAAAGAGCGCCAAAAATGGAGAGATGAATGATCAAAGCATAAATAATTTGGGGCGTATAAAGCACAAGATTTTCAGAATTTTCAAAGTTCACTAACCAAACCATACTCCTAAACTTAAATTAAAAGGAGAAAGAAAGGAAAGAAAACTCTCACAAATTTGATTTCTTATGGAGTCCGGGCCGAAAAGATCCACTCCAAGAATCTCTACAAGCAACCTCTACAATAAAATCGTTAAACCCCTGCATCAAATCAAGCTCAAAAGAAAAAAGTAGGAACGCAATTATTGAAATAAAAAAAGGAGAAAATATTTTTGTGTGGGGACACTATGCACACCTCCCTACAAACCCACAAACTTGGGAGGGCTTCGAAAAGCGACTCAATATACAAAACGTATAAATACAAAAACAAGTAAACTAATTTAAAAAAACATGCTCAAAATACAAATAGCTTCGCTTGGTATCGATATTAGCATATAGGAGCAAAAATTAAATCATTCACCGGCAACGGCGCCAAAAACTCGGGCAAGATTACCCAGCCGTATCAAGTAATAAAGTGTACCTAAGTACAAGTTATCGATCACACAGGGAATGCGCATAATTTTCACTCTGACTAAGTACCAAAATTAGCCTAACTAATTATATTTGAGCGAAAAGATAATGAATTAAAATATAAAAATATAAACAACCTAGAAACCATTAAATCTACACTACTGCGGAGGTGGTTTGGCAACAACAAATCAAGATAAAAATATAGGAACACAATATTTCTAGTCTAGCCGGTGTTTAATTTAATCCTCTTTTTACTTTTCTTTAACTCAAGTCTTGGTAGTCGGACGCACTATAATATTCGCTACGGGCTCTCGCAACGTATAGCAAATCTAGCTACAACTCCTAGCTACAAGCTCTCGCTTCTTATAATATAGGAGGAAATAGCTGCATATCAAAACAAACACCCAATGACTGATCTACACACGATCTCCTCTCGGTCTCACGTAACGTAAACAATTATTGTGATTTTTGGAATTAATAGGACGGGCTCTTGCATCTTATCCTACAATTATAGTTATCATATAATGGTTCGTTACGCCACTAAAAGCATGAAGAGCACACAATAATAACCAAACGCATGGGTAATACTTCGCAAAAAGAAATTTTCTATATTTTTCTACAAGTCATGTTGGTAGTCGAGACAAATAAAATTGGTTAACTACGGGCTCTCGCATCTTATAGTCAACCCTAACCTCCCCGACCTCGTGAATGGCTAAGGTGGTTCGATCGCGTGTCAAACCTAGTCTCAATATGGCTATCGGTGTGTGTCACAAAACACCAACTATTAAATTGATTGGTCCGAAATATAAAGGTAGCTCTCGCGGATCCTAAATATTTCTAAAATCATTTAATTATTGGTTAAATAATTAAAGGCATTAAGTTCACAAAATAATAACCAACATAAATGTATACTAAATAAAGAGATAGATTAAATTAAATCACTACATTTAACATAGAAAAATAATTGCATTCCATAAATATTTTAAGTATAAACCAATTCTTCAATTACAAATGTAATCAACCCAATAAATTATAACAACTATCTAAAATAGAGATAGGAAGAATTAAACCGATCGAATCACGTTCCGAGGTTGAAATCATTTGTAAATGCATCCTTGGCCCTTAATTTGAAGCTCAAAACCTTCATTGTTGGACAATTTTTGGAAACATGGAGGAATTTTGGTGGAAATGGGGGTGGTGCCCCATTTTGGGAACAAAGTCCCGAAATGGAGACTTGGGAGAAAAAATGAAGGCTACCTGGAATTTAAATGGGGAAGGCAACAAGAGAGGGCAGGCCAGAGGGTAAATTAGGAAGCACAAAGGAGGATTAGGAGCAAAAAAGGGAAGGGAAATGGCTTTGGGTCACGGCTGGGGCAGGGGTAGCCAATTGGTGGTTCGCGGGTCAACCAGGGGAAATGGGCTAGGGAATGAGAGTGAAGATGGGCTGGATTGCGGCTTATGGGCTGGATGGATTGGAAGTGAGCGCGGGCTGACTCGGATCCAGGAGAAAGAACACGCAGGTCAAGCCTTGGCTGGGAGCGGCAGAGCGTGTGACACGTGGCACCACATATCTTCGACAGCGAGCAAGGGATTTTGCTGAAATTTCTCCGGTGCCCCTGATGATCTGAAGAAGGCTAGCGCTTTCCTTCCCTCAGCCAGATCTTCATTTTAGTCCTTTGTTAGCCTGACCTCGACCCAGTTAGCCCCCTGTTAAGCCTGATTTGCCTTGAATACCTTAATGGACTTTGTCCAAATAATTCCCAAAACAACTTTTAAGCCCAGAATTGTCTTGAACTTCATGCTAAACACCATATACTAGCTCGATTATGCATGAAAACCTACATTAAGCACAAAAGTACAAATAATAATATTTCCAAATCATAATTAAATCAAAAATAGCACAATATAGAAGAAAATTCTTGGGAAAATTCGTGGAAATCTTGGGTTCATCATTCACCACAGATTTTACACCTCACAGTGTCCTGATACCTCCTAAGTTTGTTGGGCTTGCCTTTGCTATCATCCAACTGCCTTATTCTTCTTCTTTTGGGTCTGCCAGGCATTTGTCCAATTGGCTGTGGAGGGTGCATTTGTAGATTGGTTTTGGGCCACATGTCAAAACCCCACATTGGAAACACCATGTGCTCATAAGACTTCATGTAGGTCTCCTTCTTGTACCAGTGGGCCACATAATGCTCAGGATCAAGTTGGTTGTGATTTAAAGCAGAAATTGCATGTGGACAAGGGATACCTGACAGTTGCCACTTTCTACAAGAGCATACTTTACTATTCAGATCCACATCATACTGATCCCCATGTATCCCTCTCACCTGGTCCTTTCTTATCCCAGCCCATACACAAATGAACCCATGTGATTCCTTTTTGTTTTTGTCCAACTTCTCAATTATCCTTGGACATAATAACCCTGGATGGTCCCTCATTTTTTCCCTACATTTCTGCAACCTTGACATCATATACATCCTAATCCACTCAAGCAAATCTAAGATAGGCTTACACCTTGCTTTCATAATGCAAGAATTAAAAGTTTCACATAAATTATTTAGTATCATATCACAACATTGGTCTGTAGAAAAAAATGCCCTACTCCATTGTGCAGGTGTTTTCCCAGCCAGCCAATCATAAGCCAATGTACTCTGTTGCTTCAATTTTTCCATCTCAATGTTGAACTTCTGAATATATGAGGCTTTAGCACATTCATACAACTTTTTTTTCAAAGCATTACCCTAAATTTCAGTTTGAAATTATCATGAAGATGTTTGACACAAAATCTGATTTCTGCATTAGGGACAAGGGCCTCTAGACTAGGAACAAGGCCCTTTTGCTTGTCCGAGATGAATGTCCAGTGGTATGAATTGACACAACCTATATCCACCAACAACAATTCCAAAAACCAACTCCAAGAGTCTCTGTTTTCCCCCTCAACAACTGCACATACCAATGCCCACATACCATTATTAGCATCAACCCCCACAGCTAAAAGTATCATCCCCTTGACTGGTCCTTTCAGAAAGCAACCATCCAACCCAATAACTTTTCTACAACCTTCTAAGAATCCCTTTTCAAACCCCCAAGGCATACATATGTTCTCTTAAACAAAGGCTTCTCATTCTCATGCTCACAAACTATTTCAACACTTGTTCCTGGATTTGACCTAATTAATTATTCCTTATAGTCCCACAAAGCCCCATACTGTTGTTCAAGAGTAAGCTCAGCATTCTGCCTTGCAAACTGTAAGGCTCTGTAAGCACTGCTCCTAGACATCTGAATCTCAAACTCTTTCCCAACAGTATTAAAGAATGACTCGGATGGCCAAGTAGGGTTCAACTTGTATCTGTCAGTTTATTTATTACCAACCCACTTAGAGTTTACACATTGCACCTTCACCACCCTACTACATTTATGATTGTCCACAAATGTCCTAATTCTAAAGGTATTCTTTTCCCCACCTAGCTGTGAACCATAAATATACCAAGGACAACCCTTTTTACAATTAGCACTCACCTTCACTCTATCATACTTCACAAATCTGATTCCCTTCCCAATTTTGACTGCATAACTCCTTACAACATTTTTAAATTCATTATGATCTGTAAATTCCATTCCCAACTCAAACTTAGGGTTTTTCATGTCTGTTATTGGATTGAATCTCTTGAACTTAGGAGTAGGTTTCCTGCACATTACTTTTCTAAGGTCCTCTTCCTCAAAATCTGAACCATCAAGGCTTTCAAACTCATCAGAATTATCCTGATCTCCTTCTGGTTCTGGGTCAACATCAAAGTCATCTAGGCCATCCAGAAAATCAAAGTCATCATTTGTTACCTTTCCCTTTCCTTTGTCTTGTACTACCTTAGACTTTCCAGTTTCTTGTGTTACATTTTCATCCTTATCCTTATCCTTACTCTCATTAAGGATCCACTCTTCATCATCAACTTCTACATCAGTATCCCCATATGCACTATCACTATATAATGAGCTATTGTATGAGATTCAATTCTTAGACCCTCTTGCAGAACCAGACGTATGTTCAGGGCCATGAATGAACATAACTATGAGAACTGAATTGTGTCAGGAAGATTCCTGTGTGAAGTATGTAATCGTTTACTCATCATGTCTACTGATCAGCTGGTAAAGTTAGCATGTTTTCACAAGGGAAGGTTCAAAGGTTAACACCTACCTATCCTATGCAGGTTTTAACTGTTGAAGTCTATCATCGTTATCGTCAATTTCCTTCATGTGGGGGATTGTTGGAAAACTAGTGTTTTTAAGTTAAGTAAATTGGGGCTTTGAGGCACTAATTTATTTGTGAGTCATTTGTGTAATGACTATGGTAATTGTGGAATT
Organism: Codonopsis lanceolata; assembly: GCA_013146195.2. Taxonomy (NCBI): domain Eukaryota; kingdom Viridiplantae; phylum Streptophyta; class Magnoliopsida; order Asterales; family Campanulaceae; genus Codonopsis; species Codonopsis lanceolata. The sequence goes on along the minus strand of CM028381.1, from coordinate 112,246,398 downwards.
ATGTTCTTCTCCGTGAGTACATAAGAATACTATATTTATTTGTCCAATTCGGATATCGGATGAATAAGTTATAGAGGTTTAAAGTAAGATATTGGAAATGTTGGAAGTGAGTTATCCCACATTGGAAAAATATGAAAGGCTTGAAGGGTTTATATACAAAGGCTCCCTTGTGTTTGGGTAAGCTTGTATAAAAGAACTATCCCTCCCGCGCCCGCAGGGGGGGTGCAAATCAAGGTCCAATTTGGCTTGGACTGACGTACTCGTGTGCCTGTACATGCGGACACGAATGTCGGACCAAATTGTGCTACCTAGACAAACCCGCCTTTTGCATATTTTTCTTTTGGATTTTAAATTCAATTTTCGTAACTCCAACATTAAAGAGCAGATTAATTTTGTCTTAATGTCTGCTTTAATTGAGTGGTTAATGGGCATAATCAAAACATTTTAGTAATTAAAACGTGTTGATTTTCTGGCCTATATAAAGGAACCATTCTCCACAACAGAGGACACAATGAACAGAGAACATGAAATTCCTCTTCCTTTTATACACCTGCATTTGCATTGCATATTGAGCATCTTCTTCTTGGCCTCCTGTTTGGTGATAGATTACGGACACGTATTCAGTTTGCTGGACCTTCAGTGCAAATTCATTCGGTATCACCGTTGTATCCTGGGAGACGATCGTCCCAAGTAAGAACTCCACGCACTTACAGGGAGTGGGACGAATAACGTTTCAAGGAAACTGTGTGTTACACAGGCCTCGGTCACGCTTTCCTTCCACCAGCAGACATTAATCTTCCACCGGCAGACATTAGTCCTTCCACCGGTAGACCTGCAGTACTTCCGCTAGCAGACCTTCACCAGAAGACTTAGTTCAAAGCTACCAGTAGACCTTCACCAGAGACTTGGTTCAAAGCTACCAGCAGACTTTCACCAGTAGACTTGGTTCAAAGCCACCAGCAGTTTTACAAAAAGCCACCAGCAGACTTTGTACCATGTCACCAGCAGACATCACAAGACCTCTGCAACCAGAAGCTTAACAGTTTTGTTTTCTTTTTATATTTTAATTCTGTAAGATTGTATTGGGTTTTACCCAACAATCTTGAAATGTTATCTTTTCTTCCAGTTATTATTGTTATTTCAGATAACAATAATCTCTTCTACAGAGAACTCTATAATCTTACAGATTATTGTCGTATTTCAGATATGACTAACGAGAACAATACATTAGCTCCTACTGCTGGAATTGGAATTGAAAAGACTATGACTGGAGACCCTTCGAACTCGAACCCTACTATGACCAATGCAGTAGCCATGGCTCAAATGGTGACTGTTCCATATCTACCGGTGAACCATAGTGAGAAACCGGAGAAATTCAAAGGGTTGAATTTCAAGTGCTGGCAGCAGAAGATGTTGTTTTACTTGACCACGCTTCATTTGGCAAGGTTTCGGGAAGAAAACCCTCCAAATGTTGGTGAAGATAGTGATTTCCAAGCTGTTAGTGCTTTGGATGCATGGAATCAAGCTGATTTCCTTTGCAAGAACTATGTACTGAACGGGTTGGAAGACTCGTTGTACGAAGTTTATCGTTTTAAGAAAACGACAAAGGAACTATGAAACTCTCTTGACCACAAGTACACCTCCGAGGATGCTGGGGCCAAGAAGTTCTTAGTTGGTAGATTCCTGGACTACAAAATGACAGATTCTAAATCAGTAATGCAGTCAACGAGGAGGCTGCAAGTGCTTTACTCTGAAATTGAAACAGAGGGAATGGAAATTAGTGAAACCTTCAAGGTGGCTGCAATTATTGAAAAATTGCCTCCAGCTTGGAAGGATTTCAAGAGTTACCTAAAGAATAAACGAAAGGAGATGACTATTGAACAGCTTGTTGTTCGTCTTTGCATAGAAGAGGACAACAGAGGCAATGATAAGAAAACGGTCACTTCTATGGCTGCCAAAGCCAATGTTGTGGAGCATGGTCAAAGCTCCAAAGGCAAAGGAAAGTTTGCTAGAGCTGAAAAAGGGACAAACTTAGGTCCCAAGGGAGGAGTTTATAAGAAGAAGAAGTTTCTTGGAAACTGCTACAACTGTGGAGGCATGGGTCACAAGTCCACGGTTTGCAAGAAACCAAAGAGGGAGCGTGAAGCCAATCTTGTGGATGTCATTGCTCAAGATGTGTCAGATATCAACCTTGCTGCGGTGATCTCTGAAGTTAATATGGTGGGTTCAAACCCAAATCAGTGGTGGATTGACACTGGTGCTACTAGGCACGTCTGCTCAAACAAGGAGATGTTCAGCACCTTTGAAGCTGCCGAGGATGGGGAAAAGCTCTACATGGGAAATTCTGTCACCTCTGATATCAAAGGTCAAGGGAAAATGGTCTTGAAGATGACTTCTGGGAAGGAACTGACTCTCAACAACATGCTCTATGTGCCTGAGATTCGGAAGAATTTAGTGTCCGGATCTTTGCTTGTGAAGCATGGCTTCTGTAAGGGTAAAATAGGCCATGCCTATTTTTACGTGTTTCCCCTTTCTTGGTCAAAATTCATATTTGACAAGTTCATGGTATTTTAGGACTTCACATCTTTAATTAGATTTTGTTGTGTTATATTTGGAACCAAAATCTTTTATTAGATTATGGTGCATCATTTTTGGAAATAAAATCTTATTTTAAATCCTTGTCAAACCGTGAATCTTGTCTCCTTTAATATTTGGTAACAAAATCCATGGATTTGGTAAGTTGTTAGTATTTCCTTATACTAATCCTTTTCCTTTTAGAAGATGGATTATTCTTTGCGTGCAGATCATCACATCGCTATATAAGGAGAAGCTGGGACACGGGTATTGATAGAGCTTGAGAGAGAAAAACAAAGCTATAAGCTGTGAGCAGATTCATAAAAAGTTCGAAGCGATTTTTCAGTCGGGCATCAGCTTGATTGTTACTCCTGATGTTATAACATCGGCAGTAACATTGAAGTTCTGGAAATCTGTTTTATCTTCCTGTTCCAGTTTTAGGAAGTTGTTTTATTTCTTCCCACGTTTGGTCTACCTTGTTTTCTGTGGGGTTTTTGTTCTCCAAGACGTGTTGTCTTGTGAGAGTGTTTTTGTTAGTGATTTCACAATAGTTTTTGTAAAACGCTTAATCTTTTTAGTGAGATCTTTGTGGCCTTGAGGCTAGGTCTACAAGCATAGTCTTGTAGATTGTTTTGGTAATCTTTTGCATTCAGTTCATTGTCTGATTATAAGTCTTCCGTTGTTTTGTTCATCTTAGACCATTGTGATTCCCATTGTAGCTACATCCACAGCTACATTAGAGATTGCATTGGTTTCTCTAGAGAATCCTAGCTTTTGTTCACTTTGAATTGGTATCAGAGCCTTCTCTTGACATCACTAAGAGTTGATTCTGGTCATAGCCGTGATGGATTCTCAATATGAGAATGTCGTTCGTCCTCCTACTCTGACTAATGCAAACTATTCGATTTGGAAAGTCAAGATGCGCATCTTCATCAAATCAATTGATGAAAGAGCGTGGCTTGCTGTCCTGAATGGATGGAGTCCTCCTAAAACTACTGATTCTGATGGTGATGTCAAGATCACCAAAGAATCTGAATGGTCTAATGAAGATAGGAATACTGCGTCTTTTAATTCAAAGGCTTTGTCTGCTATATATAAAGCTTTAGATGCTAACACCTTTAGGGTGATTACCAACTATGAATCTGCTAAAGATGTTTGGGAGGCCCTTCAGACCTTGTGTGAAGGACCTGCCAGTGTTCGCGCCTCTAAATTAAGATTGCTCACCACACAATTTGAAAATACCAGAATGAATGAGTCTGAATATATTATGTCATATTATGGTAGACTTCTTGACATGTCCAATTCTGCTCTTGCTTTAGAAGATCCCATCACTAATGAACGTCTTGTCAGCAAGATGATGAGAACTTTGCTTGAAAGGTTTAATATCAAAATATGTGCTATAGAGGAAGCACATGATATTGACAAGATGAGTTTTGAACGATTGGCTAGTATCCTTCAAAACTTTGAATTGAACCTGAATGATCAAATCAAACAAAAAGGCAAATGGGCATCATCTTCTACACATATTGTGAAAAATATTGCTATGCCTGCTCCTATTGATATCTCATCTGACTTACTTGATATTCAAAAAGATATTCATGAGTCTGATTTTGGAGAAGAATCTATAGCTCTTTTGACTACCAAATTTCGAAATTTTTTGAAAACTAAGAGTCAAAATAGAACTCCATCATCAAACTCCAAAAACAATTTTAAACCTGATTCTGGCAAATATGCTCTCAAGGAAAATTATTTTCAAACTCCAGAAAAAACTTTCACCAACCCTTTTGCTTCAAAGTCTTCATACAATGGAAATCATATTGATTCCATTCAATGTAGAGAGTGTCAAGGGTATGGTCATTATGCTAACCAATGTGCAAATACTTTAAGGAAAAAGGGCTTAAATTTTTCAGCAACTCTGAGTGATAGTGATGGAGAAGATCCAGGTGATCTTATCACTCTCACTGTTGTTTATGATTCTGAAACTGACAGTGCATGTTCTCTGTTCAATGTGACTTCCAATGTAGCTACATCCGAAGTCACATCGAGATGCGATGGACGAAAGCGAGGATGATCTCTCTTGTTTTAACTCCTCGGTCCGGAAGATGGTGGAGATTCGTCGATTCTTTGGAAGGTTACAAGGAATTATACAAGGATTGGGAGAAACGAGCTCACCAAGTTACATTGCTTGGTAAGGCAAACGAGCTGTTGAAAAAGACCAATGAAGATCAGAAAGATTGCATTATAAGGCTGGAAAGCTTGCTAAGCAAAAAGGATGTTGAGATCGAAGGGTTAAAGGAGCAGCTCATTCAAGCAAATGAAACCATCACTAAATGGAATTCAAGCCAACAAAAAATGGACGAGATGCTTAATTCAGGTAACTCATCCAAGGAAGGTATTGTTTTTGTACCAAAAATATTTGTGAGAGAAGGTGAAGGTACATCTGAACCTAAACAGCCTTCACAGAATTTCCAGAACACAGATTTCTTTGAAAAGTCAAAATCAAGAAAGAAAAACTTTGTGTCATTTTTGCCATAAGCCTGGTCATATACAACCTTTCTGTTTTCTGAAAAAGGCTATATATGAAGATGAAGTGAGGCGGGATTTCTTGGTAAAAAATCAGATGCAACATCGAATGAAACAGCCAATGCAACATCCAATGCAGCAACATTGGAAGTCACATTCGAAGTCACATCAGAAATCACATCCTCAGAAAAATCAACCTAAATTTTTTAAACAGATGTGGGTTCCCAAGGGCAGTAATGACAAAGGCAAGTCCAAATACTGTGAACTATTTGACATATGTCCTGGTGCAAAATTGTCCGATGATGAGATGTGTAATGTAACCTTCACTTCTTTAAAATCTCATATAGCTGGGTCATGGTACTTTGATAGTGGATGCTCTAGACATATGACAGGTTCTATTGAGAATTTGAAGGACTATGTGAGCATCAATGGTGGTTCAGTGACCTATGGAGGAGGTGCCAAGGGCAAGATAATTGGCAAAGGCACTTTGAATGTTGAAGTTCTTCTAAATCTCACCAATGTTTATCATGTGGAAGGACTTAAAACAAACTTGATCAGTATAAGTAAATTATGTGATGATGACCTTCATGTAAGGTTTGATAAAAATTCTTGTGAGGTTTTTGATCAAACTAACAAGTGTCTTCTGACAGGTACAAGGTCATCTGACAATTGTTATATGTTCAACATTAACCAATCATGTCACAAAGCTAGTCTTGACATTATAGATCTTTGGCATAAAAAACTAGGACATATGAGTTTTCGTAAGCTCCATGAGCTTGTGAAACATGATGCAGTAAAAGGGTTGCCAAACTTGGATAAAAACTATACAAAGGTATGTGGTCCCTGTCAAAAAGGTAAGCAAACCAAGGCCTCTCATTTACCAATATCTCAGTGCTCCACTTCTAGGTGTCTTGAGATGATTCATACAGATCTCATGGGTCCTATTGAGGTAGAAAGTTTAGGAAAGAAAAAAATACACTTTTGTGTGGGTGGATGATTTTTCTAGATACACTTGGGTAATTTTCTTAAGAGAAAAATCTGAAACTTTTGAGGCATTTAAAATCTGGTATACCCGTGTTATGAACTTGTATGATCTAAAGCTTATTAGAATTAAATCAGATCATGACACGGAATATGAAAACTCCTCATTTTCTAACTATTGTGCCTCTAATGGCATCTCTCATGAATTTTCTGCTCCCAAAACTCCACAACAAAATGGAGTGGCGGAAAGAAAGAATAGGACACTTCAAGAGATGGCAGGGTTATGTTGACCTCAAAAAAATTGGCAAAAAGGTTTTGGGCTGAAGCTTTAAATACAACTTGTCACATTGGAAATAGGGTTTTCTTGAGACCAGGTAGCACAATGACACCTTACGAAATCTTGCTAGGAAATAAACCAACCTTAAAATATTTTCATGTTTTTTGTTGTGTGTGCTACATTCTCAATGCTAGAGATCATCTTTCTAAATTTGATTCTAAAAGTGACAAGTGTGTTTTCATGGGATACTCTACTAATAGTCGTGCTTACAGAGTCTTTAATCTTATGACTAAGACTATTATGGAATCTATGAACATTGTCTTTGATGATCTAACGGATCTTGGCCACAAAACCATTGAAGAAGATGTTTCAGGTATTCTTGATTTTGGAGATATGATCGAGAACCGACATCCGAATCCAGGTGAACCCGATCAAGCGAAACTTCTGGTCGGGGAGAAAATTCAAAAAGTTGAGGCGAGAAAAATCGGATCCTAAAGCATTTCGGTTCAGTGCATGCGAAGTTGAATGTAGCCGGATGTTATAACATTAGGCGACATTGAAGTCTTTGGAATTGTTTTTGTCTTAGTCTTTGTTTTAGGAAGCTATTTGTTTCTTTCCATGTTTGTTATACCTGTTTTTCTGTGGGTGTTTTGCTCTCCAAGACTTGTTGTCTTGTGAGAATGTTTTGTTTGGTGATTTCACATAGTTTTTGTAAAACAATTAATCCTTTTTAGTGAAATCTTTTTGGCCATGAGGCTAGATCTACAAGCATATGCTTGTAGATTGTTTGGTAAACCTTTGTGCTTAAATTCGGGCTTTATTTTAAAGTCTTCCATTGTTTTACTTTTTCTGGCCATTATGACTTCCATTATAGCTACATCGGCAATTACATTGGAAACTGCATTGGCTGCAGTTTTTGGAGAATCCTAGCTACTTGTCTCAATTTTTCACTAATAGAGGACTTTTAGGAACACTTTCTTCTGCCTCACCTTATTTCAGAGACCTTATTTATGAATTCTATGCAAATTTAGAAAAACGAATCTCCTCAGTTTCTGATCCTAGGTTTGAAAAGGTGTTTGTGTGTGGTAAATGGTATATGTTCTCCTCTTCCTTCATCAATAATTTGTTCAAAACTCCTCAGATTGGTCCTTTTTCTATGACTTCAGATCTTAATATGTGTGCCCTTGAACTAACTGGAGGAACCTTGCATAAGTGGCCTGGAAAGGGCTCTTCTATTAGCACATCCTAGCTATCCTCCTTTTATGCACTCATGCACAAAATCTGTTGTGCTAACTGGGCACCCACCACTAACACCAACACCTTAACTGAAGAGCATGCTAGAGTTTTATATCAGATAGGAACAAACAAGCCTTTTGATTTTGGAGATTTTGCATTTAAGAAGATCACCTCTCTAGCTGAGTCTGAGGGTGACAAAAGATCCCTGATTTTTCCCTCTCTGATATACAAAATCTTAGTGTCTCAAGGTTATTCACATGTGGCAGGAACTAGGCTAACTCCTATTCTTGATCCTCTCCACATTTCTGCAAAACTTCTGAGAGGAGATAGGGTTATTAATCTGCCCCTAGCTTAACCCTATGTTCCTGTTTCTTCAGTTCCTCTTGCTTCTGTTCCTGGTTCATCTCAATCACAACCATCTGTTCATCCTTTTGTCCATGTTACTTCCAATGTAGCTGCATCAGCTACCTCTTCTTCATGCATCTCAGATCTTCCTTCTCCTCCCATATCCATTGCTTTCATTTCTAAACAGTTGAGTATGGTAAATTCTCAACTGGCTATTCTGGCATCACAAACATCCCTCCTTCAGTCCTTAGCTACCCAATATTCTTCTTGGTTGGCCCTTCATTCTGGCCAAATAGGGGGTGGTGTTCCAAGTGTTCCTGTGGTTGATGTTCCTGATGTTCCTGATTCTGCTCATGATACTTCTGCACCTGCTGCACCTGTTGTTCCTGAATCTGTTGCTGAGCAAGAAACTGAATCTGTTGCTGAAGAACAATGCTGAAGATTGTTTTTCTTGTGGTTGAAAATTGAGTGGTTGAAAATTTGAATCTGTGGTTGGGTGTATTTCTTAAACAATATTTCATGATTGGTCTATAATAACTTCTTAAATTGATTTCTGTTTGATGTGGATATGTAACTCTTCTTAACTGTTTTGAGACTAGTTGGTTATGGTTCATACAGCTTGGCTTTCATTATTCTTGTTTGGTGCATGTGTTCAGGGGGTGAGATTTTGGATATGTCTCTCTAACATTTGCAGGTTGCAATATGAGTTGATAATGGAACACTTGTCATTATATTTGACCAAAATTAATGCTCAACAAAGGGGGTGATTGTAAGGGTAAAATAGGCCATGTCTATTTTTACTTGTTTCTCCTTTCTTGGTCAAAATTCATATTTGACAAGTTCTTTAATTAGATTTTGTTGTGTTATATTTGGAACCAAAATCTTTTATTAGATTATGGTGCATCATTTTTGGAAACAAAATCTTATTTTAAATCCTTGTCAAACCGTGAATCTTGTCTCCTTTAATATTTGGTAACAAAATCCATGGATTTGGTAAGTTGTTAGTATTTCCTTATACTAATCCTTTTCCTTGTATAAGATGGATTATTCTTTGCGTGCAGATCATCACATCGCTATATAAGGAGATGCTGGGACACGGGTATTGATAGAGCTTGAGAGAGAAAAACAAAGCTATAAGGCGTGGCTTGATTCATAAAAGTTCGAAGCGTTTTTCGGTCGGCCTTCTACTGATTGATTGTTGCTTCTGATGTTATAACATCGGCAGTAACATTGAAGTTCTGGAAATCTGTTTTATCTTCTTGTTTCAGTTTTAGGAAGTTGTTTTATTTCTTCCCACGTTTGGTCTACCTTGTTTTCTGTGGGGTTTTTGTTCTCCAAGACGTGTTGTCTTGTGAGAGTGTTTTTGTTAGTGATTTCACAATAGTTTTATTAAAACGCTTAATCTTTTTAGTGAGATCTTTGTGGCCTTGAGGCTAGGTCTACAAGCATAGTCTTGTAGATTGTTTTGGTAATCTTTTGCATTCAGTTCATTGTCTGATTATAAGTCTTCTGCTGTTTTGTTCATCTTAGACCATTGTGATTCCCATTATAGCTACATCCACAGCTACATTGGAGATTGCATTGGTTTCTCTAGAGAATCCTAGCTTTTGTTCACTTTCAGCTTCTGAGTTGTTTTTGAGTCTGATATGGTAACTTTAGCTAAAAAAAAGAATGTTTGTAGACAAAGGATATGTTAATGATGGGCTGTTTAAGCTATCTGTAATGGTTGTCAAGCCTAAGAGCAGTAATAATAAGAACAAATCTTCTGTTTACTTGCTTGAGTCTTCCAATTTGTGACATGGTAGACTAGGACATGTTAATTATGGTACTTTACGTAGACTAATTAACATGGGTTGCATACCAAAATTCCAAATTGATAAAAATCACAAGTGTGAAACTTGTGTAGAAGCAAAGTTAACAAGAACGTCCTTCCATTTTATTGAAAGAAATAGTGAACCACTTGGATTAATTCACACTGATGTGTGTGATTTTAAATCAACACAATCATGTGGTGGGAACAAGTACTTCATAACTTTTGTTGATGATAGCACAAGATTTTGTTATGTGTATCTTCTTAAAAGTAAAGATGAAGCAATAGAGAAGTTTATTCTCTATAAAATTGAAGTTGAGAATCAACTTAACAAGAAGATTACGATGTTAAGAAGTGATCGTGGAGGTGAATATGAATCGTCATTCGCTGAATTTTGCACTAAGCATGGAATAATTCACGAAACTACTACACATTATGCACCTCAACAGATTGGCATTGCAGAACACAAAAATCGAACTCTTAAAGAGATGATGAATGTCATGTTGTTAAGTTCTGGATTATCACAGAACATGTGGGGAGAAGCTGTGCTGTCAGCTAATTACCTTTTAAATAAGGTACCCCGCAAGAAGCTTGACAAAAGCCCTTACGAGATGTGGCATGGAAGAGTTCCATCCTACAAATACTTGCGAGTGTGGGGGTGTCTTGCAAAGGTTGCTATTCCTTTACCTAAAAAGGTGAAAGTAGGACCAAAAACTGTTGATTGCATATTCATTGGTTATGCACATAACAACAGTGCTTATCGTTTTCTTGTGCACGAGTCTAAGATAGAAGACATACACAAGAATACAATAAGGGAATTTCGAAATGTTTTTTTCTTCGAAAATGTATTTCCTTGTAAGAGAAATTATGAGTCTAACTCATCCAATTGGGTACATGCTTCGGAAGAAGAAGAACAAGAAGAGAATGAGCAAGAAGAGGTGGAACCTCGACGTAGCAAAAGAAGTAGAGTAGAAAAATCTTTTGGTCCAGATTTTCTTACCTACATGCTAGAAAGTGAACCTCAAAGCTACAAAGAGGCCGTGAGTTCCTCCGAGGGACCTCAATGGAAAGAAGCCATTAAAAGTGAAATTGATTCCATTCTTCAAAATCACACTTGGGAACTAGTGGACCTCCCTCAAGGAAGTAAACCATTAGGGTATAAGTGGATTTTCAAGAAGAAAATGAAAGTAGATGGAACAATTGATAAGTATAAGGCTAGACTTGTAATTAAAGGTTACAGACAACGTGAAGGCCTTGATTACTTTGATACTTATTCTCCTGTTACGAGAATAACCTCCATTAGATTAGTACTTGCTATTGCCGCATTGCGAAATCTGGAAGTACATCAAATGGATGTAAAGACTGCATTTCTAAATGGTGATTTAGAAGAGGAGATTTACATGGAACAACCAGGGGGTTTTCTGCTCCAGGGCAAGAAAACAAAGTGTACAAGTTGGTTAAGTCTTTATATGGCTTAAAACAAGCACCAAAACAATGGCATGAGAAATTTGACAATGCCATGTTGGGTTGTGGATTTAAGATCAATGAATGTGATAAATGTGTATATGTAAAGGACACTGTAAATGGCTACGTCATTTTATGTCTTTACGTAGACGACATGCTTATCATTGGTAGCAATGATAATATGATTAAATCCACAAAAGACATGTTAAACTCGAAATTTGACATGAAAGATATGGGGTTAGTTGATATAATCCTTGGTGTTAAAGTTTCTAGAATTTCAAATTGACTTATTTTAAGTCAGTCACACTATGTGGATAAAATTCTAGCAAGGATGACATTGCAATAGCTAGAACTCCCATTGACACAAGTCTACATCTATCAAAGAATAGAGGTGAGACTGTTTCTCAGGTAGAATACTCGAGAATCATAGGAAGTCTGATGTACTTAATGAGCTGTGCAAGGTCAGATATTGCCTATGATGTGAGTAGACTTAGTAGATATACGAGTAATCATGGGACTGATCACTGGAAAGCGATAGTCAGAGTACTAAGGTACTTAAGATATACTCGTGATTATGGACTGCACTATACAAGAGATCCAACAGTGATCGAAGGTTATACAGATGCTAATTGGATTTCTGATATTAAAGACTCAAGGTATACTAGTGGATTTGTATTCACTTTGGCAGGTGCAGCCATATCATGGAAATCTTCTAAACACTACTGTAATAGCTAGATCCACGATGGAGTCTAAGTTTATAGCTCTACATAAAAGTGGTGAAGAAGCTGAGTGGCTACGCCAATTTATAGAAGATATTCCAAGATGGACAAAACATGTGCCAACAATTTGCATACATAGTGACAGTCAATCAGCTATTGGTAGAGCACAGAGCAACATGTACAATGGTAAGTCTAGGCACATACGCCGTAGACATAATACCATTAGACAACTACTCTCAACTGGTGCTATTTCTATTGACTACATGAAGTCAAAGGATAATATAGTGGATCCGTTAACCAAAGGGTTAAATCGAGAGTTAGTTGAAAAGTCATCAAGAGGAATGGGTCTCAAACCTCTTGAAAAATAAATCTATACGATGGAAACCCAACCTAGTTGACTGGAGATCCCAAGATCTAGGTTTAAATGGACAACCTAATTGTAAAAAGATTTTGAGTCACTGTGGGGGATTCATCTCTTATCAAGTGATAAGTGTAAGTAAGAGGATAAGCATATGACTTTTAATGATTCTTGAGAATCACCTATGTGAGAGAGAAGTGGGGCCGCTTCGAAGAGAATTGTATGAAACTTAATTCTTAGACCCTCTTGCAGAACCAGGCGTATATTCAGGGCCATGAATGAACATAACTATGATAACTGAATTGTGTCAGGAAGATTCATGTGTGAAGTATGTAATCGTTTACTCTTAAGGCAGAACAGTTCAAAGACATCATGTCTACTGATCAGCTGGTAAAGTTAGCATGCTTTCACAAGGGAAGGTTCAAAGGTTAACACATACATATCCTATGCAGGTTTCAACTGTTAAAGTCTATCATCGTTATCGTCAATTTCCTTCATGTGGGGGATTGTTGGAAAACTAGTGTTTTTAAGTGAAATAAATTGGGGCTTTGAGGCACTAATTTATTTGCGAGTCGTTTGTGTAATGACTATGGTAATTGTGGAATTATGTTCTTCTCCGTGAGTACATAAGAATACTATATTTATTTGTCAAATTCGGATATCGGATGAATAAGTTATAGAGGTTTAAAGTAGGACATTGGAAATGTTGGAAGTGAGTTATCTCACATTGGAAAAATATGAAAGGCTTGAAGGGTTACAAAGGCTCCCTTATGTTTGGGTAAGCTTGTATAGAAAGAACTCTCTCCCACGCCCGTAGGGGGGTGCAAATCAAGGTCCAATTTGGCTTGGACCGACGTACTCGTGTGCCTGCACATGCGGACACGAATGTCGGACCAAATTGTGCTACCTAGACAAACACGCCTTTTGCACATTTTTCTTTTGAATTTTAAATTCAATTTTCATAACTCCAACATTAAAGAGCAGATTAATTATGTTTTAATGGACAGATTAATTATGTCTTAAAGTCTGCTTTAATTGAGTGGTTAATGGGCATAATCAAAACGTTTTAGTAATTAAAACGTGTTGATTTTTTGGCCTATATAAAGGAATCATCCTCCACAATAGAGGACACATTAAACAGAGAACACGAAACTCCTCTTCCTCTTATACACCTCTTCTTGGCCTCCTGTTTGGTGATAGATTACAGACACGTATTCAGTTCGCCGGACCTTAAGTGCAAAGTCATCCGGTACCACCGTTGTATCCTGGGAGACGATCGTCCCAAGTAAGAACTCCACGCACTTACAGGGAGTGGGACGAATAACGTTTCAAGGAAACTGTGTGTTACACATGCCTCGGTCACGCTTTCCTTCCACCAGCAGACATCAGTCTTCCATCGACAGACATTAGTCCTTCCACCGGTAGACCTGCAGTACTTTCGATAGCAGACCTTCACCAGAAGACTTAGTTCAAAGCTATCAGCAAACCTTCACTAGAGACTTGATTCAAAGCTACCGGCAGACTTTCACCAGCAGACTTGGTTCAAAGCCACCAGCAGTCTTGCAGAGAGCCACCAGCAGACTCCGTACCAAGTCACCAGCAGACATCACAAGACCTCTGCAACCAGAAGCTTAACGGTTTTGTTTTCCTTTTATATTTTAATTATGTAAGATTGTATAGGGTTTTATCCAACATGTTCTACTCGGTGAGAGCATCAAAATGATATATTTATTTGTCCAAATCAAGTTTTGGATAAATAAGATATCAAGATTTAAAGTATAATACTTATTAAAAATTAATGTTTTTAGTGAAAGAAATTGTGCAACTTGAGGCACAAATTTCTTTACGTGTCATTTGTTTGTTGACAAAAGTAATTGTGCAAATGTGTTCTACTCGGCAAGAACATCAAATGATATATTTATTTGTCCAAATCAAGTTTTGGATGAATAAAATATCAAAGCTTAAAATATGGTGTTAAAAGTGATTCATTAGAAGTAATATTTCACATTGAAAAGTTTTATCTCACATTGGTTAGAAGTAACTAATCTGTAGAACCTTCAACCATACATTGTTGAGAACTAACAATTAAATCAAACAAAAGAAGAAACTAAAACTTAAATAAAAAAATGTTGACCATAACATTTTTTTATATACAAGACATTTCGATTAAGAAATCAAAAACCAAAGAGAGAAGGAAAGAATAAAGTTAGACTTTAATTTGAATCCACTAAAAGATTAAAAATTGTTATTTATCGATGCCCTTGACCCAATGGCCCAAATCTAGAATTGTTGGATAACCCACAGACATTTCGAGAATGATGTGGTATGCATATCGTTTATACCAACAACAGAATAAACGGTTGATATTCTAACTAAGGGGCTGTTCAAGGCTTCAAGTCAACTTTTGAGTATTTTGTTAGCAAGCTGAGATTACTTGACATTTACCTTCCTCTTCCCTCTTTGTACGTACACCACCTCCTCGTCGCCGCCTTAAATCCCAAACCTAGGTAGAAGGCTGGTGTTAATGAGTGATGTGGATCATGGGACGGCGACAATGGAGTTTTTTATTTTACAGAATAAAACATGTATATTTTTATATAATAATTTAGAGAGAAAAATTGAAAATTTTAGTTGAAATTTTCAATTGTTGTTTCAAATATTGTAAAAATTATAAATATTAATTCATTATTCAAGATATTTTATTATTGTTTAAATTGCTTTGTTTTAACTTAATGAGAGAAACTGAAATTCACGAAAAAGTTTCACATCTGTATGTTGAGTCGTTGACTGTTATATCACATATATTCTGACTTGAGAGTTTGTACGACATTACTAACTTTTTTTGGGTTTCATTTGTTGACTAATCGTGACATGCTTTGCTAGCATATTCCTTAATGGAAAGGAAAAAAACTTCATTAATTATGGAAAAGGAAAAAAAAAATATTCTCTCCTTTTCGGGCAAAGAGTCTCCGTTTGAAAGTCAAACTTTTTTAAGAAAATGACATTTTTAGTAGATTTTTAATAATAAAATACTCCATCCGTCCCAAAATAATTGTCTTCTTTGAAAGTTTCCTTTTTAGTACATCACTTTTACCACTTTACCCTTACTTTTTCTTCTTACTTTAATTTTGGGCCACATATTCATGGGCTTTAAAGAAAACCATACACTATTCCAATATTAATAATTCAGTCAAATGTGTTTTCTTAAATTGTGCGTCAAGTCAACCCAGACGATAATTTTGGGACGGAGGGAGTAACACTTTTATACTTTAATTTTTGAAAATGGACTTTTTAAGTGAAATATCTCAAAATTGAATAGTAGACTTTTTACCAGAAATGAAAGAAGTAACTCATAAGATACTACCTTTCCATACTGATTGGAATTATAAGTGAATCAAATGAGGGTGACATTAATTTGTTGCAATTCTTGTTAATTTATCAGTGTTTAACTAAATTTCTTGCAAAATAGGTGAGTTTTGGAGGACAGACTGTTTTATGTGAGTTTTGTATGAGCTCAATGTGAGTTTATATAAGACGGGTTGTCACAATTTATATTGTTTAAGATTCTTAAATATATATGTGAAGGGAAACCAAAGGACAATTTCTGTCTCGTGATTACCAATCCATCAATCAAAATTGAAGGCATAGAAACATGAGAAATATTTCATCTTCAAGAGCATTGATTTAGATTAGAGCTTTCATTTAGCTAATGATTTTAGGTGGGAAATTAGTGTATTAGGATGAATGTATCATTATATATATATATATATATGTTAGTCGTAAATTTTTTTAAATATAAGTCTTCTACTATTGACAATAGAAAAAGTTATATATACTAATACTAATACCCCTTATCATATTGATTATTATTATGTATTATTATTAGCTAATGGCTAGAAAACTAAAAATTTTAAAGCTCCCACATGAATACTTTAGAATGAAGATTTATTCATAATACTCCCTTGCCGTCTTTTCGTTGTTTCATTTTTTGAGGTGCACCATATCACCTTGGCCCTTAGTCATCACCCAAAATTTGAGATGTTAAATTGGGTTGGCTCTAGCCCTATAGGGTCACGTATTAAATGAGTTATTTAAACGGCCCACTCAAATCGCAGCCCCTCCTCTAACCTTGTAGGGTACAGTTTAACATGGTCAGCCCTATTAACACATGATATCTTATTTAAATCAAAAAATTCAAAATTAAGTAAAAAGCGTATTGATGGATAAGTGATAACGATTAACAATAAGAATTAAAAACATGAAATCGAGTTTTCTTTTAAAAAAATATCTTCTTCAACATCATTATCCTCTTTATCTATAATAATAAAATAACATAAAATAAATGTTGGTAAGAAGTTAATACAATCAAATATTTTAATCAAATAGTAAAATATAATACTAAGGTCAACCCGTTTAGCACATAATTTAAATGGGTTGGATTTTTCCGACCCTAACCCTTTCCGATTCTCGATTAGCGGGGTCAACCATGCGGTTCTTGGCCCTTTTAACATATCTAGTTATGTATCCAAAAATCTTATTTTGACCAATTTTGGAAACTTATGTCTTAGAATTGTACTTATGACCATCTTTGGGTTTGGCTTTCATCAAATACATATACATCGTCACAAAGCTAACAGTGGATAGACATTGGTTTACCAAATGAAATGATAATATATATTATACATTTCAATTTCAAACAAACAAGTTGAGGATGATTAAGTAGTGTATGGTGCCATCCTCAAGTCCTTATACTTTTGAGAGGTTGTGGGTTTGAATCTTGCTTCTAATATTTTGAACCCTCATTTTAGCCAAAAGTAAATCTTTCAGCCCGCGGGCCAGCCCAGTTTGCCCGCGACCCTGTAGGGTCAGGCCGTTTAGCTCGTTTATTAAAAGGGTCTCGATTAATAGGGTCGACCCTAAAATTCTCGACCTTTTTAACATTTCTACCCAAAATATTGTCTTTATTCGACATTTGCTCTCCCATCCTCTTTTGTTGTGGAAATAAGGGTTTAAGATGTGGTGTTTGCTTAGTAACAACCTAAGGAAATGGTATTCAAGTTAGTGGTGGTAATTATGAAGTACGTTTTTTTATAATTTGAACCAACAATGTATAATATGTGCACAATGTTGGTAGTATTTTCCTTGAAAGTTTGTAGGACTAACTTTTATGAAGCTTGATTAGCTTCTTCCTAGAATAGGACTTTAATGAGTATTGGTCGATCTATGCATACACAATAATTCTTTTGGAATGTATATGTTGGGTAGAGCTGGCAATGGGATGAGACTATCTAGATCCAGTGGGTGACAAAGCTATTTTTTGGAATGGGTTGGACCGAAATTGAATGGACCTATCATAATGCTAATTTGGCACGATCTGTCTTAGGCCCATGGGCTACAGCCCTAGTCCAAAATAAAATCAAAGGTGAAATTCGGGCCAACTCACTTTTTGAAATTTCTAACATCTCAAGTCCAATGTTTTTATTTACAATTAAAAAATACCACTTTTCGAAATATTGTTCCAAAAATGTCATCATCTCTTTCAACAGCTCCGACAACACACTTTGGATTCGAAAATTATCATTGTTGGGCAAGGAAATGGGGATCGACCTGTCCGGTCAGGTCGAGGGGGGCAACACCCTTTTGTGGGGGTTCAGGGGACAACGCCCCCGAAAGGTAAAAGAGTTTTCTGAATCATTAACTACGAAATTTTAATGAAAATGTGTTGGATTGAAAGATTTCACAGTAGGGACAAAGACGAAGAAGGGGAATAAGAAGGTTTACGACGGATGAGAATGAAGAAAAAATTGAGGACATGCTATTTCATTACGATTTTGAACCGCGGTGCAATTAGACTAGACAGTTAAACTATTAAACAGCGGTGCAAAATTAGACTAGACAGTTAAACTATTAAACTGCAATGCAAAATCAATACAATAAAATTGATGAATCGCGATGCAATTAGACTAGAAGTTAAACTATTGAATACAGTGCAAAATTAATGCAATAAATTTTATGAATTGCAGTGCATTTAGACTAGGAAGTTAAATTATTGAACCGCGATGCAATTAGACTAGACAGTTAAACTATTGAACCGCGGTGCAAAATTAATGCAATAAAATTGATGAATCACGATGCAATTAAATTGACAATTAACCTGCGATGCAAAAATTAATGCAATAAAATTGATGAATCGCGGTGCAAATATAATTACCTCCGTAGCGCGCTTACGGTTCATTAAAGGTATCGTAGTCATTTTGCTACAAAAAGTGAGTTTTCCGGTTGAAAAAAAAAGAGTACTTTAGCGATTAGAAACTTCAAAAAGTGACCCAACCCACAATTTCTTCTAAAATCAACCATAAAGTTATAAAATTTTAAAGTCCTAAAAACATGTGATGAAAATCCTAATGTATGTAACACCCGAAAAAATTCAATAATTTAATAAAAGAAATACGGCGTCATCAATAAAAATATAAAATCATGTTTTTGCTTTATCAGTTTTTTAATTCTTAACCAAAAGATTAAAAAAGATCAATACTGTAACATCCAATCATATAACACCAATTCAGAGTTGACTACTTGACATACAACTTTTGAATGAAAAATAAAAAAAGCACTAGCAATATGACAGAGTAGCAGTAAGACTTAACATTCACTCATCAAGATTAACAACATTAGAAGCTTTCATAGACAATTGTATCTCATCCACTTCTTATGTATCAGATTCTATAAGAAAGTAAAGAGAAATAAATATTATTCCCTATGTTCCACTTAAAGAGTCCCATTTGAAAAGTCTAATTATTAGAGGATATATTAATGCCATTAAAGTTAGTCATAATTACAAAAATAGTTAAACACAAACAATGTACTTACAACACAAGTGGATGGTAAAGATGAAATGTTATAGAAATTATAAACATAATTTTTTAAAATGAATTTTTAGAGTGAAATATCTCAAAATAGTATAGTGGATTCTTTGTCTGGAACAAAGGAGTATTAATTTACTGTTGCAAGTAAAGAAAAAGTAAAGTCTTTATATTATGAAAGAAAATAAAAATCAATAACTAAAGTTGAATAAAAATTATAAGAAATAATGATTATTAATTATGTATTTGTAATTTTGTATTAAATATACTAAAAATGTATTATTTTTTTTATAATTTGGATGGGCTAGGCCGGTCTGAAAAAACCCGAGTTTTTTATCCGAGCCCGACGAATCCATGGGCTTGTTTACATTAGTAACGCAAATGTAAAGTATCATTATCCATTTTAGTGTTTGTTTGGTGGAGTGTTTTAGCTAAAACGTTGGTAAAACATACAACTTTTTCTCTTTTAAAATATTTCAATGCAGCGTTTTAAAACGCAATGTTTTAAAAATGTGCAGCGTTTTAAAATGCCCAAATTTGGAGCGTTTTCAAAATATGCTGCATTTATAACTATTCTGTTTATAAAAATAGGGTTTTGAAGTAATTTATTAATTAAACGTGTTTACAAGAAAAAAAAATTACTTTTAAAAATGTTACGTTGTGAATAACCTTGTGTTTTTAAAACGTTGTGTCAAACGAGGCCTTAAAAAAATACCCGATTAGGAAGGAGTTAAGTGTACACTTGTGGCCTTGAATCGCCAAATAATCACAAAAAGGGGTCGGAGATAAATAGACAGTTGAGCAAACTTGGAGGGTCCTACAGCAAAAAAGTGCATCATTTACTAACTTCGAAAATTAGGGTTTTAGCCAAAGCAAACTGTTGCTAACGAGGGAAGAGAGAACAGGAACTACTGTTAGCGCCTGCCCAAAACCCTAGAGAAAAAGAGAAGCAGAAATCGAAGATGGACAAGAGCATGATTGGTGATTTGGACTCTCTTCCGGAGGAAGATAAGTTGCGAATGTCCGCCATGATCGACCAGCTCCAAATTCGGGACAGGTCACCCCCTATCTTTATAGATTTTGCCCCAAATTTTTTTATGAACTCGGTGCAGATATATTGTTGAATAGTGAGTTAGTTTTGTTTCTGAGTTCATATATTGTGATCATAAGATTCATGTAGAGCGATTAATGGCGTGTCGTTTCGTAATATTAAAATGTCTATAACTTGATATCTCACTTCCTATTTCATACACGAAAAAACACACATCTTTGTGAATGATTGCATATGCAAAAAAAGAGGTTATTAATTGGATCGTGCAGTGATGAGTATTTTGATTGGTCGAATGAGAATGGAAGTAATACTAGTGAAGGAAATGGATGAAAAGTGCGTTAAATTGTATTTGAACATGTAATTGTAATTGTGTGTCTGGATGATGCTATTATTTCTTGGGCCTAATTATGCAGCATTACGTCAGATTCATACCACACAATTTACACCTCAGTTTTCCGAGCTGGTGATGGGTAGTGTAATTACCATTTCACTGAATTTTATTTTTAGCAGGTATACTTATCCTTGGAACTTGCTACATTGGAGTAATTTCTTCATTTAATTACTGTTGATATCTTAGCTTGTCTTTTTTAATCTGTTACCTTGATCTGGTCCTCTGCAGGCCATGGCCGTCTCACAACTTTAATTGTGATTCAATTCACTAATCACCACTCACTATATGTCTCAATAGCTGGCTTGATAACCCCCTTCAACTGCTTAAGCATAAACGTAATAAACACATAATTAAAGGCCTTTGGTACCTCAGGTCAGATGCCATTCGCAATTCACGAAACAAAACTACACCAAGTTAAAACTGTGATGTCCTTTTTTCTTTCATATTCCTCTCCCCTGATTGCCAGGATGACTTTACCTATGATTGCGAAGTTAGTAGGAAATAACAGTCTCATTATAGGTAGTGCTGGAAGCCTGGAACTCAGTTTAACTTCTAGAATTTATTATAATGCCTATTCACATGTTCCTGTAATTGCTTGGCCCTTATACACTGTAATTGCTTGGCCCTTACACACTGGATATTTTATTTCTACCGGTACTGCTGAGAGTACCTGTAGGGGCAGATGACTAAATATCTCCCTGACTGGCCTTGGCCTGATTCACTGTTAATCTGCACTTGACCTAGCCCTTGCATTTTTATGTTCTTGTATCCATTTATTTCTAGAGCTAGTAGAGCTTCTAATTTTTTGGGCCTTGAGGAAGCATGTGAAATCATAGGATTCTTGTACTCTTGATTCTTTCAAGTACCAAATGATTTCAATGAGGTGTAAAACTGTATGCCACATCTGCTGCACTCATCTTGGAGAGACAAGTGGAAACAAAAGGGAACTAAGAAAAGAGATGTGCATTCCGTATATCTTTAAGTCCTTAATTTTAACGAGAACTGCACTAATTTCTTTGCTGAGACTCATTTTCAATTATAGAGTAACCCCTGATGTGTATTCAATTCTGTTGATATAAAGTCAATTGGATCCACTGGAAAAATGTTAATTTTCTTTGGTTTCTCCAATTATGGCACAGTACGAATAATGCCTTGATCATTTTCAACTGGGCCAATCTTGCAGCTTAAGGATGTATAACTCACTGGTGGAGAGATGTTTTACTGACTGCGTGGACACATTCCGACGTAAATCCCTAGATAAACAAGAAGAGAGCTGTGTTCGAAGGTGTGCTGAGAAGTTCTTGAAGCACTCCATGCGTGTAGGCATGAGGTTTGCAGAGCTCAACTCTGGTGCACCTACACAAGATTAATATGTTCACTGTATACTTATTTTGCAGTGAACTTTTGTAATGCTTACAAAGGTTCTGTGAGCAGTTCATATTATTTTTGGATTATTTTCATATTTGCGGTATGGTATGCGCTTATGTAGGTGATAGATTTGATGAAATACCTAATAAATTGGATTAATGCAAACGCATATTTCATGCATTTTGAGAAGGGAATAAATGCCTTCTCCTGTGTTCATTCTATGATCCTGACTTCCAATTTGTTGGTTAAGCTGCTTTCTTGTTTGAATCGAAAAAAGAAGTTTGGCTTGCCTTCTAAGAGGGTTAATTACTTTTTTGATCAACATATAAATTGGGGGTAGCTGGTTTGACCAACAAACTTTCAATATCAAAAAAGTATTTAACCCTTTCGAAGAAGAGGCAGGAATGCCGAAAATGTTATTACGTGGGGATCGGAAAATCAATATATGAGTTGGAGCTTAAACGAGCTTTAGTGTGTTGTTCTTGCTGGATGGTTTTAAACACAGATCACGAGTTCTGATCTCTTGGTGCGAAGATTTATATATTATAATTTAGCTCAGTCTTTCTGAAAAGTTAACTACTAGTTGTGATTCATTTTTATTAAATATAACTATCGGTCAGGATTAGAGCATGTGTTATAATTAAGATTTACTATTTTACTGTTTTATAGATATTTATTGTTTTACTTAGATCTTATCGCCTTAATTATCCAGTTTCTTCTATATGATTATCTCTAATTATCTTTAATGTTTTTAGTTTGTAGTTTCTTAATTGATTGTTATCATAATCAACTGAAATTTCAATTTAATTTTTATCTGGTCTATATGTAGGTTTTTTTTTAAAAAATTATTCGTAAGTTTTGTAATTAATTTTTATAATTTTAAATATTTGTATTTATAATTTCTTTCTTTTAAAAAAATCTGTGCTAACTTTCCCTTATTGGTCTGAAATCTTTTTGATTTCGATTTTGAATAGTTTTTTGTTAGTTCACTCCGTCTCATTTAATTTATTTTATGATTTGTCTGAGATTTTTATTTTTAAGTTTATTTCAATTAACATGTGTTGGGTTGGTGTGTGTGAGAGAGAATGTTTTTGGATGTTTAATTATACTTTTTTTTGGATGAATTACAAAATTTTATAGTCAATAAAATATGTTTTTTTTTTTAGTTTTTGGGATGTCGTCTTTGCTTTGTATAGTGTACATCGATTCAATATTTATAAAATCTCAAACATATATTAATTTATTTGTATCATTCTTACTTCATACACTAATGATCTTTATACTGATACCATGTTATAGATACGAACATGAAATCAAGTTTATACTTTATACTACTAAAAGAGTATCACAAATTGTGTGTTGGTCTTGCAATCATTTTTTGTAAAACAGATCATCTTTACCCGATTCACAGTGTGTTGGTGGATTGAGTTGTGAGAGAGTAAGACTCTCTTTTACGATTTAAGATCCGTAAGACCGTCTTACGATTTAAGATCCATAAGAACGTCTTACCGGAGACTTACTCTTTATGTAAATAAGACAAAAATTTAAGAACATATGGAGTATAAATTAATTTAGATTACTCCATTTGATTATACATAGAACTTTCACACCACTAATAATATATATATATATATATATATATATATATATATATATATATATATATATATATATATATATATATATATAAAGAGGTGCGATTTTTGGAAAGTTTCCGTTAAAATTCACTTTCCAAAAATGATAATATTATTATTTTGTTTAGTTGAATTTTTTGCTTTAGCAATTGAAACATTTTTTAATGGAAAATTAATATTGAACAAATGCATTAAACATGTTACCTCTCTTATAATATGAAGGGTTGTTAAGATTAACTTTAAAATGAATCTATTGAATATGAAAACACATTAAGTATATTTTGTGATCATGCATATATTTTATAATTTGATAATTAAAACACAATGAGTGCATAATTTTGAACACTCAACAGTATATAAAATAATATTTACATCCTTGAATAGAATTGAAATAACATAATTTGAATGAATTTGGTTAATTTACCGCTTTTTTAAATAAATGTCTAGAGTAATCTATACATATATAAAAGGAGATGAGTAAGTTTTGGAAAGTTCCCGCCAAAAGTGACTTTTTAAATTTAGAAACACTTCTAATTTGTATATAAGCTACTTTTTGTATTAGAAATTGAAAATATAAAATATCATTATTATGGTTGATTGGATAAATGATTCCAAAACCTCTTCGCCTTCTTATTTAGTATATATTAAGAAAAATATACATAGTAGAAACATGAGAGATAACAAAACCAATTTTTTTTATCAATTTCTTTACATCAATATTCAAGCTAGGAAAAATAAAGATGAAATAAAACAACGATTTTGAAACTAAATCATATACATACACTTTGAAGTAAAACTAATTCACAGACAATCAATTAATAATATTACCAAGATCTGACATTTAGTTCTCTATTTCATCATAACCAAAGTTATTATTTAAAAAAAATCTATAAAGTGAGATAAAACCAATTTTTTGAGACATCTAGCTACATGTAAAAAAAATAGAAACCTGATAATTTCTGATTTTTTTAATTACTTATACATGTTTTAAAAATTCAGATAAAAAAAGTACTAATGATGAAATTAATCAACATTCACATCGAATTTGTTTGGTAGTTGAACTAAATCACGAATTAAAATTAATAAACGAGTTTTAAAGTTAAAAATATATTTTGAAATATTTTTGGAAACATGAACATACCAACAAGTTTCCGATAAGTCGGTGGTCATAGCTTCCGTTGTCAGACTTTCTTTAGGTGATAACCTTGGGGTTGGTCATCTCTACAAATAATGTGTAAAAAAAATTGCAATGTGTGCTGAAACTAGGGTGAAAGTGTTTTCTTTTTGTTTATATACATCAACTAAAACAACGTGGTATTATGAGCGTTTACCGAGCCGCGGTCCAAAAGTTATCCATAACACGGTTCTGATGTCTATCCATCGTTCGTATGAATTTTTGGTTCATAATCCTTCACCCATCTCCTACATTTTATTTTCCTTGGTTATATACTATTTTAATTATTTTTTCTTTATGTTTGATTTTTAAATTGAACCATAATACTTGAATTATTTTTAAAAAATTACCAATTTTGAAGTTTTTAAGCTTTTATGACAAAACATGTTAGTATATCACAAACAATTTTTCCTTTGTCTGATATTATATACTCTATCAATTTTTTTAATATTAATGTAACTTTTATTTATATATATTTATTTGTATATATTTCAATATCATTTTTTTAATACGGGAAACATATCAATGAATTTAAATTTTGTTGAGACTCCAGAGTAGAGAATAAGAGAAAGTGAACCTCAATTCCATTGTTTACAATTGGAATTGTGAGTTTCAATGTAAACTTTATTGTTTATACCCAGAAAAAATATTAGAATTTGAATTGAACTGAAATTCTTAATATTTTTATTCTATAAATTGATTTTTTTTTCTCCAAAGGTAAAATATTTTTAAACCTAAAGACTCTTGGTTTTAATTAATTTTTTTATTTCTATTAATTTGCTTATACGTTTAGATTTTTAATTGAACTCTACATGAGAGCCAAACAAAATAATCTTAATTATAATGTTACAAAATTATGATATTCAATTCTACACATCAAACTCATAATCTTTATGTTGCAATCATTTGTGTAATTTATTAGCACTAAAGTTTTAACTATTGTATTGATATGAATATAGGTTTCGTGCATTGCACGAGTGCTTTGATTATAATTTTCTATGATTAACTTTAATTTTTACTGTACAAAGTAAACTGTTTTGATTAAGGACATGTCACTTCGATATCAATTTAAAGATATGTTAAAAAAGTTATTGTTTTTATTAACATGATTTTCTATAATTTGTTTTATATGCATATTGAACTCGTGATTTTTCATATAATTTTTCAATTATATGGTTATTATTAAAGTTTTATATTGTTTTATTTATATCAGTATTAAACCGTGCATTACACGGTTGTGTTCTAGTATATATAAAAACAAAAGTGCATAATTTTTAGA
The DNA here is from genome assembly GCA_013146195.2 of Codonopsis lanceolata. NCBI lineage: Eukaryota > Viridiplantae > Streptophyta > Magnoliopsida > Asterales > Campanulaceae > Codonopsis > Codonopsis lanceolata. The sequence continues at coordinate 112,220,351 of CM028381.1, read as the reverse complement.
AATTTCCCACCAAAACTCACTTTTCAAAAATGGAATCACTTATGTTCTGTTTATGTCAAAAAAAAATTAAATTGAATTTGAGAAATGTCATTTAATGATGTTGACAGAAACTATTCCAATTGAGTTTACTTTTTTTATTTGGAGAATTAAATTCAAAAATGACATATAAATGATATATAACTAATTACATACCAAAGTCATATATAACTATTAAATATCACACAAAAATAAAGTAGAAATCAAATTTCTAGGCAAGCTATTCATAAGTCAGAAAGAGTTCATGTGCATATAACTAATTAAAAACAAAATCAATATATAAAAATAATTCGTAAAAATGGTATTTATTCAAAAAAATTGAATAGCTTACTATTATTATTAATTTTAAAAATAAGTAAATAAAAATACTTACGATTGTTTTTAATAGATCTTGAAATACAATTCTATAATATTTAAAACAAAAAACAAATAAAAAATACTTATGGGCTTGACTTTATTTGTTTTTTTAGTTTGAGTCCGTCTTAGTTTAAATTATCACTAGGATTTTGTGTCCATACTTATGACACGGTGTCAGTATAGAACTTATTCAATGTATGAAGCGGACAATATGCAAATGAATTGATATATGCTTGGGATTTTGTAAATATCAGATGAATGCACACTACACAACTGAAAAGAAGACAAAACTTAATAAACTAAACAAAAAAAAATACATTTTATGATGGTCTATTACAAATAAGTAAGAATATCGAGAACTTTATGTCATATTCAAATTAAAGTGACATTTTCTTTTTCTTTTTTTGTTAATTCTTTATGTAATTAAAAATTGAAAATTAAGTAATATATAAGTTATGTTGTTGAAAGAGATACATGTTTTTTTTTTGTGGTTTCAATTAAATAGTCATATAAAAATTAAGATGCAATTTTTTTTATTACATCACATCAATGAACAATATATATTTTAAAATATCAAACTATCAGTTAAATTTGAATGATACATACTCGTGAATATTGCAAATTAATTGTTATAAGGCTGAGAAACCATGATTTAGAAGGTTGAGTTCTTTCTAAGGGCAATTATGGTGGTACTGTTTTGATTTCAAGAATTTCACTGATTCTATTTTGATCCTAGAATTCTTTCAAATTCCAAATAAAACATTTTTTTGTTGATTATGTCTTACGCAATGTCTATGAATGAAAACCATGGTAAGTCATTATCTAATATAAGACTCAATTTGAAAACATATTTTTGGTTATTATCAGTTATATGTAGTTTTGTCTAGAGTTACTATGTGATATTTATAGTTACAATAGTCGTACATGTTGAATGAAAATTATTGTATATAAAAAGTATTCCAAAATTTATATTATTTTTTCAAATTTATAGGATTTTCTATATTTAATTTTACTGTTTATTATTTTTTGTTTATTTTGTTCATATCAAAAAAATTAATTACATATTATTCAACTTTAATTTAGTATATAATTTTATACAATGTACAATTCGTGCAACCCACGGGTACATCACTAGTTACAATAAATATAGTAGCAAGGAAATCAAGAGGTAAAACAATAAAAGTAATTTCTTAAAAAAGAAAATTAGAAAATGAACATTTGTATTTTTTTTGAGGTCAAGAGGAAATAAAACAAACAAACTAGACCCTAATAAAACTAACACCCACCTCATCTCCCTTAAGGGTAGAGATGAAATCAGGGATAGGTTTAACTAGAAACACAAAAGATAGTTGCTCAAATGCATCCAATTTCGCAAGAAAATCGGCGCATTTGTTTCCCCCTTTAAATGTATGTTGTAAATTCTCATCAATTTCTTCTATCAACATCTTTACGTCTTCAATCAAAAGTTGTCATCGGATGGCTTCTCTTACTTTGGTTTTTGATTAAGGCACATGTCATCTTAGAGTTTGTTTCCACAATTGTTTCTGGAACATTTCTTGATTTCAACACTTCGAGACCAGCAAAGATAACATGGAGCTCTGCGTCTAGGTTGCTACACTCGAGCATGCTTCCATAAAATCCTCTTCGCCAATGGCCTTCAACCTTGCGAATGAGTCTCCAATAACCACACTTTCCATTTTGTTTTATTCACATTGCCGTAAGTGTGCAGATGACATATAATAGGAGGAGACCACACAATAAACTTTAGGGTTTTTTGAAATAGAAAATCAAAACTATTTAAGAAAGCTAGAGAAACTTTCCTTGCCCAAAAGACATTTTGGTGTCTTTTGGGCACCTGTTCCCGCTTCAAAATTGTCTTTTGGGCACCTGTTCCCGCTTCACTATTTGAATTTGAATTTATCATATCAACATTTTTATCTTTCCGGGTAATGCTTGAGCCACTCTCATTTTACACCAAAATATGAGTACTCTGTGATGTGGTACACTCTCATTGACTGGAGTGCTGAAACCCACAAAATATCTAACCAATAAGAGTATGCCACATCATAAAGTACCTATATTTTGGTGCAAAATGAGAGTGACCCTAATATTGCCCATTTCCATATAGTGTATGCAACTGAGCTGAACCAGTAGTTACAAGGGATTCGTTGGATACTAGCATTATCCTTGAGAGTGAGATTTTCATTTAAGCAATCAAACACAAACACGTTCTTATCCCAAATGGATGTATCAACTAAAAAAAATTCCAAATGTTTCTGACTTTGATACAGTCTTGAATTATATGGATAGATGATTCCTCATCACGGTTACATCTAGTACAGATAGCCGAGCCACACATGTATCGTTTAGCCCTAAGGCTATTTGACATAATTCTGTCTTTTATGATGAACTAGTCGTGGTTAAATATTTTGTAATTATGATGAACTCTAACGGCATTAATACATCATTTTATTATTAGGCTCTTCAAATGTAGACTGTTTGGACGAAACAAATGAAGTATATAACTAGCATCAGCGTTGATTATAATTATAAAATGTTTGAACAAAATTAATACTCCTTAAATATCAAATATGAAGGATAAAATTTAAAAAAATTATGGAAATTGTAGATATAATTTTTAAAATTAAACTCATTAAATAAAAGTACGAAATATTTCAAATAATATAACCTATTCTTTACTTAAAACGAAGGAAGTACTTAATATCTTTTCAAATGATTAAATATTGGATTTTTCAAACTGGGTAACAATACGAGCTGATGCCATTAATGATTTGTTCCACTACAACAATTTGATTGCGTTTAACAGTGGTTGTTACAAAATTAACTTGACTTATAAAAAAATCTTATATAATCAGATTTAAATTAAAAACCTCAAAATACCCTTATTAAGTCAATTAATCATTTCAACTCAACTCTTTGAGTCGAGTACTCAACTCATGATTAACTCATGAATCGATTAATCAACCCATGATTGACCGATGAGTCGAGTACTCAACTCTACATGAGTCGATTAATCGACTCATGATCGACTGGAGGGTCGATTAATCGACTCAATGGTTGATCATGAGTTGATTAATCGACTCATGAGTCAATTATCATTGGGTAGAAAAGAGAGAAAGACGAGTAATGTTAGGGTTTAGGGCTCTGATCGAAAATGGAGCTCGCGGCTTTGCAACGGATAGAGTGAGAGTAGCTGGAGATGGAGCTCGATCTCCGACGATGGAGAGAATGCAGATGTTGGTGCTACGAGGGTGGCGGAAGAGAGAGAGAGAAAAGGAGTGGGGAAAATGCAGAGATGAGTGAGAATAAGAGAGGATGCAGAGAGTAAGTCTAGATATGTGAGGGAGAGAGAGAGATACATAGGATTGTGGGGTATTTTGGAAAGTTTATAAGAACAATTGGTTTGCTTTAAAATAAAATGAATTCAATTTCATTACACGACCGTGTAATTTTTTTTTTACAAAATTGTTAATGAGTCAAATTCCCAAAACTTAATTACGTTTGACTTTTGTTATTTCTTAATATCATGTAATCTATCTCTGATTTTTGTAATAGTAAAACTTTAGTGAGTCAAACTTGATGAACGTTTATTAAAAATATTACTATTACCGTCCTTAATTATTGTATGTATAACCCCAACACGGATTAAGAAAAGCTAATTAACTTAATTATTACCACTAATTCTACAATTTTTCTTACAATTAAGTCTTTAATTGAGAAAAAATATTTTGAACAAAGACAATTTTACCCTTCTTCAAAGCTTAATTGTAGAAAAAATTGTAGAAGTAGTTTTAAGGCTAACAATATTGTTATTTTAAAGCCATGTAAATATAGGTGTGACCCATAATTGTAGTAAAAAATAAAAGAGTAAGAGTAAAATGATACTTTTTCCGTTCTCAAATAATTGTGCATATTTTCTTTTTTGTCCGTTCTAAAATAATTTTTCTTTTTCAATATTTTTTTAGGAAAACACATTTACTACTTTACCTTTACATTTTATACATACTTTAATAATTGTCATATGTACAAGGACATTAAAGGAAAATTACACCAATATTTATGATATAATATATATTTTTTAAACGGTGTGTCAGATTAAATAAGAAGTTTATTTGAAAACTGAGGGGAGTAACTTGTTTTTTTTTTAGATTTTATTTTTTTACAAATAATATAATTTTTTTTAGGACATGAAAAATGAAATGAAGACAATAATTTAAGGACATAGGCCTTACAACTTGTCAATTCTAACTTTTAAAATTCATGATTTTTTTAATTTTTTTTTAACCATTTAAGAGGGACAATCTCTCCTGCTCTTCACAACCTAAAACTCTACATGCCCAATCCCAAAATTAGATTGATTTTAAATATCTTATTTGTAGTATTATAACGGCTACAGAGGTTACACATCGTGCTTGGACAATTGTACCTACCATGGTGAACCGACTTTGTCAAACGACCTAAATAAAAATCGCTTGTACAACAAGCATAGACAACTGTATGGAAGCCCTTACAATCTATATTCTACACCCCGTTGATTCTACAGGATCTGACTTCACAGCAGATATCAACGGTGCCAATCAGTCAAAACAGATCCATCATAAACACCCAATCCTACTCCTGTCAATCCAACGGTAGATAATTACCCGGGAAGCATCTACGGCCGCAATCATGCTCGACATATAACCCAAGCCCAAACAGTTGTGTGCCGTTTGAGGTTCAAACTTTTGCTCCCCTTAACGTTAACGTCAGCCGTTACCAACCGTTAGCACAAATTGAAGCGTTTCAAAGGCCGAAACAGTTAACGGGAAGCAAACGGAGACGTCGGTAATCCCTTTTATTCGTTATATACAAAAATTTATTAATGCGTGTATTCCTTTGTTTTCTACCTTCTCTGTCCTCTCTCTCTCTCTCAACGGGCAAGGTTTTTTTTCCGAACGAAACCTCTTTCTCTCTCTAAAACTGATTTGGGTTTCGTGGCCAACAAGGGTTCATGAACTTGACTTTGATTCCCGCCAGTTCACGTACTAATTCAGGTATTTTTTTTACTTTTTAACCAGTTTAAAATTGGTTATTTCTTTAAAAAAATTCAATTTTTATCAATGTTTGAACTGTGGGTTTTGTGATTGAGGTTGTGTTTTTCAGCTTTGATTTGGGTTAAAAACAATTGGGTTTTTGTTTATTTGGTTTAATGAATTTCGATTGTTTGAAATGTGTATTTTTGCTGGATAAGATTTGGGTTTGCTTTAATTTTGTTTTTTGATCTAGTAATTGGTTAGTTCTGAGATCTGAGTTTAGTTTGGTTTTGTAAATCTTGAGGTGGGTTTGGCAGGGTTTAATGTAATTAGGGTTTCTGGGGATGTTTGTACTAATTTGGACTCAGTTTCTTGAAATTTACCTGTGAGGGTTTTAGCTTGAATATTGTGTTTGTATATTAGTGAACGTTGATTTTTCCTTTTGTGTTAGCACAGTTTGTTTGGAGTGGCAAGAAAGGATTCATGTTGTAGATTTTCTATTTAATTGGGACAAAGTCAATATTATTCCTCTTTCTGTTTTATTTTATTTTATATGTCTCTTATGGTTTAGGGCGTTGAGAATTGGACCGGTGAGTATAGGAAGGTAATGGCAGGGATGAAATTAGAGGAGTGCTGCCTTGAGAACAAGCAATCAGCTGCTGCTTCGAGCTCTTCTCTATCTGAAGGTAGTGGCAGTGTTACGATCAAGTCGCCAGGGATATGCAGTCCTACTGCAACCTCTCCACCTCCAAGGTAGGTATTTCATATTGTCAGTAGGAAAAGCTTTTGAATATTTGATTGTCTTTCTTCACTTTTAGTTTCATTTATAGAACTTGATGTTTTTGTTTAATTAGGTCGTTCAGTTTTGGTAACTTTCTTTACCTTACTTGTCTACTTACTGGGGGCTTGATGTGGTTGATATTCTTACGTTGTGACAAGTATGAAATCATAAGCAGGATTGGTTTTGGGCCTTGGGGCATGGATGGGCATTTGGTTTAATATTGATTTGTAAAACCAATTATGTTGTGTAATAGTACTGCATATCACAGATTGCGGGAAAGTTGATTAGTTAATGCATTTGAAGGGGGGAATTTAAGAAAATTTTAGTTCTGAAGATTTACATGAAAACTATAAAAAGTAGTTGTATGATTGTAGGGATACTGCAAAAAATAATGTATAGAATCACTGTGGACTCCCCAAAACAAGGTGAGTTTTGTTGACCTCCAACACTGTCTCTCTCTGCTGCCTGCTCTCTTGCCCTCTCAGTACTCAGTTACTCGCTCCCAATGATCATGATGATATGTGCTGGTGTACTGCTTATGCATAAAATATTGAGTGCATTGAGTATATGATTGTTGAGTTGTTTTGTAAGCAGGGCTCATGATCTCGAGCAGTTCTAAGCTACTTGAATTGACAATTTAAATTGGATTTTGTAGGAGGACAACAGGCCCTATAAGACGAGCAAAGGGGGGCTGGACACCGGAGGAGGTCAGCAATATTTTTTTTTTTTTTTGAAATCTAAAGATAGTTACAGAGTCTTGCTGGAAGTTTACCATTGCATTATTCTATATTCATAAATATATCAAATAGCAGGTTCCTACTAGACTAGTTGGTTATTGACTTGTTTTCTAACTACCTCTCCACATTTTCACAGGATGATACATTAAAAAAAGCTGTTACACTTTTCAAGGGGAAATGCTGGAAGAAAATAGGTGAATCTCTTAAATACGTGGTGCTTTTAGCATCTAATTTATTTGATTGAGCTGCACATCAGTTAGTACCCTAGATCTATCGGATGCTTTAACTAGACATGACACTTGTATGTTTTTTTGCACCTGAATTTTGGTTAAAACACTGACTCTTGACAAAAGCAAACAAAGATTGGAAAGTAGCCTTCTGTATGAGGCTGTCCTGTGATGTAATCTATTTGTTCGATCCTGTTCACTGTTAATTTTGCTAAAGACATTGCTTGGAGTATAAACTGAAACTATAGAATTAACTCATAAATATGTGAGGCATTGAAATAGTTTTTTGTATGACCCTTTGATGGTGATCTTTCCAAGACTTTTTTGAGCATGAAAGCTGAATCTTGATATGCATCTATATTAGGTTATACTTGTCAGGATGTTCTTTTATAGAAAGTAAGACCCTTTGATGGTGATCTTTCCAATATTTTTTTTTTATCATGAAAACTGAATTTTTGATATGCATCCATATTAGATTTTAGTTCTCAGGATGCTGTTTTGTAGAAATTTAGTGCGTTCCTTTAATCTGGAGCTAGGACGAATCATACTGAAAGTTAACAAGTATAACAAAGCAAAGTCGTTTTGTGGACTTCTCTTTGAATAGAGGGAGGCAGGCCTTACTCACCACAGAATCAGCCTCTTATCTCTTAGTAGAAGAATTGCACACTTCACTCATAGACTGCCTTTATCCTACTCAAGCCAATCCCTTGGGACAGGCTGCACTGCATGCTGCGCGGAAAGAGTAACTTCTTTTCTTGGGCTTCTTGATTGAACGAGAATGATTGATATACAGCTGAGTTAAGGCAATTAATCTTTCTTGGTAGAAAAGCTGACTTTTGACTTCACCCTTAGGCCTGTGGGTTTAGCCCTCCCCTCCCCTCCGCAGTAGACTCGAACCTGTGACACTTGCAGTTGGGCTAATCTTTATCTTAATCATTGTGAGACCAGATTTTTCCATGTACACCTTTTTCGCAAGTCATGCAAGTTATATAACCAATTCTGAGAATAATTTTTTCTGTCTAAATGGGTTATTATGCAAACTCACCTTGTTTTGTCAAATGGTTGGATATGTGGTTTTACTTATGTTTGTTGACGTCCCTGCAGCTGAATATTTTCCAGATAGATCAGAAGTGCAGTGTCTGCATCGATGGCAAAAGGTTCTCAATCCAGAACTTGTTAAAGGACCTTGGACTCAAGAGGTTAGCTTCTTCTTACTTTCCCACGTTCACTGATAGCTGTTCTTGCATTTTTTATTTTTATTTTTGTTAAAGTTTTCATCAGAACAAGTTATTGTTTCCGGATTTGTGTTTTTTTGGTTGTAGGAGGATGATAAGATTATTGATTTGGTATCAAAATATGGGCCCACAAAATGGTCCCTCATAGCAAAGTCTTTGCCTGGTCGTATTGGGAAACAATGTCGCGAGAGGTAACCTCACGTTTGATTTATGGTGAAATCATATCTCTGATTTAATTATTATTTAGCGTAATTAGCATAAGCACTTGTCCCTAATTAAAATGTGGGTTGTACAGTTGTACCATGCGTTCTTCCTAGTCAAGCATTTGTGTTTACTTGTTCTTGTAATTACGAACTTAAGATACATAACATTTGTGGATCTTTGGAAGACTAACTTCACTATTTAGCTGATTGAAACTTTACATAAGCTTCTTATTTTAGCATTCTTAACTCTGCAAAAGATTCACATTCCAGAATGGTTTCCAACAGGAAGCCTGGCAGGGCTGTTCAGTAGTAGCCTGGCAGGAAGCCTTGTGTGCGACACGACTCTCTTTCCACTTCTAGCTTTGTCAACTTAATCAGCTATTTCTGATTTCTTATTTTTCTATTTACACACAAAAACACATTGAGCATAAATTTTTCAAGGGCCAACTCCACTTCATCCTTTATTTTATTTTATTTGTTTTATTCATTTTTTAGTCTCTAGAAGTATCATGTTATAGAATACTCCCTCCGTCCCGGATAAATGTTCCTACATTCTATTTTGGGATGTCCCAACTAATGTTCCTAAAGACTTTTAGTGTACAAATTTTCTACCATTCTTCCGATATACCCCTTCATTTAATACCATGCACATCCTATAGAGAGAGTGAGTGTAATGAGTACATAATTAATGAGAGAGAGAGAGTGTGTGTGTAATGGGTATTATCGTCACAACATATTTTACAACCCATCATTAATTACATTTCTTAATGAGAGAGTGAGTGTAATGAGTACATAATTAATGAGAGAGAGAGAGAGAGTGTGTAATGGGTATTATCGTCACAACATATTTTACAACCCATCATTAATTACATTTCTTAATCCTTGTGTTTTGTCAACTAGGAACATTTATTCAGGACGGAGGGAGTAGTTTTTTCTAATGCATTCTTAGGATGGGTGCACGCTGGCGAGCGCCTCGTGCGCTTTGATATTATGTTAACCTCTACCAGCACATATTTTCTTAGAATATTTGTCAACTTATGGGGTTATATTTGTTTAACCATAGACTGGGAAGACTAACACTTCAAATCTCTTCAGGTGGCACAATCATTTGAATCCAGACATAAAAAAGGACGCGTGGACATTGGACGAGGAGTTGGCCCTCATGAATGCTCATCGGTTACATGGTAACAAATGGGCAGAAATAGCTAGGGCTCTGCCTGGAAGGTAGTTGTTTGTGCACATCTTTTATTTATATTTATGTAGTGGAAATATGATTGTAATTGACTAGCATAAAGGATTCACTGTTCCGGATTAAGGTTGTAAAAGAGAGCCAAGGCCAGCTGAGCTTTGAGTTTTTGAACTCAGCTCATTTATATTTAGACGAGCTTGACACGAGCCAATGAACTTGTGCTTGAGCTTGACTTGTGAACTTCATGAAACGATTATCTTGAGCCTAAGTCACACACACACATGTAACTGTTTATTTCATATTTATATGTGGTCTATATTATACTTCTTTTGTCCCAAAATTATTGTCCTGTTAGACTTTTTTTGGTCAAACAGGATGTTTTTCAAACGCAAATTTGATGTACATTTTTTTTATTTTTTCAAATTCATAAAACATGTAATTTGTAGTACTTTTAAAGTAGTACAATACATGTTTTATGAGTTTGATTGAAATAGAAAAATATATGTCAAATTTGCACTTGAAAATCATCATGTTTGTTGACCAAAAAAAGTCGGGATGATATTTTGGGACAGAGGGAGTAGTAAACACTTTCATTTAGCAAAATTTAGTCAATGTTTTATGGTAGAGTTGATTAATATTGCTATTAATGTGCAGGACTGATAATGCAATTAAAAACCACTGGAATAGTTCTTTAAAGAAGAAGTTAGATTTCTATTTGGCTACCGGGAACCTTCCACCGGTCCCTAAGACTGATCCCCAGAGTGGTGCTAGAGACATAAGTAAAACAGCTTCGACTGGAAAGCTGATCGCTTGTTCGGTTACGACTGCTCGGACGTCATCAGATCTATCGAAGATAGAAGAAGAAGATGTGAAGGATCAGATAGAATGCTCGACTCCACCATCTCAAGATATGGGGGCTTCGTCAAGTGTTCTTCCCAGTGAGTCTACTGACTCTGAAGGTGCCAAATGCAAGTCGCAGCCGTCAAAGTTAGATCATAGCCATGTTAGTCTAAATTTAGCTCTTAAGTTTGAAACCTGTGGTAGAATCAGTAGTGAAAGCATTGGGGAGGAAATGACTGATATTCCAACCTATGGTTCCTTGTGCTATGAGCCACCGCTAGTTGAAAATTATGTTCCACTAGATTCGGACTTCTTTAGAATGTCGTGGATGCGCCATGAATCGAACTCGAGTCCAACAACATCACCTCAGTGCCACTTGACTCCACCTTGTGCACAACCAAGTGGCGGCTTGTATGGGCAAACACCGGAATCGATTTTGAAAATTGCTGCTAAGAGCTTCCCAAATACACCATCCATTTTACGGAAGAGAAAGACTGAAGCTCAATCCTCTCCGTCGTCGCATAAAATAGGGAAGGATGAGGAGGAGACGATTAAGGAGGTCCCGACTACTGATAAGGGTGAACAGACCAATAACAGAAATCCTGGTAGTGTTGGTGATCCAATCAATGGGATAGGCCGGAGTAGTAACTCCTTTAATGCATCTCCTCCGTATCGGTTAAGGTCTAAACGAACTTCTATTTTCAAGTCCGTAGAGAAGCAACTTGAGTTCACATTTGACAAGGAGCAGGGCAACAGTACTATGAGATCGGATTTGATTGTAAAAGGGAGCCCTATTATCACCAAAACATATTCCCGTGCATCAAAGATGGGTGTTTCCTAGCGCATACTGTAAGTATCTTCTTGGGCTACGGCCTTGGCTCTGCTTAAACAAATCACTTTCAAGCTTTAGTGGAACTTTTCAAACTCTAGTGTTATGACAAATGATGAAAAAATGCACACATTTTTGCAGTTGTGTCCAGGATTCTCACAATATTATTTTGTCTGCGGATCTGAATTGTGGCTTGTGATATGCAAGCAAGGTAGAATTACTTCAGTATTGGTATAGCTTTGGATCATTTCTCGTTCATTCTTGCTCATCATAAAAAAAACGTTAAAGACTACTGAATTCTTCCTTCCCAACCAAAAGAAAAAATACAAAAAAGCAGTTCATAAAGGCAAGGAGAACTTATCTAACGAAAGAGTCTATCCATGCATGAAGGGGAGTGTCAATTGTTTTTCTGTATGTCTCATAAAACTTAGGACATAGTTAAAAGATATTGTCATTGTCAAAATAGACCAGATTGAAGCATGTGTGATATTCTCATTGGCCAAATGAACCAGATTGAAACATATCTAGATTGCATGTGTACATGTTGACAATAATTGAGTGGATTCTTTTGCACCACCCAGGAAAACCGTAATACTGCAATGCTGGCTAAAAACTCTTTTGATCACTGTTCTGCCATCACGTTCTTAATGGTGTGTCATCCTTGCTCCATTAAATGAACTGAATGCATGTGATGAGAATTTTTGTTGAAAATTGTATAACAAACTTAACCTTTTGTCTTTTTGACACATGCTCAAAACACACACACACACACACTCACATTCATTTCTTTGATTGGATAATTTCTTGTATTTTCTTTTGAGGGGAGAGTGTTGGGAAAAGTGGGAAGGAAATGAAAGATCCGTGTTGAATCAATCTCCATGTTCAATTTAAGTGAGCAGTCTGATTTCCTATGTGAAAGTAAAGTAAGGAATAGCTTGGTAAGAAACAGGAGAAATTGAAAGTTCCATTTGTTTCTAATTTGGGTTGACCTCTGTTTGTTCTGTTTTTCAGGAGTGACAATTGGAATTATTCTTGGAGTTGGATGAATTTCTCTCAAGCAGCAATGATCTGAAGAAAATGGAAGTATCCAGACACATACACTTGCACTCCTAGTACAAACAGAAGGTTGATTTCTTGGAGTCGCATACACATGCTCTCAAAGTACAGGAGACATCTCCCAATTATAGCCAGTGACAAAATTTAGCAGTAATTTTATTTGCATTCATGTAAGTTTAGAGCAAGTAGTGATGTCTCCATATTATTTGTGGATCAATATGCAGATTGTAATTTATTTGTACAGAATCCCTTCAAAGAGGAGAAGAGGCTCAGAAAGTGTCTACATGGAAATATAGATGTTATACAAGAATTGTTGAAATTTTCTTCTCATTCCTTTTAAGTAGATAAATTGGAAAAATCTGTTGTCCTCATTCCTATCACTAACATTGCAGCTTGCTTTTGGTAGATTCCCCTCCTTTCCAAAAGTGCATAGCTGCCGTTTGGTATTAGTAGTTATTGCACTCCCTCGTCGTCTAAAACACTCTCCCCAAACCTGTTCCGCAGTTGTGCATGTGCTAACCTGCTGCCCTTCTGGGTGAAGTGCAATATCAAATAAGCCTATTATAATAGTCTCTTATACCCAACCTCGACACTCTATTCCTCCAACCCCAACCCAAAAACAAAAAAAAAAAAAAAATGGAAAACAGAAAACATTAACATCTTACTTTCCCTTTTTTAGATTGTGCTTTCTGACTTAGAGTTAGAAACACATACCCAATACAGTAGCTGACGCAAACACAAAACTGTTCAATCTCTGAAAAAACGAACTTGTTAGGCTCTAAAACTAGTTTCCAAATTCTGAACCTTTCTTAGGAATCTAGTTCAATTTCGAGCTAAACTATAAGGGCAAGTCCAAACTCATCAGCCTTGAAAATTAGTCCTCAAATCTCATGAAGTTTTAAAACTAGTTCCCTTAATCTGAACCATTCAGAGAAGAATACCTTTCAAGTTTGAGTTGAACCATTAGGGCAAGTCCAATCTTCAGCAGACGGCAGACATGAAAACTAGTTCTAAACTCTGAAAACCAAACTCACCGGGCATCAAAACCAGTTTCAAGATTCTGGAAAAAAATCCAGTTTAAGTTTGCGTTAGCCATTAAGCCATTATGGCAAATACGAATCAAGGTTGCATCAAATTTGAGTATTTTGCTAGCCATATTTGACATGCACACCATGTTTAATACTCTTAATTAATTTCTGATGATAAACTTTTTTTTTTTTTTTTGGAGATTTCAGTTATGAAGAATTAGTTGCTATAATATCGTCAAAGGAAATAGCAACGCAATATTTCGACTAACATCACTAGGCTAGTAATATTGTAGCAGAGGAATTCATCGAAAAAGGGAAGGAAAACTGAAGGGAAAACCATGAAATATATGACCAAAAAGATGAGAACAATAATGTGGAAAAATCAACAAAATGCTTATATATAGTTATTAAGGTTTACAACAGCTAGGGCTCCTCTATTATATACAACTACTGTACAATTTGGCAAAGGGGAGCAAACTATATTTATGTATGCAACTGAAACAAGCCAAACCCCCGTTTCCAATAAAAGTTCCTACTGGTGGACACGGATGTTTCCAGATTAACCTGCCAAGAAAAAGTAAACTGGATGAGACACAAAACAATAGCAAACACAAGAAACACTGCGTACAATCATAAGAAGAAGCTGCCTTGAATAAAGTACGGGCAGAAGCTACAATCAGTAAGATGTTGACTTTAGCCTTCCAATAAGAGAACGAAAGAATGAATGAACGTGGGCTTACATAGTGGCATTTAGTTAATGCGGACATAGAGGAAGATCACTTTGAACAATGTCAATCAACAAAATCAGGATGAGTAAGGGCAGGCCAGCCAATCTATAGGTGGGTTTCCAACAAATTTGTCTATTGCTTCAATATTCAGACCAAAAGGATAATGTACATAACCTTTCTTATCCTTACAAAACTAGGGTGAAGAGTTGAGCCGAGTGTTAAAATACAGACTACTTTTTTTTAGCTCACAAGACTAGGTCTATAAATGAAACAAGCCGAGAGTGTTCAAGATCGGCTCTTCAATCAAGGGCAGCAAGTAAGAGGGGTGGGGGAGTCACAGTTCAGCACACTTGTTAAGCGTTTAATCCATAGTGTCCGGAGAAATTTGCATGATTGGGAGATCGACAATATTTCTAGATTCTTCGGAATACTTTATGATGTCCGGAGGAGGATAGAGTTGTTTGGGATGGTTCGAAAAGGACTACTTTCTCGGTGAAATGCATTTACTCATTCTTAAAAAATGAGGACAGGAATCACTATCCGTGGAAAGTAATTTGGAAGTCGAAGGTTCCTGGTAGAGTGATGTTCTTTGCTTGGGAAGCTTCGAGGGAGGCTATTTTGACCGGGGACAATCTGAGAGCTCGAGGGAAGGTTTATGTTAATTGGTGCTTCATGTGTAAAAAGGAGGACACAGTAAATAATTTGCTACTACACTGTCCAGTTGTCAGGTTTTATGGGACTCCTTTTCATCTGCAGCAGGTATTTCTTGGGTGATGCCAACTGCCAAGGACTTCTCTTCATCTACTTTATGGTTGGGCTTCGTCCAGCAGTACTAGTAAAAACAATAGATGGAAGTCTATTCCTTTGGTGATTTGGTGGAGTGTTTGGAAGGAGAGGAATCATAGGGTGTTTGACAATGTGGAGGAAGAGGTCAACCGGCTTATGAAGGAAGTGCATCAGTTTCTTGATTTTTGGCATTCTGATGTGGCGTCATGTTCAGGGGACTCTTTTGTTAATATCTTGGATAGTCTGTAGATTTAATTATTTTGGTCTTGTATACTTGTGGCAAGGACGCGTCACCTGATTTGGCACTGCGTTAATATTACATTTACTGATAAAAAAAAATCATCTAATCAATCTTGAGTCAAGGAACCTATGTTTGAGCTTGAATCTTGACTCAACTACTATTGAAACAAGCTATATACAAGCCGAGCTCCAGCTTTATTTAGCCTAAGTTAAGAAGTTATATGAAATGTATATTTGTGTGATCACCAAGCTTCTTTGAGTTGACCCGAGTTGGGTTCCTTTATACCTCAAGCCTAAAATCATACTCAAGCTTGATCAAACCCAACTCTAGCTTTAAACAAGCCAAGCCCGACCAGAGCTCAAGTGGCTCGGTTAATTAACTTACCTGGTATAAGACCCTAACGGGAGTAATTAAACCAAACAGTGCATTAGCGGTAACAACTGCAGCTGTGCAGCAGCTATAAACGGGTTCCATAGGCTGGATTCGCTGTAATTCTTTCTTAAAGAGCTACGAACAACCTTGGGGGTTGAACATTCTAAGAAAAGGGCAAGGGAAGGGTGGGGATTGATCAAGCATGCAGAGCAGGATGTTCAAAGGGGTCACAAACTATAGCCCAAATCTTTTAATTCTTATAAGTTCACAAGGTTTGTAGATGTTTGTGAACTTGAAGACTGAGATCATTGTGCTCCTCTAGTCATGTTTTCAGTGTCGAAATAATACTCCATTTACCTATAAAAAAAATAATACTCCATTTACAAATGTGATTGCAAGGTTTGAATTGCGGCACATGAAGGAAATAACCACACCAAAATCACAGGCATTAGTCCTAGAAACAGTACAGGGTTCCAAGTCTACAAAAGGGTAACAAGAGCATGGGGATTGATTATAGCATGTAAAGGGGAAGGTCCTGTGGCGCCATGAAATACACTTGATTACTTTTTGAGTCTTTTACAAGTTACCAAGGATTGTGAACTAAAGAAGGCAATTGGTGTGCTGGTTATGTTTGTATGTTGAAAGAAATGATTCACAAATCTGAGTGCACGATTAGAAATTCAGAAACCGAGGAAAGAAGAATAACAAACCATAGGATTTTTTTTTCCACAATTAGGAGAGAATCACAGAGCCCGAACAAAACCCTAAATTAGACTGAGCCTTTGTCCCAACTCCAAACTAAACCTGAAACTAAAAGCATTTTCTGTAAGACTTTTATCTCACAATAAACTGAAGTCTTGAAAGATGTTTTTGCATAGACAATCCCAACTCCTCAATGAATCCGGTTCCTGGTTCTGATACTTACTGAAGTTCTTTAGGAATTCTATACAAACATAATAATTCCTAGAAGTAAAAACAATCTCTATAGCCCATCTTATGAAAACAGAAAAAGAAAAAAGATCCATACGAAACGAGATATTCCTAACCTTCAATTCCATCAACCCTAGAAATTCAACTATATATACCTGACAAACTGTAACTTATGGAAAATGATTTCTAGAAAACATTTTCTGGACTTCTGATGTTCGGTAGTTTCAAGAAAATGACAACCATAAAATATTCTGCAAGTTGACAAAAAAATTACCCATTCTCTTATGGAAAATGAATACAGATTTGATCTACACAAGCATAAGAGAATAAATTAATTTTATAAGTAATGATAGGGATCCAGGTAGACATGCAGCTATTTTTTGAAATGGACGGCCCAGATGCATTGCGTCAGCTGAACGGTATTATTACCATTTTTTGATATTTTCTATGAAAAAAATTTAATTTTTATAGTTTTCTCCTAACCTATAAATACTCCCACTTCCTATACAATTTTTTCTCACTTCTAATCTCTCCAATTCTCTCAAAACCCTTCATCTCTCAATTCTCCAAGTCTTCAAATATCAAGTTATTACTCTCCAATTAATTAGTAAGTTTAGTAATTAATTTTTATTAATTATTGTTTATTTAGTAAATTATATTAATTACTACTCTCCAGTATTTATTAAGTACTATTATTTTCGTTATTAGTTATTAACTTTAATATTAAGGTACTTTAATATTATTAATTTTGTTTTAATATTATACTTACTAGTTATTGAATTATTGTTAATTACTACTTTTAAAATTAGTTATTAATTTATACTATTAACTACATTTTATTACGTTATTTTATTACTTTATTACAAAAAAAATGTCTTATTCTCGATCCGACATGAACAAGGGAAAGGGCAAAGCTTCCCAAGGACCTCAAATCCCCAAACCGAGAAAAGTTGGTCCTGAAGATACTTTTTGGCAAAATGTAGACACACCAATTAGTTTAGATTTTAGCAATGACGAATATGATGTTAACAATCCAATGGTGATGAACCGATTAATCCCCACACTTCGGAAACTCATCCTCATACTCAAGAGAGTATCACTCAAACCGAAGGCCAAGGTGGAGTACAAGAGGTCGAGTTCAAGGTGGAATAACAACAAGAGGTCGAACAATGGGACAATCCGATATATTCACGTTGCATTATACAAAAACGCATCTTGAAAGAAAGATTTCCTAGTCACGTGCAATTATTGCAACACTCCATTTAGCTTCAAAACTGGAAATGAATACAACATGTATAAGAAGCACATAAGGAACAAACATCCCGACAAGATGGGAATGGAAGAAGGTCAAACACAAATCACGGGAGTTGCGGGTTCATCTCAACAAGGTACGTCTTCTCTATTTAAATTTACCGAAGGTGTGTATAGAAAACAAATGGTAAATTTGATTTGTGCTAAAGGTTTACCGTTTAATTTTGCAAATGATGTTTTATGGGCAAATTTTGCACAATTGTCATTGAATCCCGCCGCAAAAGAAATTCATAGGAATATGGTTACTCGTGACACAAAAATTGCTTGCCTAGAAGAAAAAAAGACATTAACTATTATGTTTATAAATTTATTGCAAAATGTTTCAATATGTGTAGATATTTGGAGTGATAAATGCCAACGACATGATTATATAGCACTTACATGTCATTGGATTGATAACTCATGGACAACAAAAATGATTAATTGGATTTAAAGATTTTGATACTGTACATAATGCTCGTAATATTTCCACAAAAATTATGAATGTTTTAAAAGAATATTTAGATAAAAAAAAATTTCAATTAGATTTGATAATGCTTCAAATAATGCTGCTACTTTACCTGAACTCATTTCATTTTGTCAACCATCAATTAGTGGTAATTTTTTTCATGTTAGATGCATATGTCATATTTTAAATTTGTGTGTGCAAGATGGTTTGACGACTTTACGTGATGAAGCTAAACCAATTAGGCACATAATATCAGTTTTAACGAGACAACATAATATTAAAAAAAAAAAGGGCTAAATTTTGTAGACAACAAAATATGAAACCTAAATCAACTAATTTAGATGTTCCAAACCGATAGAATTCCACCTATAAAATGTTATATGAATCTTATCAACATCGGGAACAATTATGCGCATTTTTTCAATCGATAGATTACACTCTTCCAATATTTCCTCATCAATGGGATGTTTGTGAAAACTTAAAGATGATTTTGAAAGTTTTTATCGACACTAACGAACAATTATCCGGTTCTTATTATCCTACTTCCGTATTAGTTTTAGAACATTGTGCTAAAATTAGTTATATATTCAAATATTTTAAAGATTGCCCAATTTTAGGTATTGCTAATATGATAATAAAATGGTTAAAATATTTTTTGAACATTTCTTCATTGTTTTTAGTAGCTAAAATATTATATCTTAGAATAGGACAAGATGGTTTAGAAGCAATGCTAACATATTATTATGATAATTTATTCCTCGATGGCCTTGACTTATTTTTAACTGACCCTATTCCAAATCTAGCAAATATTTCAAATGAAGTTGAAAATATTTTATATGCACTTTTTTAAAAATATAACTCAATTTATGGTACTAATATTAGTAATGAAAATGTAGATACTACTAGTAGTAGTCAACTTAGTGATGACCCTTTTTCTTGGGTAGATAATTTTATTAATACAAGAACTCAAAAACGAGCACGAGACGATGAAAATACATTAGAACGTGGTTTATATTTATCAACTAATTTCGGTCCTATAAAAAATTTTGATATTTTAAAGTGGTGGGCGAGAATGACCCAAAAATATCCAACTCTATCGCTAATTGCAAATGAGGTCCTAGTTGCTCCTGTCTCAACCGTCACTGTTGAATATGCATTTAGCGCGTCCGGCTACGTTTTGGATGAAAAGAAGATCTCAATTGAGCCCAAGAAATTTAGAATTTCAACTTTTGGTGAGCGATTAGGTTAAAGCAACGGCTCGAACACAAAACAATGTAGTTACTTCCGAGGAGGAGGAGGGCTTTGATGAGGATACAACGATCGGGAGCGATTGAACAACGCCGCTCGTTTCGGTAAGTTAATTGTAATATTTAGATCACAATTTTTAATTTATAGATTGTAACTTATAATGTTTTGATTAGAATTTTTTATTTATTGAAAAAAATTGTAACTTAGAGGTAAGGTTCCTTTGACTTTAGTTCATTGGTTGTCCCCCTCATTGTAATTTTTTATTATATTAATAAAATTGGTCAGGATACCGTCCTTGGTACCCTATTTTTTTTAACAAAATATTGTTGATATTTTACAAAGTATAAAATGTTTACAGAAAGTTAAAATAATGACTTTTTGCCACTTTTAAAAATTCAAAAAAGATTTAAAGATAGTTTTTTTTTACAAATGTTTAAACATAGTTTTAAAAAAAATTAAAAAAAATGTTTTTTTTAATATTAAATTTGGTGAACCGTGAAAACAGTTCACGGTTCGAATCCGGTTCGTCATTTTCCCCTCCAAGAACCGCCAGAACCGTATGTGCATGTCTAGATCCAGGTTTTTGCCCAATTTTTTTACCCAATCTATGATGCAAGGCATGTGATGGGCTATACATTGCATCACTAAACCTGTGGAACCACAGTTTAACCAATCACATGGTTTGCCACAGATTGGAATGAAATATTGGACAAAATTTGGGATCCCTATCACTTTCCTATTTTTATAGGATAATGAACTACATGAAAATGACTTTCAGAAACCGTTTGCTGCAAGTTATTTTCCATGAAACAAATGGAGCCTTAACTGTCATTTTTTTTTTGATAAGTAAAGAGTATATATAAATAACAGGCGTCAAAACAGGTGACGCAGCCTTTGTACACTAGGGGTATACAAACTACTCAGCTCTAAAACTATTCACAAAATCCACAAAAGAATGCCCAAGAGAATCATCTGTCGCTGAACACCACAAAAACAATGTGCGCAAAGATCTCAATTGATCCAGTGTAACCTCACTATTATCGAAAATTCTCCTGTTCCGCTCTTTCCAAATAGTCCACCAGACACCCGCCGGAATAGCACCCCAAAGAATATTACTCCTCCTATGATTGGAACGGGACCAACTCAAAAGCATCCCCGAAACAACTGGGCATTACCCACGAGATCCCAAAAGACCCATAACAAGATACCATAGAGAGCGAGCCACCGGACAATGCAACAAGTGATTAACGCTCTTCGTCGCCTTTACACATGTAACACCGGTTCACATAAACCATCCCCTTTTGCGAATGTTTTCTCCGTAAGAATCGCCTCATGACAAGCTTCCCAAACAAAAAATGCAACAAGCAATACTTTCCAAATACCTTTCCAAGGAAAGGGATCCCCATGACATAGCACAAAAATAAGATTTAACAGAGAACTTCTTGTTGTTCGATGCATCCCACCCCGCCTTATCAATTCTACTCCCGTCAATCTGAAGCGAATAAAGCGAAGTGAAAAAATTTCCACAAACCTCCATCTCCCAATCTTGAGGATCCCTACGAAACAAGGGATTCCAGACCACTCTACCCCGATCAATATGCAACACCGAACTAACATAGCGCTTTTATCCACCGCCAAATTGTACAACTCAGATAGACTCTCCATAGTTCTTCTTCCCCACACCACTTGTCTTTCCAAAATCTCACTCTCGAACCATTGCCAACCTCAAAAGAAACAAACCTTTCAAACTGCGCCCACCCTTTACAAATCCCTTTCCAAACTCCTGACCCAAAAGAACCGACAACGATTTTAGGAAACCAAAAATGATCACCCTCTCCGTATCTACTGATCACCACCCTCCTCCATAACCCATGCTCTTCCTCCATATATCGCCAAAACCATTTACCAAGTAAAGTGAATTGAAACAACTTAGCTTTTTGATACCTAAGCCTCCTTTCCCGATGTTCAAACAAACCTTATCCCAATTAACTAAATGGATTTTATGCTCCCCCTCGACCCTCCCACAAGAAGTCTCTCTCCATCTTTTCCAAAATATTGCAAGCGGTGCACCACAAAAAGCGAAAGGAAATAAGTGGGTAGATCGGATAAAGTATTTTGAATAAGCGTAAGTCTACCCGCTTTGGACAATAGTCGTTTCTTCCACCTCAAGCCGACCAAATCTTTCAATCACCGGATTCCACATAGCTCTACTTTTGAAAAGACGCACCAATCGGCAAACCAAGATAAGTCGAAGGTAGATGAGAAACCTTGCACCCAAACACGAAGCAAGCGATGAATATTCTCCACCACACCCACCGGAATGATTTCACTCTTTGCAATATTAATTCGCAGCCCCGACACCATCCGGAAGAAAATGAGCACAAGGCGAAGATAACCCAATCGCCCCATCTCATCATCGCGAGAAAATTAAAGTATCATCTGCAAAGAGCAAGTGAGAGATGGCAACCTCCTCACCTCTATACCTTCCCAACCCGAAACCACGAATAAATCCTCCTTTCACAGCTTTCTCAATAAACCGCTTAACGCTTCCATAATAATGATGAATAGGAAAGGAGAGAGGATCTCCTTGCCTCACCCCCTCGAACTAGCAAAAAACCAGCAGGTTCGCCATTAACCAAAACCGAGAACCGAGCGTAAGAGATGCTGCAAAACAAAATCCACTTCCTCCATTTAACACCGAACCCCATCCTTTCCATTAAAAACAACAAAAACTCCCAATTAACATGGTCATATGCCTTCTCGATATCCGGTTTACACATCAAACCCGGACATCCCTGTTGCATCCTTAAATCCACAACCTCATTGGCGATAAAGCGACGCATCTATAATTTGTCTCTCCCCACAAATGCATGTTGAGAATCCGATACCAACTTCCCAATCACGTGTCGCAATCTGATTGACAACACTTTAGAAAGAATTTTATAAAAACCTCCCACCAGACTGATAGGTCTAAAATCTCCCAAATTTGTAGCACCAGCCTTCTTCGGAATAAGAGTGATAAAAGTGGCATTGAAACTCTTCTCGAAGCACAAATTGGCATGGAAATAGTGGAACACATCCATAATGTTATCCTTAAGAATCTCCCAACAAGTAGAGTAGAAGGCTATAGAGAAACCATCGGACCCTGAGCCTTATCACCATTCATACTACGCAAGGCTGCCAAAACCTCCTCTTCCGAGAAAGGGCGTTCTAAAGAACACCTATCCTCCTCCACCAGATTCTTAAAATCAGTGTCTTCCAATTTGGGATGCCACTCCCCGCTATCCGAATATAACTTAGAATAAAAATCCACTATGCCATCCTTAATAGCATCCCTTTCTTCAAGAAGATTCTCTCCAATAATAACTTTCCGAATCTGATTCACATTCTTATGAGCACTTGCCATCTTATGAAAAAATTTAGTATTCTTATCCCCTTCTTTCAGCCACTGCACTCTTGATTTTTGCCTCCAACATACCTCCTCCTTGATAAGCAAAACCTCAAGTTCGCTTTTCCAATTTTTCCGTGCCTCTTCTTCCGATTCATCCAAACCTTCGAACCCGCCTTCTCATCCAACAATCTGATCTCTTCCATGATTTTCTGAATCTTGATATCAATCCTCCCAAACACCTCCCTATTCCACACTTTCAAATCCAACTTAAGAAGTTTCAGTTTCTTAGCGAGAATAAAGTCTGGGCTCCCATTAATCTCGTACGAGCACCATCTAGAACGTATCCATTCTAAGAAACCAGGCTCTAAAAGCCACGTGTTCTCGAATCTAAAAGGAGACTTCCCTTTCCGCATAACCCCACACTCCAGCATAAGGGGAATATGGTCCGAGACTACTCGTTAAACAATGCTGCGCCGTATCACTAAATACATCAGACCAATCTGTAGAAGTAAGATATCTGTCAAGTCTGGAGAATTGCTGTCTATCCCCATGTCTGAACCACGTGAAATTGCCTCCCAATAAATTCAAATCCACTAGCCCCATTTCATTGATGAACTCATTAAATTCCGTCATTGCTCGAGAAAAGACCTGTGCGCCCGAACGTTCCACAGGAAATCTGACCACATTAAAATCCCCTCCTATGCACCAAGGTGCTCCCCATCTCAATCTAATCACTCTTAACTCTTCCCACAAATTCTTACGGAGGTTGTCTGCACATGGCCCATACACCCCAGAAAAAATCCACTCCTTGTCATCCACAATCGACTTCAACAGAACAGAAACAGAATGTTCTCCCACCACTGCATCCACCTTATCAATCACTCTTTTATCCCACATAACAAGAATACCACCAGCTGAACCAATAGACTGAGAAAACACCCAATCAGTCCACCTTCCAAACCCTAAACTACTAGCCAACCTACTGTCAACAGCTTGCATTTTTGTTTCTTGAAGACAGATTAAATGCGGATTCCACCTCCTTAAAGCAGCCTTAATAACTGATCTTTTCCTCACAGAATTTAGACCCCACACATTCCAAGAAACTATTTTTAGATGCATGATAACTTATTTCTGATTGCGATTCCTCCTCCCCTCCCCCTGCAAACTACCAGACTTATGAAACTTCAGACTACTACACAGCTGCTTTAATTCTCTTTTTCCTTTTTCTCTCACAGCTGATTTCTGTGGCCCTTTTTTCGCATCTGAATTTCTCCACTGCTTCTCAATATCCAAGAGCAAATCCATAATCCTATCATCAAAACCATCACAAGCCACTCCCAAATATCTGCCAAGACCTTTGGCTCTCCTACGAACCCATAACGACAATTCCTCCTGCGATGTACAATCCTGCAAAGAATCTGAATCACTCACATCCTCTGGATGAATCGCGTTAAGAGGGGTGCATTTGATTGGCTCCACCAGATCTTCCCTATCCACCATTTCCACCTCTTGCCCCTCCATCAATTGGGCACACCCTGCAGAAGAGTGACTCCCTTCGGATCTGACTGCACCTGACACTTGCTCCGTAATACCTTCAGGAGAGACAAAATCCTTTTCGACACTCTCATCACTTCGAAACTCTTCAGACGAACCCATCGCTTGCTCCTCCACTTCAGGCGCCTTCATCACATCTACGAAGGCCTCAGGAAAGAAGAATCTCGTCTTGTCATACTCCACTTGAGAGCCCAGTAGCCTATCCTCAAAAATAACTGGATCTTCCTTCTCCTTCTCACCCGACTCATTAACATTAACTGATCTGATCTTACCATTAGCATAGAAGGCAGATACAAATGGCCCACTAATTTTGCCTCCTGTAACCACATCCATCTCCTTCTGATAAACCGAAGGCTTGTTCTTAATGGGAGCCCAAACAGCCTTTCCCTTCACTCTCTTGTTAAGAATCCCAAACCAATGCCCATTTTTTTTGACAGCCAACCCATGTGACCTAACACCACTGCCACCCCTATTCGAAGGAAACCCACTCCTCCTCTTAACTACGTTGAAAGGTTTTGAGGGTTTAAAATTAGAATTCCTGTGAGCCCACGTGCTTGTCCCTTCTCCTCCGCCCTTATGCCTGGAACTACCAGTCTCTTGAAAGCCTTGATGATGCACTCCTTGAAACCCGACATGCTCCTCACTTGCAATGTTCTCCACGAACTGCACCATCGATACCACCGGACTTTCTGTGTGCTTACCTTTATCCTCCCTACTCCGCGGAAAGCAGGAAGCAGACGACTCCACCCATAACGGAACAACGAAGATTTTGTCCCCAACCCCAATACGAACAGTCGCTGGCATATCTTCCTTGTGGCGAACCAAAATACGACCCCATCTCAGTTCTGATTTGTTCTCGGTAGCTTCATCCAACCTCACCAATCCTCCACATTTCTTCCCAATCTCCTTAAATACCGACCTGCTCCACAAATGCAAGGGTAAACCTAGAACCCTCACCCAAACCTCCTTTGGGTTTCTTCCTTCAACATAGCACAAAGAAAGCGGATCCCAACATTCCAAATATAATGAACTCTGATTAACAGTCCATTTTTTTAAATTTAACAGACGTCGAGCCTCTTTACCAGAGGGAAAGACAAACAGAAAATGAACCCCACTCAAGGCAAAAATCTTGACTCCTCCAGCCACTTTCCAGTGACTATTTACCCATCTTTGCAGTTCCTCTTTGGTTATAATTGAGTCATCCAACTCCCCTACACGCCCAACTAAGCACCGATCTAAGAACTCCAAATGTCTGTCGCACGACCTTACCTCGATATCAAAATCCACTGAGGATCCTCGACCAGCCGAAACGAGATGATCTAAGCTCGGCCACGAAGAAATCTCTGCCACATCTTTATATGATTTTCCACTGCTGGATCGTTCTTTCTCCACAAATCTCTTAATCTTTCCAGCAATCATGTCCCAACCCAAATCAGAAGCTATTTCTGGAATTAAAATCGAACGTGGACTACCCTTCCCCCGAACAGAAACTCTAAGAAACATTCCTTGCCGATTTCTCTCCTTCGCAAACAAAACCTCTCTACACTTGTCCGAAAGTTTCTTCCAGAAAAAACCTTGTAGCTGAAGAGCTTTCTCCATCCACTTGCAAATCCATACAATTTCTCCATAGGTGACAACTGCTTCGTACACTTTGCCTCTACTTCTTTCCAAAATTTTGTAGCAAACACGATTTTGAGCAAAGAACCTGACCACCTCGAACGATTTCCTACCAGCCTGAAAGTAAGTTTTATCCACTGTACTCATCTGTTCCCAGCAAGAAGATTACATCGAAACTCAGAATTACAAAAAAAACCAGCTAAAATGGGATCAACACTACGAAACGAGACTGGCGACCCAAACACCCCGAACAAATTCCGGCAGACTCGCCGGCCGGTGATCGGAGCTCCGGCGACGGCGAGGTTTTCCGGCGACTAGAGTTGTACCACCGAGCTCGCCTCCAGCTGGCGAAACCTTCTGTGAGGCGTGTGTCTCTCACAAAGGGCCTGAAGCTAACAGATCTTAAGAAAAACCCCTCCCTGTCAGAGGTCGCCTCCCGACACTAGCGTAACAAGGGCTAGGGTTTCGATTTCGCGTGCGACTTCAAGGCTGGGATTCGACTTCAAATTGCGACTTCTTCGGCTATTACGAGGCATATTACGAGGCTTCTTTCATTTATAAGGCCACTGGTGAATAGAATTCATACTGAACGTGTGCATCTTCTCTCATTTAGTTGTACTCTTCTCTTATAAAAAAAAAAATTGTACTCTTTCTAGAGATTCTTCCTTGTTGCAACAGATATTTCTAAATCTCAGGGCCAAAATATATTTCAGAATACTTGCGTAAAAGTTTCACATGCAAAACCAAATGCTTAGATAGGTTCAAAAAGTTCGAGGTATAACTCCACCTGTGTTAATAAATTGGTTCACAAAGGCCAAGTGATTTTTATCACTTAAATTCAATGTTACAACTTCATTTTGCTCTGATACTTCAAATCGTAGTTGAAGTATGCATTTCCAAGAAAATGGGCAGAGAGAAGGGCAAGTTACCCCAATGCACATAATGGCAATGAATTCACTCGGTATGATAAAGGAGGAAAAACAGAAGAAATAATTAGAAAAAGAAAGAACAAAATCAACACAGCTCCAAGAAAACTAACCTGAGTTAGATAAATATTGGGCCATATTATTCCAAAAATCACTCGGGGG
Source organism: Codonopsis lanceolata (assembly GCA_013146195.2). Lineage (NCBI taxonomy): Eukaryota > Viridiplantae > Streptophyta > Magnoliopsida > Asterales > Campanulaceae > Codonopsis > Codonopsis lanceolata. Next base: position 112,193,086 of record CM028381.1, on the reverse strand, counting down.
TCCTCCATACTCAAGCCAGAACTTAAATATGAATATCTAACAATCTTGGAACATGGAAACTTGTTACCACCACTTTGTTGTCAGAACTATATTTGAATCATATACTACCTGAAAATTTGTTGGAGAAAAAAAAACTGTGACAACAAGAGAAGTAACAGAAAAAACAAATGCCGACAGATATCTGTATTGGGAGGAATATAATAAACAAGCAAAATGGAGCACTAAGAAAAGAGTGGGATTCCTGACCTTCACTAAAACACTTCCAACATGACTTTAAGTTAAAGCATGAGAAAAGCAGCAATTGAAGTTTGATGTAGCACCTTAGAGCTTCGATCAAGACCGTGAGATGCCACCTATAATGGCGAATAATGCATCATACCTTAAGGCAGGAACATTATTGACTAATAAAGCAATCATTCAACAACCATAGACCTTTGCTTTCATAATAATGCATTAATACTTTCACATCACGGTATTCAATAAAAGAGTTACTTGAAGCGTTTCCACCACCGTTGCCGCGTAAAATGTGAATATACACAAAATAAACATGCTTACGCTATATACTTCTTAACCAGAAGTGGGAAGAGGCTAAGCATTGAAGTTTAGAGTATTCTACAACAAATTTCAACTGAATCAATTCTCAAATGTCTCCTATTGGGAGAGGTTCTCTTGAAAGTGTGCCCAATTAGAAAATCAATTCCAAAAGTATAATAAAAAGGTAAAGAAAAAACACAACTTTACATACCATATGAGTAAGAGCTGCATAGCGCTCCTCGTTCAAATACAACGGCTTTCCTCTATGCATTTCGATATCCTGCAAATAATTGCAAAACACATAAAACAGCATTTCGTCATAATTCCTTGGATATCAACTAAAATTATGCAACAGTGAGTTATCAATGTCCCTCATATTTAATCAATTTGCAATGAATCCTGAAAATGTATTCATAAGGGCCTTTGATATCAATATTTGTTTTCTTTTCAGGAAGGGGTTAATTTTATGTACTCGAGCCCAGCATTATAATAGATGCAGCATTTTCAGAAATATACTAAAACAAAACTTAAAAGCATAGGTTAACACCAGAGAACAAAAGCAAGTAAAATGTCTCAAAGACACGGCCTAAAAACTTCCAATACAAGTCACATTTTTCTATGCCCAACAGCATACTACCATCAAGATTTGCTAAATTCTGAAAAACTTATGCCATTTCAACTCTGCCGTTTGCTCCCTATTCAATAAATCAGCTTCAGCCTCGAAGAATTAGACTATTTAGTTTTGGTCCATGCAAGGTTAAATTACCTTAAAATGGGAGGTGAACGGACTATTTGCTTGAGTCAACATATTAAAGCTCAACTTAGATTCAACCCCGCTGCACTAGTCCTACTTAACAATTTTCAGGACCATGAATAATAGAAGTAGCTCCGCCACTTTGATAGCTGCAGCACCAGGGGCAGTGCTTGGAGCAAGAGTATGAGTGGGAGGATGCAAGTTTGAGTACCAGCAGCCATGTGACTAAGTTCCACCAACTAAACACCTGGTAATGACCTTTTGTACACCCTTAAGAAGGGAATCAATAAATGGCACAAGGCAAAATGCATAACCTATTTGTGCTTGTGCATATTTCTTCACTTAAAGCATAACTTGAAAGGGTTGACAGCCACAGAAAAGTTCATTTTTGTTATCAAATGCATGGTTGAGAGGCTACTTGATGCTAGCTATTTTATATTCGTACATGCGCTGTTAATCTTGTGTCTCTCATGCACTGTTGAGAAGACTAAAGTGCTGAGAATTATTCTAACCAATAATATGGCAACAATTAATAAATACAGACTCAGTCCGTGTGGGATTAACCTGGGATCAAGCCACTTTTAGCTGAGTTTTCACATGTGACAAAGAGGAGACAACGAGGTCACACACAAACACGGAAAGAACAAAAGTGAAGCAGTAATTTATTCAGCATATGCGTATAATTAGAAGAATGCTCTTTCCTAAGCCAAGCTCTGTCAGAGACTATGTAAAACTGCCAGGAATTTCATCAGAGAACTTACCTCTTCACCAAATGCATCCAAATAGGGAGATGGCCAACGTGCCTGACGAGCAGATCTTTGAAGTAATATAGTGGTTTTCTACAAGAATAAACACTAATCAGTCATGACTATAAAAATCGCAACCAGCCTTATTCTCAACATCAAAACCAAAGTTAAAAAAATAAAGAGCCCTATCAAGTGATAAAATTAGGCTGTGAAATAAGACGAGGCTTCTCCAGCATTTTTAATAAACATACCCTGATCAACAGAAATACTCCTGTACCAGCACCGCAGGCCATTGCATGAGTTTGGCACTTACTTTTCCTTCAAGAAGTAAATAAGGCATGTTAAAATTGAAAATTCACCTTATAAGTGCTGGTAATTATTTTAATTGCTAATAAGCAGAACATGAACCTGCAGCATGTCTTCCAGCCCGGCGAGCACAATTTACCACACAGCAGGCATAATGCAGGTTCCTCCTGAACAGCTCCGCAGTCAACGCACTGCTGTTTTATGTACCTGAAACATGAGTATTTCCCAAATGAATGATAAATTTAAATCACATCAAGAGAAAAAGAGATACTCTTGATAGATATGAAGTCAACCTCTGTAAGAGATCTTGGTAAAGATGAGGCAATGTCATCAACTTAAATGGAACTACAGGGGTTGAGTGCAATACACCCTGGAGAGTACGCACTTCAAACTCTTTGGAGAAGTGGTGCAACCACTTCGGAACTAAAGTTCGTAACACCTCATCATTAAGAGTGTCGTCTAATGGGGGAATCTTAAATGTCTTCTCCAGCTCTTCAAGCTCTTCCGCAATGCCGTAGGAAATGTTCATCCCATGATCAGAAGATGATCTATCCAACATATGAACCCCACTAAATGGTGACGAGGTGGAAGAATTTATTAGTTTCCACAGCAAAGCACATCTCCTTAAATAAGGAAAGCTCAGGCTACGAATTATGTCCTTTATATCATGAGACGTATCAATATGGTTTGAAACAAAGTATTGATGTGGAACTCCAGATTCCCCCATAAATTTTGAGATGTCAGTAATAAGGCCATCATGATATCCTACGTCAATCATATCGCACTGACATTTTGCACAGTATGTGATTATAGCCTGCAAAACAAAGATAATATCAAAAACAAAAACATAAAGAGACTAAATTTGAGGTTGCTCAAACAAATGCAGTGGTCTAAAACCTGAGTTACGGATACAGCATAGAAGATATGAACAAACGATAAGAAGGATTCCTCGCATGACAAGAATGGAGATGGAAGGCAGAAGAGTGTCCACATCAAAGTTGAAAACGCATCACGTGCAAGGACAGGATCAGACGCTCGTGTCCAAAACTGAATGTCAGGATATCGTACTTCCATTTCAGCCTTCTCCAAGATACATAGCATATTACCTGCCAAACGTTACAATATGAAGGCCTTGTATTGCTTAACATTTTTTTGATAAGTATAAATATATATCAAAGCATCAAATCAGGTGACGCGTCCTCGTACACGGGGAGTATACAAAACAAAAGAAAAATCAAGTTGAAAAACTATCCATAAAATGTATTGCTTAACATCAAATAGCAATCACGTGATAGTACAGAATTTATAAAATGTACTTATCCCCTTAATATCACAAATGGGTTTTGTCCAAATAGAAATGGAAGTATGCCATCCGAGTCCTTGCTACTTCCTAGAACTATCCTATAAGCTCATATGGCGTAAAAGAAAATGCTGTAGCATTCATCATAAAGTAAAATGCTCACGTACTCAGCATGGACACCTAGTTGGTAAATACTCGTATATTTTGTGTATATATTTATACTTGGGTACTCCTTTATATGTTCCCTTTTTATTTTACGTATATAAAAAAAATGTATATCTTGAGCTTTGGGCATTTTTCATTTTTGTACACGAGGCAATTTAGTAAAATTGAACAATCAGGTTAGCCTCTTACAGGTAGATGTATTATTGTTCACTGTAGTCGGGGCTTCGGTTGACATAAAGTCTTGGTTTCAAGTGGTTGGAATAATTCGATTGCATGGGATTGGGATTGCCTCCTTTACTGAGTGTGGATCTCAATACGTCACCAATAAAGCCTCGAGTACAGATCCCATAGGCAGTCTAGCATCACTATCACTTCAAAAAATTCCATTTCCCTATTCTTTAGTTAATCTAATGTACAAGTAACAAGTGCATCACATATAAAACTCTATCATGTAAAACATTTTAGTTACCTGCGTCATTTATTTTATAAAAAGTTAATATCTGATTATTAAGAATTAGCATAATAATACTCCACAACATTGCAATCAAGATAATTGAACAAATGAGAAATAAAAAAATATTCTCAAGATTTTATAGCAATTACTGTGAATGTTATGCTCTGTACTGTGTATTACAGGTTATGCCACTTCATGATCACATGTGAACCATGGTATCATCACCTTGTCCACATGCACAACTCTTGCCCCCAATACGTCCTAGGCCTCATGGAGTTGTGCTAATTATACTAGTCCATGTGTGCAGTGTGGTAGACCTGGAGAAATGGTCCGGACCAAGTGGACTATCCAGGGCGACAACGCTTTGATCCTTAAGCGGGAAGGACTTCATGAGCACGCCGAGACCCAAATGGACCGTGCCATTAAAATATGGAGAACCTAGCACCAACTATTACCTCTACAATGTGGGGCAACTCAAGGAGTCCAGACATTCCCACGAGGACTCCAATATATACCTTAGCACCCACATATGCTCGAAGGCCTGAGTTAGGGCCCGAACCGAGTGATTAGCCTCGAGTGTAATGGACTGCTTGAATGTGCAGGTCGATAAGCCAAGCCCAACCAACCTGGGATCTGAAGGTCCCCCGAGGTTGAGCGGACTTTGGGAACCCAAGGGTTATTAGTCTGGTGGCTGGAATCATTAACTACAGATTCTCTCTGTAGAAGTTCTACCGAAGCTTTCTCCCTATAAGATACATTCAAGAGACTTGGGATAGTGGCCAGACTACAGGACGGATCCTGAAAAGTTTCTCTCAGCTGCTGCCCTCACTCTCTCTTGAGTAAGTAGTCCTAATTTTTGACTCCTAGCCTTCTAGGATTTCATGATTGCAGCGTAAAGCCGAGTAGGGTCACCTGACACACATCACATCCCTCCGTTTCTACACACTGATTCATTTGAAAAGAAAAAGTAATATGGCTAAAACAAATATCTTGTAAGATTAAAAATTAGCGAGTAGATTGGATAACTTAATTATGAATCTTAGTTAAAATAGATATGATTCTGTGGTTAATTGATGACATAATCTTATATATGAATACACACAAAAAAAAATTCACAAATTACACAATTTCTTTAATTTCCATTTTTTTTCTGTAATACTTCCATTACTACTCTTACATGTTCATATTAGAACTCTCAATGTGCACATTCTATATGATGAATTTTTCATCGTATTCTGGAAGCAAAAATTATATATGGAATGTTTTCCACCCTTACAAACTGAAAGAGTCGAAATATTAGTTTGTCTTTGCTGTCACCTGTGAATAGTTTGGTTGAATAACAAAGGAGTTTTGTTATGGGGTGTAATTCCAGTCTCACATTTTCCAATTAAGCACCAGGGTCATGGAAATGTGATAAAGGCTTCAATGAGAAGATGGAATCCTCATGTGGTATGCTTGCTAGAGACTAAAATGGATACAGTGAATGGTGATTTCATCTTTAGTGTTGGTGGAGGTAGATGGGTAGATTGGGAGCTTCGGGAGCAGCGAGAGGAATCCTAGTAATGTGGGATAAGAGGGTTCTACCGAAAATGGATACAGTAAGAGGTCGATTCTCTGTGTCCTGTTTGCTGAAAAAAGTAGATAATGATAAGCTCTGTGTTTTGTGTTTTCTCGGGTGTGTGTGGCCCTTGTTTGGATGTGTCCCCCAGAGAATTGTGGGAGGAATTAAAGGTGGTAAAACAGAGGTAGAATTATCCTTGGTGTATAGGAGGTGATTGGTATCCGCATGAGCGAAAGGGTTGCTGCAGATTCTCGCGGGCGATGTTGGATTTCAGCGACTTTATCGATGATATGGCTTTGATAGATCTACCGATAGCAAGAGATGGATTTACATGGTTCAGGGATAATTTTAGTTCTCAATGCTCCAGAATTGATAGATTCTTAGTGTCCGTGGAATGGCAAGAATGCTGCGGTAGTTTGGTCCACTCCTGCTTGCCTCGAATTATTTCAGATCACACTGCTTTACTTCTTGAGGGTGGTGGTATCGCGAAAGGGAAATTTCCGTTTCGTTTTGAAAGTATGTGGTTGAAGGTGAAGGGCTTTCTTGAATGGATTCGGGCCAAGTGGGCAGATTATACAGTGGAGGGAGATCCCAGTTTTAAGCCGGCGAAGAAGCTGAAACTTCTGAAAAATGACCTCATTGTGTGGAATATGGAGATTTTTGGGAGGATTGAGGAGAAAATTAAGGTAGTGCTGGAAGGTATTCAGATTCTGGATTCAAAAGATAGCTCAGGAGAGTTGTCCGAGGAGGAGTTCATTCGGCGTAATGAGCAGAGGAAGGAGGCAGAAACTGTTGATTAAAGAGGAAATTTGTTGGAGACAGAAATCTCGGGTTCAATGGCTAAAGGAAGGTGACAGGAACACTAAATTTTTTCATTGGACGGCGAATGCCAATAAGAGGGTTAATCACATTCATAGCATTTCAATAGATGGTACTCTGCTGGAGGAAAAATCTGCTATCAGGGTGGGTATAGTAGATTTTTATCAGAAGCTGTATACTGATCTGGGATTCCAACGGCCGCTGTTAGATGGGATGCCTTTTAAAGTCCTTAATCAGGAGGATAATTCAGCGCTGGAGTTAGCTTTTTCTGAGGAGGAAGTTAGGGCAGCCCTTTGGAGTATGAATGGCGATAAAGCGCCCGGCCCCGATGGCTTCTCTGTGGCGTTTTTCCAGCACAGTTAGGAGATTTTGAAGAATGATATCATGGATGTATTTCAGTTCTTCCACTCGAACATGGGCTTCAAAAGAAGACTTAATGCATCTTTCATCTCTTTGATTCCAAAAAGGACAAACACGACTAATATTAAAGATTATAGACCCATTAGTCTTATTGGCAGACTATTCCTTTGGGAGTGTGCTGGGTGATTTGGAGAGAAATAGGAGAGCGTTCGATAATGAGGAAAGACCTCTGTCGGTGCTGAAGAAGGAACTTCTTCGGCTGCTGTTTTTTTGGTGTATAGATGGTGTTAGGCCTGAGGTCAACTCTTTTGCTGACTTTGTAGCGAACATATGTAATCTGTAATTATTGGAGTACTCCTCTTGTGTACATAGGATGCGGCACCTCCTTTGCTGCTTTTGTTATTAATATATACTTATCAAAAAATCTATACTTCGACTATGATACTTAATGCCTTATGGCATGCCATTATGCTGATTAGCAGTAACAAAAGAAAATAAAAATAATTATATCTTTATTTTGTGGTTTTATTCCAATATCTTAACAATCCTTGTTCTAGAAGAAATCCACACGTAGTTTAATTTCATTCCAAGCCCACTCTTGCTTCTCAACAATTAAGAGATCAGGTCGAGGAACATGAATACCCAATAGTCACTGACAAGCATTCAGAGCAAAAGGACCAAATGCACGTTAGATGAATCGATCATCTACACTAATCTACAAAATTGATGCAGAAGAAATAAAACCTTCCAGTCATTTGTGTTGAAATGCTTCATGAGGGTTTTAGATAAAATGTGAATGAAATTGGAGAGTGCCAATAGATTGTTACAAGTGTTTGTCTGCAAAATCCTTTCAGCAATTGGACAGATTGCACCATGCACCACCTCTACAACAAAGTTGGACCCACTGTCTGGTTTTTCTTTCTTTCTTTATCTCCTTTCTTCTGTTTTATGTTTCAAGTATAAGTAGCACAAATCGAGTGTTTCTAATTTGCTTGATTTCTTAAAATCCCATCTCCCTTCATCATAGATACTATGATATCTCAGAACCTGACGCAGAAAAATATTAACTAATTGAAAAAAAGTCACAAAATCAGCAATAAACAAGAAACCCCAACTCCAACCCCAGAAATAAGGATATGAATAATTAGTAATGCAGATCTTGAAAATGATATAGAACAGTAAATAATAAAATCAATATAGCAATCAGTTATATCCCTCCAGAAACATTTAAATTTGCATAAGAGAAGAAGAAAAATGAACAACAGTACCATACCTCCACCTCTGCACGTGCGACTGGGAAATTCGTTTAGTGAAACACCGAAGCATATAGACTCTGCGAAGAGCTGAATTCCTCTTAATCGTAAAAGGACACTAAGAGAATCCTTAGATCGCATGCTTTGGACAATTTTGAGCAACAATGACAAAATAAACCCACTAGAGGACTTCAGTTCCTTATATAATGCATTAATGCTGTAATTGGGAGTTAAGGAAGTTCTTCCAGATCGAGCAGCAATTTCTGCTGAAACAAGCGAGTATTTAAGTGCATCCCACATAATCATGGAGTGGCTTACCCGACCAGATCCTGAAATTTTATCAGTGCCAGGGAAATACATTTCACACAGTACACGAATCACAGATTCAAGATTTTCTTTCATCCTTCCACTACGATGCATTGGAAAAGCTTTAAGAATCTCATTCTGTCCAGCAACATCAGCCCCAACTTGCAAGAGAGACAAGGCTTGTTGAAGATGAAGGGAATCAGCTACTCTCTTCAGTGAACCTAATCTGTTTGCAGCATCTGACGAAATAGCAGTTGAAATCATTGGCGGCTTACATACCTTTACTCCTCCAGGTAACTCGGGCAAAACAGAATTTGCAAGTCCTCGACATACAGGGCAGAGGAACTCCCCCTGAGCTCAAAATGGGAATACATCAAGGCAATAAGATAAACTATTTTCATCAACAGAAAAAGAATGAAGGACTATATATATATATATATATATATATATATATATATATTAACTGCATAATTAAATATGGGGAGCTAACAAACCTGATCCGGATCTACAATATGGACTCCTTCAAAGTCCATTCTTCTCGTATATCTGCACACGGAGCATTCCCAGATACTTTAGGCTTTCCCGAGTCATGAAGTTGTATAGAAAAATGTTTTATGAACCCTTATATACATATCTGATGCAATTGTTTAAAGACAACTCTGAAGTGAAAACAACTCTAGCTTAACCTAGACTTAACAAATTTTCATGCCACTGAATAAATGATCATATAAGAAATGAAGTCATCACAATCACTTTGCCCCTGTTTGCTTTCTAGGATGTCATACAAGAATGGAACTCGCTTGTTATCCACCTACTACTAGATTACATGCAAATAAGCCAAAAGATTCTTAAATTTTCATGCAAAGGAGCCTCCCAGTTAACATTCTGATTGGAGGTAAATAAGTATTAGTTGCCCCAACAGGACCAACAGCCCAACACCCTCTAACATCCCAGCACAGACAGCAATCCAGACTTATTACAGCTTTAACTCCTTATCCTTTTTTATGAGTTTGAAGACATGATGCTCCAGTAGAGAACCCATCTGGATTTTTTACAGGAAGATTTTTAGGGTTGGAAATTGTGAAGGTTGAATGCACCCACTCCGTAAAACCCTATTGGCATCAAATAACCAGTTCATGCCTTGAAAAATTCATTACCAAGATTGTTCATTGAAGTGAACCCCCTCCTCCTCACCCACCATCATTTCGGTACGCACCGCAGAGGTGGTGGGGAGTTGTCTGTTCAAAATAGAAGAAAAAATAGAAAGTGGATTTGGATGGTTTAATTTAAGTTATTTACCTTTCCTTCAATGACAGTAAATACAGATCAAGACATCCCTGATGCACAGCATGCCCACAGGAAGAAAGATGAATTCCATCGCAATCTGAGGGTCCAAATCCATCATATACTGAGGGTGGTGTTACTGAATCTGACTGTGCCCTATCACTACGGGGCCGGACATTTTCCGAGGATGAAGGATTATTTAATGCTTCCTTTGAAAGAGAAGCAATGTACTTTCCAAGTAAAAGAGATAAGTCTGCACTTTTTGTTGGCCCACCTCCATGTTTCATGAAACCTGATTGTGGTAAACCATTGTGGATTGCATCCATAATCAACTGATACATATGTTCTTCTAATGTTTCAAGAGAAGATGCAGTTGTTTCTCTCGCATCATTTGATGAAGAAGGGAGTTCAATATTCCTCACCGAAGGGAACCGGGTCCTGATGAATTCTAGAAAGGCATTGACTTCCCTAGGCTCTCCAATTGAAGCAAATTCATTTACTGCATTCTGAATTAAATGCATCAACTGAGAGGATGAGATCGTTTCTGAACTGCTTGAGACAGAGCACACAGGAGATGGAACATTAATTGTGTTTTCACTGGTTAATATCTTTCCCTTCCCTGTCCAATGAACTTTGTTTTCCCATGACGGGGGGCCTCTGTCAAGTAAACTCAAAACCCTGGATTTCTAGAGCCAAGAATTCAGAAAAAAAATCAGTTTGATCTTTAAAAAGCATGTGAATAAAAGTATCAATAAAAATCCATGACAACTTATCAACAAAAAAACATTAACAAAAACAGTAGGGAAGATGATAGGAATACCTGGAGAAGAATTAAAAAAGATACTGGAGTTTTTGAATTAGCATCATGGCAAAGAGAGCAAGTTACTTGTTCTGCCTCGATGGAATCATGTCTAGCATCAGAGGAACATACTTCCAGAGTGACTTTTGAACTATCTGACTCATCATCCACAGTTGAGTTCATGTTTGCCATAAATTTGGACTGCTGCGCTCTCATTTTTTCCTGCACGTCAGGTTGCTAGATTGATAAATGAATTCATCAAGAACTCATATCTACTCTAATCTAAGTGGCATTCTACCTTTTAGAATAGTGTGTCCTCACACTTGAAGGAAAAACTAACCAACCAAAGCAATCCACAAGAACGCATCTATTTGACAGTTCAGATTTTTTTTTTTTTTGATAAGTAAGGTATATATTAAAAATCAAAAGCGGCAAATAAGGAGCCGCAGCCTATTTACACAGGAGGGAAACTCCAATAATTACAGATTACAAAAATTCACTACAAAGTCAGCAAAAGAATTGACCTCAGACCTAACACCATCACTACACCAAAGACAGTTCAGATTTATATCTTGAATATCCCTCTATGTTTGAACATATAAGCTTTCCTAAGGTTCCACATCTTGGTCCATATGCCCCAACAGATTTTTATTATGATAAACATATATTAGAATGGAAAATTGTTCAATAAAACTAAATTACAGGCCCAATACTCACTTTGTGAGCTAATGGCTCAGCCAGACATGTTGCACACATCTCCTAACTGCAGCTTATTCGGGTCCATCCAGAACAGATACAAATGCCAATATTATTTAGGTGGTTATGCTCACATACTTTTCCTCTTCTGAAACATAATATATAAAATGTAATAATATAATATCTCACCATAATAGCAGCTTGTCTCTCCCGAGCTTTTGCTTTACGCCTATCACTATCAGAAACTGACCCGTGGTTACTCGCATCGCTATTTGGCTTGGATTGTGGTAACTGATTGACCACTTCAGGAGCAAGTTCTTTCAATTTTGTCAAGCATCTAGAGTCGAGCTCAGCAAACTTTTTAAGCAAATCTTTGATCAATGAAGATATGTCAAAACTTCCAGCTTCCATAAAGTGGTACAGATTGTCTTTCTTATTTATCCTCATTAATGAAACAAGAAGTGACAACAAGCTCTGGTCTTCATAAATTTTGTTAAGTCCCACACATAATTCTTCCCCAGCAAAAGCTAAAATGGGTATCGAACCACCTATGTAACATGACTCATCACCAGATTCTTTCTGCACGTAGCAAGTGTCTAATGATAATGATAATAAGTGCAACGCAGTTAATAGAACGCCATCAGGAGCCCGTGATACGGTCAACTTATCTGTGAAAAGAGCGTAATAGAAAACAGCACGGACAATTTGGAGGACTGTTTTACAAGTAGCTATTCGAGCTAATCCACTGAGAGGAGGATAGATCTTTGTCCATTTTGGAAGCTGACTGGTTAATGCAGATACATTGCAAAAGCGCAAGTATCTTTCTTCTGCAACTTGCAAGTCCCTTGAGTTCCAGCGAGGATGATACAAATCTAATTCCTTCCAATATGCTATACGTAGTTTATACATTCCCTGAGATAAATAAAAGTATGAGAAGAAGTGGTAGGACGTATGTGGACACGCAATGTATGATATTCTAGTGTCACAAACCATTACCTGATTCATTCCTGATGGGTTTGAATACTCTGCTACTGTATCTAAAATTTCCTGAAGCTGATCAACTTTTGAAAGATCACGAGGAAGGGATTTCACCAACTGACTGTGCGTGGCATTTCCAGTAGATAGTTTATAAATTAACTCCCGTTGCAAACATTGAGCAGTAGTTAGCCCACAGAACCGCCTTTCTTTTACTATTTGTATAATAAGATTTAGCATTTCCTGCACCAGAATTGGTTCATACCTGAAATAACATTGAATATAATATGTTATGTCACTGAAAATCTACAAGAATAAGTTGATTAATCCAATATAAAAGGTGTAAATGATGTCCGACTTAGAATAAAAGCAGTGTAACCTGACATGTTACACCTCTATAAAATTTAATCCATCTCGCAGCAGCCAACCACATCTTACATACTCCACGAGATTTTGGGATAACAGGTGGTGGTTGTAGCCAATCAAATGAATTCACGTGGATTTCATTTCTTCTTCCAGAAGATAGCATTTTTTTATATTGGTCCCCACAAGTACAGCTTTGATGACAATCTACCGCGCCTCAGTACCCAAAAAGCGTCCACAATGTTTGTGGTACATGAGGCACAGATTGCAAGAAACTCCTACGGCACATCTTGATATAGTAATATAGGAATATATTAATGAAAAATCACCATCTGATCTCCAAAGTATGATTTTTCAACAATATATTTTACTAATATAATGCATGGATGTTCCAGTGATGTGTCTTACAATTCGTGCCCCCGTTTACGGAAAAAGATAGTCACTATTTCAGGAGCGAAGGGAGTCTTTTTTTTTATATAAGAGATGTTCAAATACATGAATGTTTGACATAACAGGCAAGGAACCACCCCAATCTGACATTTGACCATGGATTGACAAAAAATTTAAGGTTTAATAGACCTAAGGTGCAATGAATCTTATTGTTGGCAAGTTGCGGAACCTGCGCCTCGCATGAAACCCAATAAAAAAGTTTTGTTGAATATTATGTGTTGATTGATAGCATAATAGTAGGAGAGTAATTATATTGATAGCATAATTGTAGGAGAATAATAATAGGAGACTTGATTGAGATCAATCTTCTCTTAGTTTCCTAGAAGTAGCCTAGAAAGTGTATAAATATGTACAGCTCTTCACAAGCAATACACAAGGAATTCTTGCATTTTCTTCTCTCTAAATTACTTTCAACATGGTATCAGAACAGGTTTTGTAAGAAAAATTCCTTTCTTGTATCTGCTGTGTTTTTATTCCAGCAGTTCTCATACCTAGGGTTACACAGTATCCACTCAACATACACAAACCCTAACTGCTGCCCTTTGTTGCTTTCCGCATTCAATACCTGATCATTTCCATAAACCAACAACACAGACCTGGTTGGAATCAAGTGTCGACCAACCCCAGAAAGCATCGACCGAAACCGACATCACATGCGCATACACGTGTCACCTTCTCCCGCGTGAACCTCACGTGCCGTCAAAATCACAGCGCATGGCTGCTCTGATCATTGTAAAATTTTCCAGGTTTGGTCGCGTCATTGTTCCGCACCATATTCCAGTCTTGGTTTGGTAATTTATTTTGATCTTTTTCTTACTTGTGTTCATTCCTAATGGGTACTCCAAGTAATGCATTATCAAGTAAGACTTTCCTCAGCATTGCAACTACACCTGTTATATGTTCTGAAAAATTGAAAGGTTCCAACTATTTGATGTTATGGTCTGCCTCAGTTGAACTGTGGTATATGGGTCAATGTTTTGAAGAGCACTTAACAGAACGTGTTACCCATATTACTGGAAAAAAAAAACAGTTGCAATGGAAGCAAATTGATGCCTTCTTATGCAATGTCTTATGGCAATCTATTGATCAAACACTTGTTGACCAATATCAACCTTATTGCACTTGCTATGAGGTATGGAAAAAGCCAAGGAAACTTTATTCGAATGACATTAATCGTCTCTATACTATTGTCTCTCGTATAAAGACGATTAAGAAACAGGATCACAATATGCAAGAGTACCTAGGCCAGATTGAGAAGCAGTAATTTAATGAGTTGATGCCTCTCTCTCAACTAAGTTACGCACAAGAAGCAGATCGTGAAAATTCACCATGGTCCTTCCACTACGAGGCTTGCCTACTGAACTTGATTAGTTCGCAATCAAATCCTGGCCAATCCCGAAGTTCTGTGGATACAATGTTTGAGCTGTTAATTTTTAGTTCCGCACCCCTAAACATCTCAAGCAATTCCACAACTACTACTGATACTGCTATCCTACCTCTCAAGTGACTTATCGATGAGATGGTAAAGGCAGGAAGCGAGGTCGAGGTCACCATAAGTGTACCCAATGCCATAATCTGGGCCATACAGTAGGTCGCTGCTGCAAGCTCCATGGATATTTTTTTTTTGATAAGTAAATAATATATAAAAAGCATCAAAAGAGGTGATGCGTCCTTTGTACACTAGAAGTATACCAATCCAGTCGTTAACCAATGTCTATGCTATTTACAAGCTCCATGGATATTCGCCTAAGGTTGCAAAGATTTCACAGTATGATCACCGCCTGAGGATACACTATGCCTGCTGCTGAGTATGCCACATTTGAGAAATTTCAAGAGAATAATCCATCATCAGCCATAGTCTCAATCAGCCAAACCGATAACCATTTTCCGTTCATCTATCAATCAACCTCTCTTGGGCCATGGGTACTAGATTCTGGTGCTTCAAATCATGTCTGGTAACAAGAATTTGTTTTCCCATATTACTTATTCTAATAATTTATCCACATAATTTTTTTAAAGAAATTTTTATGAGTTGGCACCATATTGTCCTGCTAACAAGTTCCTTAAGTAGAGAGGGAGGGTGTCAGAGAGGGACTCACAGATCTGGCAACTTCAGGCCATCTGAGTAAGTCACGCGCGACACAGAAGGTTTCGCCAGTAGGAGGCGAGTCCAGCGGTACCACTTTCATCGCCGGAAAACCTCTATGTCGCCGGAGCTCTGATCACCGACCGACACATCCACCGTAATTTGGTCGGAATTTTAGGGTCGCTGGCCTCGTCTTAGTGTGTAGTTTCATGTTAGCTGGAGCAAAATGCTAGACAGATGAGCTGATGAGATACGCAACTAGGGTTTCGAGGTTCCTTCACAAATTGGTATTCCGACAGCCACTTTGCCTTTGCCGGAAACTTGGGCTTCAATTTTCTTCACTACCGCGACTAGTGCTTCGCAATTTCTGGCCACTGCGACGGTGCCAATCACTGTGACTCTTCAAAAAGGAGTCATTTTCAACTGAAACAGGTAATGTGGTTCCGGAACTAGATCGTTCATTTTTTTCAAGCGGGTCGGAAGTCCTTCGACGTGGTTCAACAGCGTAGCTTGGGGGTTTTGGAGTTCCAGTGGATTGAAAGAAGTAGAGGGAGAGTTAACAAAGCAGTGCTCTTCTTGAGGGAGCTAGCATGGGTGTGCCACTGGCCGAAGGAGGAAGGTGATCAAGGATGAGAACAGATCTGGGGAGTTTATTTGCCTGGAGCTTAGGAAAATAGGCCGGACGGAATCGATTTGCATACTGGAGATCATAGTAGGTTTTGGTTGGACGGATGCAGCAGAGAAACTGAGAAGGTTTATTCAGGATGATTTAGGGGAAGTCCAGAGGCCAAGGCCATACAGGTCCTAGGCAGAGGCGACCAAAATTCCCCCGTGGCCAGATTTATTTGTGAAACGAAGAATCTCCCTAAGGGGTCGGGGCGGACTTTGCTGTGGAGGAAGGATGGTGTTCGGATGCCATTAATTTTTTGGATAGATGCTTAGTAGGGAAGGTACAAGATTCGAGGTGCCCTATTCCGTCGAAGTTCGAGTTGCAAGCCTGGGTGGATGTGAAATGGAAATCCGCGGGCAGAGTTTGAGTGGTTGACATGAACGGCACTGTTTACTTGTTCGAATTTCCGTCTAAGGAGATAGCTAGCAGTTTCTTGTTAAAGGAGTGGAGGTTTAATGAAGATATCCTGACCCTGGAGAGGTGGAATCCGACAAATTACTGTCATGTAGAAGGTAAACTACCAGGGGAGACATGGATTAGGGTGCTAGGTCTTCCGTTGCATTTGTGGGTGGGGAGGGAGGTTTTCCGAAAGATTGGAGACTTTTGCAGACGTTTTTTGGATATAGATGATACCACAAAATTGAGGGAGGATTTAAGGTGGGCTAGGATTTTTGTGCATTACCATGGAGATGTTTCGTCGAGAGTCTGATAGGTGAAGGTAATCGTGTCTTTGCGGTACCTATTTGGGCAGAAACCACGGCAGCTTGTCTTCAATGGAACAAGCGAGGTCTTCACAGAGAAGGGGAGATGAAGGATTTTCGGGCAGCGATGAGAAGAAGCAGCCCACATCACGCGCCTCTTAAGCAGGTGCATAGCAGGTAAAAAGGTAAGGCAGCAGGTGTGCAGAGAGTGAGTCATCAGAACATGTGCACGTGGGTAGAAAAAGTCCCGAATTCAAATTCTAATCCTAGGGCTGGTTGTGGAAACGATGTCGCACAAGGAGGGGTCTCTAATTCATTGGGTCAGGCAGGTGGGCCAAATATGCACCAAAGTTGTGGGCCGGCTGGGCCATACAGAGGAGAAGGCTCTAAGAAATTGGTTGTGCTGGAACAGAATGGTTCAGAAACCACAGGTGGGAAAGTTTATGGGCCTTTCCAATCCTGTTTCAATGTTCCAGTAGGAAATCAGAGAGAGGGGTTGAACTTGAAAGCTAACTCGTTGAGTCATAGTCAACGGTCAAAGGTGAATAAATAAGAGTGTTCCACACTTGGGCGATAATTCGCCTTGTTTCAAGAAGGCAGATGTCAGTGTCGAAGAGGTAAGCCTGGGCATGGGGTTGACTGATAATCTGCAGGACAGGTTTTCTGAGGGTGAAGTTTTAAAGGTGGTTGGGAAGGTTGTGGAATGGTATCTCAGCAAAGAGAGGGCTGTTATTGAGAGCAAGCGAGTGTGGAGCCTGGGGAGACGGAGAAGCTGGGGTACTGCGATATTGAAGGACCATCTAAATTTGGGTTGGGCCAAGAGAAAGATGATCCGATTGCTGTTGTAGGTCCAGAACGTGGAGTGGGTTGTTCGAGTGGACCTTTTTCCGTCTTTCTTTGTTAATGAGGAGAATATTCAATCAGGGAAAGATGGAGGTTTGGACCACATGGAGACGAGCCCGGAGGTCGAGTCTGAGGTACTTCCTAGTTCGCAGGATTTAGACGCAGTTTTTAGTTGGTGTCGCTGGTTCGATCGGGGCCAACGATATAGGGGTGGTAAGGGAGTGTTACAGGGGGCCCTTCGACCAAGACCCAGAGACGACTATTTTGAGGACGTCGATTAAGCGACAGGGTTCGAGTGTTGAAGGGGATTGTTGTCGATTTAATTGCGAGGAGTCTGTCCCCAAGTTAGCGAAGCAATCACGAATAGTGGAACCAATGGATTTTTTGGATTGGATCACTGATAGAGATCTTCGACAAGGGTCTGCGAGTTCGTATGGGTTTGTAAGCAGAGGATTGGAAGGGGAGGCTACAGTGTTGAAGAGTACAGAGTCCGTCCTGAACATTCATGGTGAGTCTGTTCCAGAGATTGAAGTGGTATCTCCGAGTAATTAGAATGAGTTTTGCTCGCCTTAGACCAGTTTGTTGAGTCTGTAATCGAGGAGAATAACACTCCTTTGTGCTGTACCCCACTTGCAGTAGTCAGACCCGAAGATTTGTGCGAGATGGCCATCTCACGGACAGAGTAACGGATGAGGATATTTCAGTTTGGGTTCAACGGAGAGCAAAGGGTTTTGGCGGAGTGTCGTGTACAGGTTTTGAGGACAAAATTGTGGACTTACTTCTTGACATTGAGAAGAAGTGGAGATTGTTTGAGGAAGGCAGCTGTAAGAAATTAAATCAATAGCGGGAAAAAGGCAAGAGGGAGCTAGAGTAGCTGTGTTGTAGCCTGAACTTTGAGATGTTAAAGGGGCGGGAAGGGGAGGGAAGAAGAAGGAAAAAAATTCGTTTGATATGCATTTAAAAAAAAATATTGATAAGTAAAGATTGTTAGAGCATAAGGGGCATTATGAAGGGTGTTAATTGTAACATTACAGTCTAATATGCACGTATATATAAATACCCCAGCGTAACCATTTTAGGGTTACGGCTTCCAAACCATACTTTATTCTTCTTGTCTACTCTGTTAACTTACACGGTATCAAGCTAGAATCTCCATAATAAACTTGTTCAAATCCACTGTAATCTTTTCTTTTTTCTTTCTTTCTTTTCCTTTTTTTTTCTTCTCTGCATGACACTGTAGAGACGTCTCGTTCTCTCCTTGCGTCGCCAGGGTGTGCGATGCGTTGAGTCGCCGGAGTGTGCGACCTTGATTGATAAGCAAGCCAACCCAGGTCGTGGTATGGCTGTTGTGTTGTGTATGCAGGAAGGGTTTCGGAGGAGTCAACGGAAGGGGTCGACAGTGGCTCTCGTACTACAGCAGTTGAAGTACGTCGAGGTTTTTGGCCATCCACCTGTTCATTTTGTGGCCCATGTGCCACCCAGAGAGGTTCCCCATGTCTACACGACGCCAGAGGTCCTGTTTCCATCACCGGAAAACTTCACCGTCGCCGAAGCTCCGGTCACGCGCCGGCGCGTCCGCCGGAATTTGAAGCTCGTCGAAGTCGCCCAGGTCACAGTAGTATGCCAATGTGGTTCTTTTTCTAAGTTGGACGTGTGTTGAGACTCTGCAGCTCGTTTTGTTCCTCGGTACCAATCTCTTGTTGTTGGGACTATTGGTTGGGGCTATGCTCTACTTGCTATGCCCACGACTTTCGCGAATAAACGGAAGATGGTTATGATGTCAGATGAAGAGTATGCTAGGTATGTTTCAGGTCTCTCATCCGTCTTCCTCTTCTGTCCATTTAGGTAAACCCACTGCATGTCTTTCCTCCTCGAGTCACAAGTGGGTCATTGATTTTGGTGCTACCGATCATGTGATGCAGGTATGTTGTCCTCTTTCACCTCTTCTATATTGCCTAGTGTCACTTTAGCCAATGGGTCTGTTGCATGTGTTAAGGGAAGTGAAATCGCTAGTATCACTCCAACTCTATCTTTGTCTTTTGTCCTTTACCTTCCTGGTTTTCTATTCAATTTACTATTCATCACTAAATTAACTCGTGATTACAACCGTAGTGTCTTATTCTTTTTTGATTCGTGTCTTTCAGGATCTTACAACAAAGAGGATTATTGGTAGAGGCTAAGGAGGGCTATACTTGTTGAATGATGTTCTCTCACTCGTTGTGTGTTCGAGTGCTTCTTCCCTTACTCCACATCAGCTACATTGTCGTTAGGGTTATCCTTGTCTCTCGAATTTGAAGAATATGTCCTAGTCTAGAGTCTTTATCTACGTTAAATTGTGAAGCTTGTCAGTATGCTAAACACCATCGTGTTTCATACTTTCCTAATAAAAGAGCATGTGTCCCGTTTGAGTTAGTTCATTATGATGCTTGGGATCCTTCTCAGTAGTGCCGAATGCACGTACCCAAGCCACTCTGGGCTGATACAGTTTTAACTGTCATCTTATTAATAGGATGCCCTCTAATGTTCTTGGGGGGGGGGGTTTCCCTACCGTGTCTTATATCCTTTGAGTTCGTTGTTTTCCGTGTCACCAAAGGACCTTTGGTTGTGTCTATTTTGTTCGGGATCATCGTCCACAAATAACCAAGTTGGATCCCAAGTCCCTCAAATGTATCTTCCTTGGCGACTCTCGGTCTCAAAAGGGGTATCGTTATTTTTCTCCTAAATTGAATCGCTATCTCGTTTCCCTTGACGTCACATTTTTTGAATCCCAATCATTCTATCATGTGTCATGTGTTGACCCATCCTCTTCGGACTCAAGTGATGATTTCCTTGTCTATCACTTTATGCGGTCCCAAGCAGCCCTTTACCTCCCTATCGTCCCCCCGTTCAGCAAGTTTACTCTCGCCGTCAACGAGTGGGACCACCTTCTGCACCTCCTGATGTGGTCACTACCGAACCAATCCTCTCTTTACAGATCCTAGCACTCCTGTACCAACACCATCTGATCTAGATGTTCTGATTGCTCTTCAAAAAGGTAAGCGTAGTTGTGCACAATATTCCATTGCTAACTATGTTAGTTACTCTGGTTTGTCTTCTTCTACTTTTTCATTAATTAGTTCACTTTAGTCTTATCGTATTCCTAAGTCTGTGAGGAATGACTCACCCTGGTTGGAGAACCGCTATGGAAGAGGAGATGAATGCTCTTGAGCAGAATCTGCGATTTCGTACCTTTGCCAGATAATAAGAGTGCAATTGTTATAAGTGGGTATTCACAGTGAAAGTGAATCTCGATGGTTCGGTCGCTCGATTGAAGGCTCATGTGGTTGCGAAAGGTTATGCTCAGATTTATGGTGTGGATTATTCAAAAACCTTCTCTCCACTTGCGAAGTTGGCTATTGTTAGGTTACTTGTTTCTCTTGTTGCATCATACCATTGGCCGCTTCACCAACTACATGTGAAAAATGTGTTTCTTCATGGTGATCTGCACAAAGAGGTTTATCTTGAACAACCTCCTAGGTTTGTTGTTCAAGGGAGTCAGGGATGGTTTGCAAGTTAAAAAAGTTGTTGTATGGTATAAAACAGTCTCCTAGAGCTTGGTTTGGCCGATTTAGTGAGGTCATTTAGTCTATTATCGTCAGCCTGAAGCATGGTGTATTCTCTTGGTTATGTATGTTGATGATATCGCCATTACTGGTGGAGATAGTGTGGGTATTTGTGCTCTAAAGTCTTTCCTTCAAGAAAGATTTCAAACAAAAGATCTTGGGAACCTGAAGTATTTTTTGGGAATTGAAGTTGCCCGTTCAAACAAGGCATCTTTCTTTCTCAATGGAAGTATGTACTTGACTTACTCACAAATACCAGGATGTTAGGGGCAAAACCAGTTGAGACTCCTATGGATGCTAATGTGAAGCTTAGAGCTGATGATGGTGAAGAATTGAATCATCCAAAGAGGTATTGTGCACTTGTAGGGAAGTTGAACTATTTATTGTGACAAGACGAGAGCAGATATTGCATTTCCATTTCCAGTAAGTAAAGTCAACCAATTGCATTTCCATCTCCACAATCTACTCACTCGAAGGCTGTGGTACGCATCCTCTCATATCTCAAGGGAGCTTCAGGTCGTGGGTTACTTTATCGAGATCGTGAGCACATAAGAGTTAAGGGATTTTGTGGTGTCCTATTAGTAAGAAGTCAACCACAGGATATTGTATATTTGTTGGAGGCAACTTAGTGTCTTGGAAAAGCAAGAAGCAACAGGTTGTGTCGAGATCAAGTGCAGAGGCGGAGTATAGAGTCATGGCTCAGTCCACTTGTGAGTTGATGTGGATCCGCCAAATACTTGAGGAGATGGGGTTTAGTCGACTTGTGAATTGATGTGGATCAGCCAAATACTTGAGGAGATGAGGTTTGGTAGTTCAACCCCGATGCAGCTATGGTGTGACAATCAAGCAGCCATCCATATTGCATCGAATATTGTGTTTCATGAACGCACAAAACATATTGAGGTTGACTGTTATTTCATTCGCGAGAAGCTACAACAAAAGATTATTGCCACAAGTTATGTCAAGCGAATAGCTATCAGCTGATAGTTGATAGCTGATGTTCTGACCAAGTCGGTGGTTGGAAATAGGTAGTTATATTAGTAACAAGCTCGGCATGCATGATATTTATGAGGGGGAGTATTAGAGAATAAGGGGTATTATGAAGGGTGTTAATTGTAACATTACTGTCTAATATGCAAGTATATATAAATACCCCAGCATAACCATTTTAGGGTTACGGATTCCAAACCATACTTTATTCTTCTTCTCTTCTCTGCTAACTTACAAAGATATATAAAACGAGTTTCAAAACAAGTGATGCGTCCTATTTACATCAAGAATGTCTAAAAGATAAACTATCCAAAAACTCTATAAAAGAGATATTAACAAACAGAGTCGACCATGACACCAAAAGAACAAAGACCCAAAGACCCTCTCTTTAAGTTTGTCCATGTTGGTCTCTACATTTTCAAAAGCTCTGTTGTTTCTTTCAAGCCACACTCTCCAGCTCCTCCTTCGCTTCTTATACAAAGTCCAACTGAGCAAGAGATCCATAATCTGCCCAGGCATAACCCATGCTACCTGGAAAATTTAAAATACGTAGTCCCAGGGCAATGAATTAGCAGATGATTCGTGGACTCATCTCCTTTACACATATAGCACCATTTAAAAATTTATCTTGGAACATGTGGGGATTAAATGATTTATATAAGAGAACCTTGATTAAAGGTTTGGTGAGGAGGTGGAAACCAAATTTAGTTTCTCCAAGAAACCAAAATGGAGAAAGTCGATGTTACGAGTATTAATAGCATTGGGGGCACGAGATGGGTGGAATGGGAATATTAGGGGCAGCAGGGGGTGTTCTTCTGGATATGTGGGATAGAAGGGTGTTGTCAAAGGTGGACTCTCTCATAGGCGATTTCTCAGTTTCTTGTTTGTTGAAGACTCTGGAAAATGATAGAGAGCGGATTTTTACTGGAGTTTATGGGCCTTGTAATGATGCTGATCAGAGACATTTATGGGTTGAGTTAAAGGCTTTTAAAACTAGATGGGATGTTCCGTGGTGTTTAGGTGGTGATTTTAATGTAGTGACGTTTCCGGATGAGCGCTCTGGCTCACGTCTATTCTGAGGAGATGATCGAGTTCAACGATTTCATTAATATTATGGAGCTGGTGGACCTCATTTTAGGTGGAGGAGAATTCACTTGGTTCAGGAACGGAGATGGCCAACAATTTTCAAGGATTGACAGATTTCTGATTTCAGGGGATTGGGATGGTTGTTTTAGTGGGGCGACCCAGTCCTGTTTGCTTAGAGTTTCCTCGGACCATGTTCCTTTGCTTATGGAATGTGGTTGCTTTGCCAAAGGGAAATCTCTGTTCTAATTCGAGAATATGTGGTTAAAAGAAGTGGGGTTCAAGGATTGGGTGATGAATAGATGGAATTCTTACATGGTGGTCGGTGATCCGAGTTTCAAGTTGGCTAGGAAATTGAAGTTATTAAAGGATGATTTAAAAGTGTGGAATACGGAGGTCTACGGTTCGGTGGACATTAAAATCAAAGCTGTATCGGAGGTGATCAGTAGGTTGAATGAGAGGGCAGGGCAGGGCAGTTGGACGAGGTGGAAGACCTTCACAGGATAGAGATCTGCTGGGAACAAAAATCACAGGTTCAGTGGCTCAAAGAGGGAGATAGCAATACAAAGTTCTTCCATATAATGGCTAGTATTCGTGGAGCGGCAAAGCAAATTCAGAAAATAAAGATTGACGGTGAAGAGCTGGAAGATAAGGAAGATATTAGGCGTAGTATAGCGGGTTTCTATCGGCGGCTTTATGAGGACTGTGGGTCTTGGAGACCAAAGTTGGACGGGGTTGCTTTTGAAAGACTAGATGAGGTAGATTCAGCTTCTTTGGAGCATCCCTTTACAGAAGAGGAGGTGGTGACGGAGTTAAGGCATATGAGTGGCAATAAAGCCCTCGGCCCGGATGGATTCTCTATGGCCTTTTTCCAGCATTGTTGGGAGGTGGTCAAGGGGGATATTATGGAGGTTTTTCAGTTTTTCTATACCAATATGTATTTCGAAAAGAGCCTTAATGCTGCCTTCATATCGCTGATTCTGAAGAAGAAAGGCGCGACTGATTTGAGGGACTACAGACCCATTAGTCTTGGTGGGGGTATGTATAAGTTAATTGCGAGGGTCCTTTCCCAGAGGTTGAAAAAGGTGATTCGTAAGATTGTTTCGCCGTCTCAACATGCTTTTGTTAAGGACAGACAAATCCTGGAAGCATCCTTAATACCTAGTGAGGTAGTGGACGACGTACTCAAGAGAAGAGTTCCAGGCTGGATATAGATAAAGCGTATTACCATGTCAACTAGGACTTTGTATTGTATATGATGGATAGAATGGGGTTCAGGGAAAAATGGAGGTGGATTCGCTTTTGTATCTCCTCAGTGCACTTTTCAATTTTGGTTAACGGGGAACCCTCCGAATTTTTTTGATAGTTTGAGGGGCCTTCGTCAAGGTGATCCTTTATCCCCGTTCTTGTTTATTCTTGTGATGGAGGCCTTGAGCAGGCTCTTGGAGAAGCCAGGGAGGATTTATCAGCAGTTTTAAGGTGGGAAAGGGAGGTGTGACGGAGTTGGGAGGTTTCTCATCTGCTCTTTGCGGATGATACTCTGGTTTTTTGTGGGGCTGAGAAGTCAGGGTTATCTTCGCATGGTGTTACTGTTTTTTCAAGCAGTTTCAGGCTCAGAGTGAACATCCTAAAGAGTGAGATTATTCCTGTAGGTGTGGTGGATGATATTGGGGTCTTAGCAGGCTTTTTTGGGTGTAAGACCGTGACTCTCCCTTCCTCTTACCTTGGGCTTCCCTTCGGTGCTCCGGCCAGAAGTAAAGCTATGTGGGTTCCGGTGATTGAGCGGTTTGAGCATCGCTTGGCGGGTTGGAAGAAGAAATTTCTTTCCAAGGGAGGTAGGTTGGTGCTCGTTAAGAACACTCTCAAATCTACCAACCTACTTCCTATCTTTGTTCATGATTCCTCTTTTATTCAGAATAGACTAGAAAAATTGGAAAGAGATTTTTTATGGGAAGGTCAATCGAAGGAGCAGAAATATAATTTGGTCAATTGGGATAATGTTTGTGTAAGAGTGCAAGAGGGAGGTTTGGGGGTTAGAAAACTCAAAGTTTTTAACGAAGCATTGTTGGGGAAGTGGTAGTGGAGATATCTTATGGAAAGGGAGGCCTTTTGGAGGAGAATGCTGGTGAGTAAGTTCAGCTTGGGGGTCATGCGTGGTTTCCTGCGGAGGTTGTTTCTCCTTTAGGGGTGGGGGTGTGGAAGGGCATTAGAAAAGGGTGGAGCTCCCTTGAGAGATTCCTTGCCTTCGAGGTGGGAAGTGGAGAGACTGTCAGCTTTTGGGAAGATAGATGGTGCGGCAATACAAAGTTGAAGGAGGAATTTCCTGTGTTGTTTGAAGCATAAGGGATAAGGGCTGCTCAGTTAGATGGGTGTTGTCTAGGGAGGATGGTAGACTTACTTGGAGTTCAGTTTTCAGGAGGAATTTCCATGATTGGGAGGTGGATTTGCTGCTGAGATTTCAGGAGCTGTTACAGCCTTACAGGCGCAGAAGATTGATAGGGCAGAAGATAGGGTCTGGAAGGCAGCTAAGGGTCATATTTTTACAGTAAAATCTTTTTACGTGAAGCTGTTGAATTGTGATAGGAATGTTTTTCCTTGGAAAGCGGTGTGGAAATCCGTAGCGCCCAAGAGAGTGGCCTTTTTTGTATGGAAGGGCCATTCACGAAGCTATCCTCACAGTAGATAATCTTCAGAAGCGGAATTTACCTTTAGTGAACAGGAGTTTCATGTGCAAGGAAAGTGAGGAGAGTGTGAACCATCTGCTTCTCCACTGCCCTGTTGCTTCAGGACTGAGGAGTTTGTTTCTGAGTTTTTTCAAAGTGTCTTGGGTGATGCCGAGATCAGTTTCTGAGTTTCTGAGCTCTTCAGGTGCTGGTCTGTTCAGAACAGAAACAGGAGCAATGAGGCTTGGGAGGCTGCCCCTTTGGGGGTATGCTGGATGATTTGGAAGGAGAGAAATCAGCGAGTTTTCGACAATGACGAAAATTCTATCCCTGTTTTGAAGAATTCTCTGCTACGCACTCTCTTCTCTTGGTGTGTTGAGGCTGCGAATTCTGCCCCCGAATCGAATGTCTTTTGTAGAATTTGTAAATAGGATATCTTTTGGATAGCTGCTTTTAAGCTTTGTATATCTCTAGTGTACAAAGGGGTTATACCCTTGCCTTCTCTATCATTAGATTATGTTCTCTGTGTACCTGCCATTTTAATCTGATTTCCATTAGCAACTTAACCTAAACATTTCCTTATTGTACTACGTTCATCGCTAATTCGGTTCTCGTGCACGATCGGAACACCGTGAGGACGATTGGAGTAGGATGTGAGTACCACGAGCTATCCTACCTCTCCCCGCCACCAGCTCCCATCACTTGTGTTACCATTGAAACATGCTACCAAAATTTACAAAGGCTGGTACCAAAACTTGCTAGCCTATCTTCCTTAGAGCGTGAGTCTTGTCAGTAAAGGAAGCATGTTCGTAGTTCTTTTCCTAGTCGTCTCAATAAATATGCAAAGTCACCCTTTGCTTTAGTTCATTCACATATATGGGGTCCTAGTCGTGTTAAATCAACTTTGAGTTTTAAATACTTTGTTACATTTGTTGATGATTTTTTCATTTGCACTTGGTTATTCTTAACGAAGAATCATTCAGAATTATTCTTCATATTTCAAACATTTTGCTCTGAAATGAAAACTTAATTTGGCACAAATATTTGTACCCTTCGAAGTGACAATGCACAAGAATATTTTTCTACCCCATTTGAATCCTTTATGGCCTCTTAAGGTATACTTCATGAATCATGTACTCATGCCCCCAAACAAAATGGGGTGGCAGAAAGGAAAATCAGACAATTGATTGAAACTGCACATACTCTCCGCATTCACAACTCATGTTCGGCTGCATTTTTGGGGAGACAGTGTTCTTACCGCATGCTATTTGATTAATCGCATGCCATCCTCCATTTAAATAATCAGGTCCCTCAATCTTGCTATTTCCCAGCCAGCCACTCTATTCTCTTCCTCCTCGTGTCTTTGGGTGTACATGTTTTGTTCACGTTCTCACTCAAGAAAAGATAAATTACAAGCCAAGTCTATTAAATGTATTTTTCTGGGATATCTTGCTTACATAAAGGATGTCATTGCTTCTCACCTCAGCATAAGCGATATCTTGTCTCACATGATGTCACCTTTTTTGAGACGACTCCCTTCTTTCCACCTCCCGATCGTGTTGAGTGCGTGTGTTCCTGGTACTACTCCATTGGTTGTATCATCCAATGAGACCATTGCTCCTACTAGACTCCGCACCTCCTCTACTCACCTACAATCGTCGCCAACCATAGCCTCCGATTACGAGCCCTTCCTCCGAGCCTACAACCAAATCTACCGCCATTGCTACCCCTACCCCTACACCTAGCCCCGCGGACTCACCGTCTACTCCGTTCATGCCATACGCTCCGATCCCTGACGTGGATCGACCTATCGCCCAACGTAGTGGTATTCACTTTGCTCGCAATCCTTATCCCATCAATAATTTCATGAGTTATCATCGTTTATCCCGTTGTGTCGTCCTTGTTATTTCCATTCCTAAAAATGTAAGAGCAGCGCTTCAGGACCCTTGTTGGCGTAAGACGAAGACCGATGAGATGTTTGCATTACATTCTAATGGCACTAGCAATTTTGTGCCCCTTCCTCCAGGGAAATCTATGGTCGGTTGTGGTAGGGTTTACACCGTCAAAGTTCATCCTGATGGCACTATAGATCGGTTGAAGGTTTGACAAGTTGCAAAAGGGTATACCTAGATTTATGGGCTTGATTATGGTGACACGTTCTCCCCGGTTGCCAAAATGGCCTCTGTTCACTTATTCCTCTCTATGGCAGCTATTCATTACTGCCCCTTTATAAGTTGGATATCAAAAATGTCTTTTTTACATGGTGAACCGAAGGAAAAAGTTTATGTGGAGTAATCTCCTCGGTTTGACTCTAGATTGGCGTGTCGCCTTTGTCATGCTCTCTTTGGATTGAAACAGTCCCAACGGGCTTGGTTTGACGGTTTAGTTCGGTTGTTCAACAATTTGGAATGACCCGAAGCAAGGCCGATCATTTAGTATTTATGTGGATGACATTGTGATTGTTGGGAATATCTAGGAGGGTAGGTATACAGAAACTCAAGCAACATCTATTCCAACACTTTCAGACAAAAGATTTGGGCAAAGACAAGTATATTTTGGGAATAGAGTTGTTCTATCCCAACATGGTGTCTTCATCTCCCAGAGAAAATATGTCTTGGGTATCTTGGAAGAATGTCCAGCTGCAAACCCATAGAGACTCCAATAGATCCGAATGCTAAGTTTCTACGTGATCAGGGGGAACCCTTATCAGACCCGAGCAAATACAGGAGACTCATTGGCAAATATATTTTTTTATAAGTGACTCATTGGCAAACTTAACTACCTCACGGTAACGCGACCTGATATTGCATTCCCAATGAGCATTCTCAGTCAGCTTCTACGTACTCCATGTGATAGTCATTGGGAGGCAGCCATTTGTATTCTAAAGCACATCAAGAGCCCGCCAAACTGTTACATGAAAACAAGGGGCATACACAGGTGATTGGCAATTCAGATGCGGATTGGGCAGGTTGTTTATCTAATAGACTCTCAACAACTGGTAATTGCATTTTCGTTGGGGGAAATCTCGTGTCATGGAAAAGCAAGAAACAATCGGTGTCATCGCTCTATCCACTTCTGAAGCAGAGTATCGAGCCATGGCTAAAACATGTGAACTCATATGGCTGAAACAATTACTCCAGGAGCTAAAGTTTACGAAGGTTCAACATATGAAGTTAATATGTGATAATCAAGCAGCTGTCCACATAGAGATTGACTGTTACTTTATCTGAGAGAAAATTCTTTCAAGGGACATTGCCACTGGTTATGTTAAGTTAGTCGACCAACTTGCAGATATGTTTACAAAGTCTCTCGCGAGTCCTCGAGTCAATTATATTTTAACAAGATGAAACATACAATATGTATGCTCCAGCTTGAGGGGGAGTGTTGAATATTATGTATTGATTGATAGCATAATTGTAGGAGAGTAATTATAGGAGATTTGATTGAGATCAATCTTCTCTTAGTTTTCTAAAATAGGTAGCCTAGAAAGTGTGTAAATATGTACATCTTCACAAGCAATACACGAGGAATTCTTCCATTTTCTTCTCTCTAAATTACTTTCAACAAGTAAGAACAAGTGCAACCACAAGTTATTAGGTAGGAAGCCCAACATTGCATATAAAGTTTTCCTTTTCCTATAATTTATCCAATGCGGGAAACTCGCATGTTCCTTAGCAGGTACAAGGGATGTTCAAGATTTCAAATGGCAAAATCAAGACAAGATATAAAATATCTGTCCTTATTGATGTAAAAGGATTAAATTGGGATTCTTCTGCAAGTTAGTTCATAGGATAATTACAGACATATGCATACTGCAGCAGCCAGAGGGTCTCTTCTACTTTAGTTGGAATTCAACAAAGTAAACGCTTAGGCACAAGTAAAGTTGGAATTCAACAAAGTAAAAGCTTAGGCATGGGGCAAAGAGCCTGAGTAAAAAGTAAGGCGTATATAACAACAAAAATATAGATGGAAATCTGAAGATGGTATATTAATGCAATCACTGAATTTGAAAGATACTACAGAGACAATAATATACAGCTATGAAAAAACAATGAGTTTGTGCCCTTTGGTGCTCTAGATGGTCTTAATTGTAAAAGGAAGGTGTCTAGCATAACACATTTCAGCAAACACAAGCACAAATCTAGGGAAAAAAATGAAAAAGCATCCAAATTCTCTAAATCCAGCATTCGAATCAACAAACAAGAAACATTCTAAAATCAACAAACAAATATCTAAAATATTTTTACTCATAAAAAAAAAATATCTAAATCAACAAACAAGAAACAAACGTTCTGAAACAAAAGTAAGTTCAACAAGTCCACAATTAAAGCCAAAGAAACAAACATCTCAAAGACCAATTTATCAATCTTGAATGGCCATAACATAAATTCCCTCAATACTAAAGAAGGACTCCTCTTCAAACTTTATTTTATTTTCTTGGTAATTTGGAGCAATATTTAATAATGATACTCCCTCCCTCCCAAAATCATTGTCGTGTTTGACCCGGTATACGGATTAAGGAAAAACAATTTACTTCATTACTAATATTGGTGTAATGTGTAGTTTCCTTTAAAGCCCACGTGCACGTGAAGTAGGAAGAAAAAGTATGGGTAAAATGATAAAAATGTTGTCCTTAAAAGGAAACTTACAAACTAGACAATTTTTTTGGGACGGGCAAAAAAGGAAAGCAGGACAATAATTTAGGGTCGGAGGGAGTATTATTTTTTTCCATTAAACTTTGTATCTGATACAGTTTACTATGGTTTTAGTTTCGTGCTCTAAGACTACATTAATGAATATAGAAGCAACAAAATATAAGCGTAAAAAAGGTCTGCTTGACCAGAAAAAGGGGGATACTAGATTGGGAATAGGGGGGGTGCCAATTGTATAATATAAAACCACGCAATTATATCACACAGTTAGAACCCACCAAAATCTACTTAAATCTCTGTGAATATTCAGGAATAACAGTATAAGATGAACCAAATGTTTGGATTATGTTGAGCCTATTGCCCTTTAAGCTGTTTGATCTAGTTCTAGCTCATGAATATTCTATGAATTTTCCTTTTGCTTTTCCTTTTGGATTATGTTGAGCCTATTGCCCTTTAAGCCAAATATTCCTTAAAAATCATTTTGTTCCCAATTCTAAAAGGCAAATGATATTACGAGCTAGAAATTGTAGTATTATTACGAGCTTTAGAGTCGTTAGGTGATTAAGTTAGTGATGATTTGGAATGTCCATGCTATTACTTACAATAGATCATATTTCATCTAACGGTGTAAAGATCTAAGTAGATTTGATCTAATGGTAGTAACACTAAAGATTGTATTAATATAACAAGCTCTAGCTCGTAATATCCTACTTGTTCTAAAATGCTCCGTACGACAGCAAAAGTGCCACCTTTAACCTCCTGGGTAATACTGATAGTAGATACTTCTAATCACCACCTACAGATGGAGATCTCACTATTGCGTTTACTTCTTTTTTTTTTAAGTAGAACCATCATCATTCCCAATTCTAGGACTTATGTGAGATGGCGATGTCAATAGCATTTACACCACTATCTATATATTATTATCTTAAAATCTTTAACAATTAGAAATTACTGATGGACTAAAACGAGCTTCATCTTAATTCTGCAACAACTCCATCCCATTAACTAATATGGACATTTGCACAAATCACAAACAGATATCTGGAGGTTGGAATCAGTTGCAGAAAACTATGCTTAGAAGATACCCTTTTCATCCATGTATTACATAGAACACAAACACTTTATTTTCAAAAGTGAGACTGTTATGCCTGATTTTGGATGTCATAATTCGCGGCAATGGTAGGCCACATTTCAAACACCAATGCTCACATTTTTGTGACTAGAAAATGAGAAAGACTGAGACATCTTTTTACAACAGAATAGTTATTGAGGAGATAAAGCATAGGAAATAAACCACTTACTCACTAGACCTCTCAAGGCTCAAGGAAAGGAAAGTTGATAATCCAAAACGTTCCAAGATTCTGTAAACATAATGATCCGCTGGAGCTAATGCAGCACAGCACTGAAGCAAAAATAGATCAAGCTCCAGACCTTGTTCAGACCTGTGTGAGTAACCCAACGGAAAAATAGAAAAGAAAATAAATCTTAGAAGATAAACAGCCAAACAAGTTCATAACAACTGAAGCAAAGCAGTCTCTTAGTCTCATGTGAAGAGGTTACTTACCACCGAACTGAACGATACCACTCATAAGATAATATTGCAGCATCCCCATTCTTCCGCCACATTCCAGCATGAACCTCACTGCAGAATACCCTAATGCGAAGAGGATGCTCCATAACAAAAGCAGAAAACCCATATGGGTGGCAACCTCCCAAAACATAACCAAAAAAATCATGATAAATGGCTGACAATGAATCAGCAGGACTAGCCCCCATTGCATCTACTGATGCAGATTCACCATAACACCTCCTTAATGCTTTCTGTAAAACCAATGAAAGCAAACGATGTAATGGGATGTGAACAGATATATCCTGTGAACTAACATCATATACAATATCGGGCCAATCCGACAAACTCAGAACACGGAGGGCCTCTAACTCATTGGCATACTCTCCTTCCACTGTACCATCATCAAAAACCACAGGACTGGTGTCACTTGGCCCACTCTCCACACTGGCAAACGAATGAAGACCACCATGGGTAGGTGATAGAAGCTGCTTGTTATGGGATTCTCGTGAACTCATATGTTTACTGGTCAATGAAGGAGAAACATTTGTCTTGAAAACATTTCTTCCTCTTCTGAACTTAGATATTGTTCTCTTCAATGCAAATAAATTATTACCAGGGGAATTACTTGATCTTGGATTTAAGACACTAAGAAGAACTCCTGATGAGTTATCCATTCCCAGCCAGTTCTCAATAGCCCTCAAGCACTCATATGTCAACCATGAAACAGAAGTCGGAATTGGAAGATTATCAATATCCACTTCGGCACTCTTCATTTCACAAACCACTGAACTGATCCTCCCAGTAACACTGCAAACAGAGCTTTCCTGCGAAAGCCTCCCCACTTTGGCATGTCTTAGACTATCTTGGTCTTCAAAATCTTGATTATATGTAATGGAAATAGCTTCATCATCTATCTCTTCCCTATTCACAGAGAATGCCCCACCCACTAACAGAGCATGAATATTTGCAATCGAGTGACCTAAAACAAAGGGCAGATGCATATTGTCATTCTCTTCTTCTATATGAATGTTTGTCTCTCTCTTTTGAGGATTCATCCCTTGCACAAAAGCCAAGAGTTTCATCCAAGTCCTTGAGATATCTCGCCGATCACATGTCACATATTTTGGTACAGCAGAATGGCTCATGACAAAACGAATATCTTCAACCACGCGATGAGTTGTTTCATATAAGAGTCCCCACTTAGAAACCTGCAAAAGACATGTATCAAACTTCTGCGATGTAGAATTGGAAAAAGATCGTCCATAATAGTCAAGGAAAAGGAAAACTGATTTCTTGTGGCAGTTGAGAAAGTGAAAAGTGGTCACATTTAACATAACACACCATCATTGTAATATTAAATAAGTCAGATCCGATGCTCTAAGTCAAAGCAACAATAGACTAGCACCAAAGGAAGATTTGGAAGACACAGAAAAAAACTACATAAAACAGCCATGTCGACTTGTCTATCGATTCCAACACTCATTGACAAGCAAAATTATGGTTTTCTGTTAGTGCAACTACCAAATTTAGTCAAAATTTTCGTTAACAATAGCAAATTAAACAACGTTTAGGAAATATAGAATAAAATACTTATTCTAGCTTTTAGAAGTGCTTGCATTCATGTCCAATATAGAACCCCATATTACAGAAATGTTCTGGTTTTGGAGGTTGACCATGTTCTGCATTGCGAGACACTGCATCTCCATCGTGTTCATTACCACAGATCATATAGAGTAACAGTTATGCCATCAATTGAAAAGGTTCATACAAAATTGCTAATAATATTAATAACATTTCAGGATCCAAGGTTAGCACAAATTTCCACTTTAGGATCCAAAGTTACAATTTTAGTAACTTGGGGTCTAATGTTCCAAGTTTGTACAAACCGGAAGGTCTAGAGTAACTTTCGTTAGCATTTTCCATTTAGTTGGTATGTGCAGGTCATGGGGCAATTTATTTTGGCATTAAGTTGGTATGTGCAGGTCACATGTCACATATTTTGGTACAGCAGAATGGCTCATGACAAAACGAATATCTTCAACCACGCGATGAGTTGTTTCATATAAGAGTCCCCACTTAGAAACCTGCAAAAGACATGTATCAAACTTCTGCGGTGTAGAATTGGAAAAAGATCATCCATAATAGTCAAGGAAAAGGAAACCTGAATTCTTGAAGCAGTTGAGAAAGTGAAAAGTGGTCACGTTTAACATAACACACCATCATTGTAATATTAAAGAAGTCAGATCCGATGCTCTAAGTCAAAGCAACAATAGACTAGCACCAAAGGAAGATTTGGAAGACACAGAAAAACCTACATAAAACAGCCATGTCGACTTGTCTATCGACTCCAACACTCATTGACAAGCAAAATTATGGTTTTCTGTCAGTGCAACTACCAAATTTAGTCAAAATTTTCGTTAACAATAGCAAATTAAACAACGTTTAGGAAATATAGAATAAAATACTTATTCTAGCTTTTAGAAGTGCTTGCATTCATGTCCATTTATATATAGAACCCCATATTACAGAAATGTTCTGGTTTTGGAGGTTGACCATGTTCTGCATTGCAAGACATTGCATCTCCATCGTGTTCATTACCACAGATCATATAGAGTAACAGTTATGCCATCAATTGAAAAGGTTCATACAAAATTACTAATAATATTAATAACATTTCAGATCCAAGGTTAGCACAAATTTCCACTTTAGGATCCCAAGTTACAATTTTAGCAACTTGGGGTCTAATGTTCCAAGTTTGTACAAACCGGAAGGTCTAGAGTAACTTTCGTTAGCATTTTCCATTAAATTGGTATGTGCAGGTCATGGGGCAATTTATTTTAGCATTTTTGGTCGATTTCAATTAATAATAATACGAAGGCAGTTGTAATTTTTTTATAGTTGAAGGGCTAACCACACATTATAATCTCTCTCTCTCTCTCATTAAATATTCATATGTACTCGCTGTAGGTTTGCTCGCTACCTTACTTATCAAAAAAAAAAGGTTTGCTCGCTACCTTTAGAGTTTTCGGGGCATAACTTCTCGTTTGTTCGCCGAATCGAAATAATTCAAAATGTTACGGATTTGTTTTTAGATAATCTATAATTGTAATGTGTGTGTGTGTACTTCATACGTAGATCATCTAAAGAAATCCATAGCACTATGAATCATTTCGATTGGGCGAACGAGTGAGAGTTATATACCCTAAAAAATTGTCAGGGTAGCGAGTAAGGTGCCCTTTTACTCGCTATACCGGCAGTCTTTGGACATTAACTTCTCGTTCGCTCGATCAAAATAATACAAATTGTAGCATGACTATCAACATGAGTTTCACATTGTCACAAAACTGAAGAAACTATGAGGTGAGAGATCATAATATACAGTACCATAAAATACCATATCCTACGTCAAAACTAGTTGTCAAGATGCACACATGCATTGCATTGCATCTGATCAATGAATTAATCACCCAATATATTACAGAAAAACAGTGTTCCATCTTATCTTATCAGAGTGGGCTGCAGCTGTCGGCTTTCAGCTGGAGGTATGTTGCGGAAGTGTGCGATGATCATATCTTAAAATTCACTGACACACACACACAGAGCAGAATCTCCATATTTTAAAAAAGTTTTAGATTTATTTCTCGACCTAAAGTAATGTTTACATTAAGTGTGATGTTTAAAATGGGTCGTTCACGTGATTTTAAGCAACTTTGCTGCTAAAATTGAGTTATTCCAACATTTCCGATGTCAAGAGTTCACAGAAAAATTATAACCTTTTCGAGCATAGAGCGTCAGAAGCATATATCTATAATTAGCAAGAATCTGTAGGCCTCATCACTTGGTGATTGGACCACTACACACAGTACAGACGATCACATGAATTCATATATTGGTAACCATAGAATGTAAAGCATGATTAGGCACGAGTCTTTATGCCAAGGACCCTCAAGTATCTGGAAAAAGGAGCTCACAACATGAAATAAATATATGGCACTGCACTTGTAAGAAGAAAAATAACAATAGACTACCTGTAGCCGGCCATCTTCTCCAGCACAAGATTTGAATATATTGCTCAAACATTCCAGTAGAATGGCTAGAAGATTCATTTCCTTCACAAGACGAGGAGTTAGGGTAGGCACAGTGAAAATCTGCACTGAGAATGTGGAAAGCAGCGGATACTTTTTAAAGGTAGCATCACTACACTGTTTCACGGCTCCATTGACAACTTCTGGGTAATAGCTTAAAAAAGATTTTGCAAACTCAAATTTGAATGTAGGTTCGCTCAGTAGTTTCAGAAGCAATTCCTGGAGCTTTTTGACAACATCAACACTCAAGAACTTCTCTGCTCTCACAAGAATATCCAACAACCCAACTGTAGAGAATACTCTCCCGGAAACAAAAGTGAGCAAACTTTCACTTAGCTTACAGAATTCTAAGAGCATTCCTACCACCGCAGATGTCAGCTCATCTGCAACCTGTCTGAGGTCCACGGAATGATCATCTACAGTAGGATTCCCCTCATGAATACGTTCTGCAAGATCTAGCTTCGTATTCCAACAATCAAGAAGAGAATCTAAAACAGGCCCAACGGAATTTGCAATCTCCTCATCAAGGGGTTGTATCTGTTCTGCACCTTTATGCTTAGAACAAAAACCCTCACGTTTCCATGCAGTCACATCCCCACAGTCGCAGCAACCACCGCCAGTATATATGATGGAGTAGTCATGATCTTTGTGGTTCCCATTCTGGAAACAGGGAACACAGATTGCGCATGTCGGATCATGCTCACATGTCCGGCAACGGTATGCTATATCGTTGAACCCCCAAACAGCCCCACAAACACCACGCTGCCCAACATTCATCACAGCCAGGTGCTTGAGCACCGCGCTTGGTTCACCCTCAAACATTAACCACTGCAACCAAATCATGCTCTCACGAAAAAGATCCTCAATGCTTGGACCCATCAAGGCTCTCGTAGAGTCTACCTGAGCTTCCAAAACAGCCCCCTTCGCCTCCTCATCAGAAGGTAAGATAGCAGAGACTACCTCTGGTATCACATACTTGTTTTCCTTAACATATGTAATTAGCCCAGGCTGGAGCTGCTCAAGACACTCTACTGGAACTCCTACTCTGACAAGCCTCTGACAGAGAACAAAGTGACAAAACGTGAGATCTCTTTGCATAATTTCCATTTTCTTCATAACACAAAGATTGCAGCCTATAGCCCAACCGCTTACTTTTTTTTCTTATTGATGAAAGTGAGACCCCTTACTCAATTTTTGAAACATATATTGACTGAAAACTGTCTTCACACATATTACATAAATTTATTCTGTTTGAGAAAACTTCAAAAAGGTATATAGTTCTATTTTTTAACTATATACTCCCTTCGTCCCAATTGAAGAAGCACACTTCTTTTTCAGATTGTTCCCCATCCCAATTGAAGAGGTATCTTTCCTTTTAGAGAAACTATATTTTTACATAATATCTAATACCTTTTGAGTTAGTGGTCGAGAATAATCATGTCACATCAACTAAAACAGCTTCAAATTGTGGCCACAAACATGAAATGCTATTTTAGGAAGTTAATGGTTATTCAACATTTTTATTAACATGAGCAATAAGTCTTTAGTGTACTTCTTTAATTGGGATGGAGGGGAACTAGTTAAGTCAGGAATTCTGTAGACATAAACTTTGATTTCCAATATGAAATCGGCAAGCCCTCAAGGTATTGGATTGGTCGAAATGATATTAAAAACCATAAAGAGCTATAATAATGCTATATACAAGACTTTTACACTGAAAGTAAGTAATATGGCAATTATTAATTTATATCATCTGTAATATGGATCAATTGAATTTGTGTATGTCTCACACTATATTTGAGTTTAATCGAGTGCTTGCGAAAAGATATTATATACACTGTTGGCGTATCGAATATAAGCCTAACAAGATTGCATCTACTAGCGAGTACAGATTGGACAACGACTATAAAAAGGATGGAAGGATAAATAACTACTTTCACTTGATCAAAGAGTTACTAACACAGTTTAGGCTCCGTTTCTTTCACGGGAAATATTTTCCGCATTCTCTGGTATTTGGATAACTTTTGTAAAATGAGTCAACACAAAATATTTTACAAGTTAATGGAAAAGACACTACTTTGTTCGAAGAGGTCTGTAAGTCATTCTCCTGCCTTCTCAAGTGGCTGCACAGTAGTTGAAATGCAGAAGGAATGCTTCGCAACAGTAATAGACATGGTGTTTGGTCCTTTTGCGAACCCCACGAAAGGCACCTCTAGCTATGCCCGTAGAGAAGCCAAGTGAACCACCCTATATCCCCTAAGAGGGTCCTTGAAAAAGATGTGACTCTTTGAAATCCGAGCGTTTTTCTCCGTCCAAATGCACCATAAAATCACGAAGACCCTTCATTGCCATAACAAACTTTACCTCTCTTATTCCTGAAACCTCTAACCTTGAAGAAAAGATGAGATAAGACCAGGGGAAAGCCAAACCTTACCTACCACACCAAAAAGCCTTTGCAAAAATACAAGCCACCTTTAGATCAAAGAAATAAATGATCATTCAAAGTACATTACGCATGACACACCAATTTGGATACTCTTGTAAGGTGCGTGCAATTGCAGCATGTCATTTGTAATAATTTTGCTAAGAGCTAAGCAGGCACCATGTATGTAATGTGATTTTATAAGGAACCCACACTTTCCAAATGAATGAAGAAAGAGGAAACAACTCTAGATTAGGAGATTGTATCAAATGAACCAAGAGGGATCGATAAGAATACCATCCCCTCAAAGACCCAAGATCGAGAATCCAACACACGAGATAACTGCACACCGACACACGGGAAAGACATCAAGATGACCCACCACCTTGATAGACTCGTGATCATTAAGATAACTGAAGAAGTTAAGGTCCCAAGAAACAACATCATTCCCATCCCTAGAATAAAACTCAGATATAGTAGCGAAATGAATCGAGGACAAGCGACACAATCAAGGGAAAGCTAGCGGATGCAAGGTATCACCCACCCACACGTCCTAAAACCGCAAGTGAGTAGCATCTCCTATCCGTATTTGGGTAAGAAGAATAAACAAAGGATAGCATTGGTGAATAAACTGCCAGGGACTTTTAAGAGCATTTATGAGTAATAGAGTTGGAGATGTTAGCATCCCACCCATTTTGATATTTTTTTCATAATCGCTTTATGCCATATAGACTGTGGCTTCCAAGGTAAAGCTATTTAGCTACATGAGAAATGTTCCTACAATCATGTTCCCAAGCGCTGCTCCTTTATCACAATTGGCCAAGTATTTCGACAACCTTTAGCCACCCCTTCCCAAAGAACAATCCCTTGTAATTCTCTCTAACCTCTTAACCACACTCACCAGAGTTTTGAAGAAAGACAAGTCAAGCGGAACTATTGCCTGGACTCCTACTTCACTAGTAGGGTGTGATACTGGTGTGGAACCGGATATCGGATTCCCCAAAATTTTAATATTTTGCACTAATTAAGTGTAAAATTGCACCACTCGTACCCACACCCACACCCGTGTCGTGTACTTAAGCAAAAAAGAAAGGTCCAAGTAACATTGAAGCAAGATACTTGACAAACAAGCTCAAATAAGGGGTGGGAGAAATGAAAAGGGCATGGGCATAGAGGCAAAGACATGTCCTTGGTTCCAATCCTCATACCAACAAGGAGTCACACTTACTTATAAAAAGTAGAAAATAAACAAGCTCAAATAAGATATCTTCTACCCCCTAAAGAGAAAAGAAAAAAAAAACACATCCACCCGTTAAGACACTTCATGCTAGACACCAAAAAAGAGATCGAGTTAGGATGAGCCCCAAGTGGGACGCCTAAATAGGACAAGGGTCAGACAAAACACTAGTTTATCAAACAAGCGTAAACCACAACATCTTGCACCTCCAAACAGACCTCCGCTACACCATACTTCAACGGATTTTTTTTTTTATAAGTAAAGTAAGTAATATTAACTTGCGCCAAAAAGGTGGCACGACCTATGTACATTGGGAGCATACAATCAACTACTAATCAAGAAACTGTCCATGAAATTTACAAAAGAATTATCCGGAGCCGATATAGACCCAGAGCACCAAAGGAAGAGGGTTTTGATAACCTGCTCCTTCAACCTTTCCATGCTAAGCTCCACATTCATGAACACCCTGTTGTTCCTTACTCTCCACAAAGTCCAACAAATGGCCAATGGAGTTGCGTCCCATATGCTGCTGCTCCTTCTCTTATACAGATTCCAGCAAAAAAGAAGCTCCTTTACGGATCTAGGCATAACCCGAGCGATGTTAAAAATGTTAAACATGAAGCCCCAGATTTAATCTTTGCCACAGGACAGTGAATGAGCAAGTGATTAACACTCTCTCCATCTCCCTTGCACATGTAACACCCTCCTAGCCCTCAAGTTATCTCTTGTGAGAATGACTTCACGTGCGGCTTCCCACATGAAAAAGGCCACTCTAGACAGAGCCTTGGATTTCCAAACAGTTTTCCAAGGGAAAGAATTGTTTTCGCTCAGCAAACTTAGGTAGAACAACTTGACCGAAAGCGAGCCATTAGCTGCCCTTCCCAAACCACTCTGTCCTCCCTAGTCTCTGACATCCTCTGGGAGTATAAAAGCTCAAAAAACTACCCCAGATTATCAATCTCCCCGTCATTGAAATTTCTACGAAAACGAGGACTCCACACCATATTACCCCTTGTTAGGTGAAGAACGGAAGTCACCAACTCATCCTTGTTGACAGCACAATATTAAATAGGGAAGGAAATGCTCTCCACAGCTCCCTATCACCGCACCACCTATCTCTCCAAAATCTAACAGACTCACCATTGCCAACGAAAAAACTAATGAGCCTCTTGAAAGGCTCCCATCGCTTTCTAATACCTTTCCACACACCCATCCCATAAGACGCGTTAACCTCCTTGGGAAACCACAAATGATCATTTTCCCCATACTTACCCACCACCACTCTCCTCCACAAAGCCTCCTTGTCCACTAAGAATTTCCAAAGCCACTTCCCCAAAAGAGCCACATTGAAGACTCTTGATCTTTTGATCCCTAAGCCCCCTCCGATCAAACTATTGCAGACATTATTCCGATTAACCAAATGGTATTTCGTCTCATCTGCTGGACCATCCCACAAAAAGTCCCTTTGTAATTTATCGAGTCTTTTAGCCACAAAAGTAAGGAGGGCAAACATTGACATGAAATAAGTAGGTAAGTTAGACAAGGTGCTCTTGATCAGTGTGAGTTTGCCCCCATTTTGAGAGAAGTTTCTTCTTCCACCCTGCAAGCCGTCTTTCATACTTCTCAATGACCGAGTTCCAAATGGCTAAGCTTCCAGAATTCGCATCGATAGGGAGGCCGAGATACGTCGAAGGAAGGGAGGCCACTTTACACCCAAAGAAATCTGCCAGCATATACATATTCTCCACATCACCCACCGGATAGATCTCGCTCTTAGCAATGTTAATTTTCAGCACAGAAGCAGCTTGGGAAAATAACAGGACCATCCTGAGATACCCCAGTTCAACCTCTTCCACCTCACAGAAAATAAGGGTATCATCCGCGAAGAATAAGTGCGACACCGGAACCTCTGAACCACCGAGCCTCCCAACATTAAACCCCTTAATGAACCCTCGTTCAATCACTTCACCAGATTAATATTAAGACACAAAATGAACTCGAGGAATTGGTGAACGGTATGAACATTTTTGAAGTAAGAACATTTTTGAAAGTTCCTTAGAAAGGAACAAAACTGTCATTCACAAATGTTAAGCTTGATAAACATTGTTGGGTCCTTATCTAACAACATGGTATCAGAGCTCTAGTTTGGCTAGTTTAGTAAGGTCGTGCGTTTGAATCATCCCGCTTGCAATTGTTACGAATATTGAGAGTGCATGTTGTCACTCTGTTTGATTTGTGATGCCCCTCGCGAGGCATGTATGTGTATATCTGCACGTGTGGACGGGTCACATATGAGGGAGAGTGTTAAGTTTGATATACATTCTTGGGTCTTTATCTAATAGCTTAAGCTTTTAGAAGAGTTGGTAACTTAAAATGAAACACCTAATACTCATCCTTCCCCGCGAACACCCGGAAATCAACACAACCTCCTCCTTGAAATCATCCTACAAAGGATATTCGCTACTAAGGTAAACCAGAAGGAGGATAACGGATCCCCTTGACAAAGTGAACCACTTATTGGCCTGACGATTAACAATGACTCAAAAAGACGAGGAGCGAAAACACCCCCGAACCCGCTTCTACCAACTATCCTCAAAACCATTCCTTTTCGAAACCAAGTCAAGAACACTACAACTAACTTGGCCATAAGCCTTCTCAAAATCCAATTTCAGCACAAGACTCATTAACGCATATGATCCAAGTCCTCAATCACCTCATTAGCCACTAATGAGACCGAAGACTCGCCTCAATCTCATACACCACACCTTAGTAATGATTTTGTAAATGCTAGTAACCAAACTAATGGGTCTGAAACCTCTCACTCTTAAAGATCTATCTTTCTTGGCCACCAAAGAACTAAAAAATCGTTACCTAAAATACCATTATCATGAAATTCCATGAAAACCCTTATGAAGCCGACCTTCACAATATCTTCACAAGATTGCAGAAACACATAGAGCTACAACTTGCCCAAAAGCCTTATCCTTGTCCATCTCCATCACTACTAACCCAACCTCTTTTTTTCCAACCAACCATTCACTCCCATCCCTAGAAAGAGGGTGCCAATCTAACCCTTCAACCGTGGACCTATGCGCACACTCCTCTTCAGTTAAGTTACCAGCTCATCTAAACGCAAGCTTAAGCTTTTAAAGAGAGGTCCAAAAGGAATTCATTTTCTTCGTCTCTGATACGGCACAGTCTATTATGTTCAATACAACTAAAATTATATTCCTCAAATTCTTATACAGCCCTATTAATCACATCAGTGTCCACTTTTTATCCTTCAAACTCTATCTTACATAGCCGAACCAAGCTACAAGCCTTAGCAGACTCTTTGTCTACGATTTTAATTCAGGAAACTATTTGTAACGAACAACACTCAAAATTCAATGCTCCTAAAGGATCCAACAACCTACTACTTAAAACAAATTTCTTTTCCAAAATACCTCTACCCACAAAAACAGAAAACTTCTCTTTACCTCTCTAGACCCAAATTTGCAATCTTAGCCATAATCAGAGGCCAGTCTATTGCCCAACTCAGGACTAACAACCCATTTTACGCATTCAATTATATAATTTTTCCTCCATGACGTCCAACATTACTTCTCATTCAGCACAGCATTGACAATTTTTCACTATCCAAAAGCAGTTTCATAGGAACTGCATCCATACTATTACACAATTACTCAACAGAGAAAACTATAACATTTCCTGGACCAAAAACCCAGCCCAACCAAAAGCAACAAAATTAGTTCATAATTTTCCCTCCTACTCCAATTAATACCAAAACACAATACCCCTTCGCACAATTCCAAATAATTACCAACAAAAACAACTAATTTCATAAAAATATATATCTATATATCTAATTAGTTTGAAAAATTGGTAAACTAAACACCACGAATATCATTTCGATTTTTTCTTCATCTGTTCAGCTTTATCAACTACCTAACACCCAAAATTGAGAAAAAATGAGAAGTG
Source organism: Codonopsis lanceolata (assembly GCA_013146195.2). NCBI lineage: Eukaryota > Viridiplantae > Streptophyta > Magnoliopsida > Asterales > Campanulaceae > Codonopsis > Codonopsis lanceolata. The sequence goes on along the minus strand of CM028381.1, from coordinate 112,149,373 downwards.
AAAATAGTGTTACCTGAAGAATACGATCTATAGGGGGGGAAGTATTAGGCTCAGGAGACGAATCAATCTCCATTCTGAACATATAACGAAAACAATCGGCGCAATTACACTTCCCTATTTTACCAGTATCAGCCCACAGCACTGCAACTGCTTAGCATTCTCTTCTATAAACACGCAATCATTTAGATATATACATACATATATATATTGCCCTAATTTTGTGTGTAATCAACTTCGAGGAAGATGGAAAAAAACCCCTCCATATTGTTTGCGTATGTGTGTTTTGAAGGCAGCTCACCAATTCTTGTCGAACGAACTTTAATAACTACGGGAGAGAGAGAGAAATGGTGTGTCTTTTTCTTTTATTTTTTTTTTTTATAATATCGTTTATTTTCATATACAAGAGCATCTCTTTAATATTCTTAGACAATTTTTTAATTGGATCCTATTGCTACTTACGTATTTTTCTTTTCTTACTCATTCTCATTGTATATTATTTTTAACATATTCTTAAATGCGTCTCACTGTCATCTCATTAACTTTATATTTCATTCTTATTTTTATACTTATCAACAAATAAATTTATTTCATCTTATTTAATATATTTCATATTTAAATATTTTGTATAATTAAATAATTAATTTATAAATTAAGACATAAATTAATTTAAAATAATAATTACATTATTATTTTTAAATTTTATAATTTATAATTTAATTAATAAATTATCTATAAAACACATATTAACATAACTCGTACAATAACATAAATAAAAAATTACATAAAAACATTAAAATTGAAAATAATACATAAAATGATAAAATTACATAAAACATAAATACTTAAAAATTACGTCAAAATAATTCAATAATTATAATTATATAAAAACATCAATAATTAAACTTTATCACTAGTTGTCACCGTAACGACGACATATATGCTAAACCAAATTGGATCGGAGAGCATGATGGGTGCTTCTATCACGTACCTCTGAATTTCGCTGCATATATTCTTGAAATGCTTGTATTGACCCATGGTTCACTTGTGAGAGTCATAAATGGCATCATCAGCCCAGTCCGTAACATGATCACCCTCGGCCTCCACAATCATGTTGTGTAGAATAATGCATGTGAGTATTATTTCTTTCAAGTTATCTCTATACCAAAACCTGTTAGGACCTTTGATAATTGTCCATCTTGATTGGAGCACTCCAAATGCTCGTTCGACATCTTTTCTTGCAGCCTTTTGCATCTCTTTGAATTTCTTTCGCTTAGCATCCGACGGGCATGAAAAACTTTTCACAAAAGTAGCTCAATCTGGATAAATTATATTTGTTAGGTAGCATCATTTTGTAAACTGTGTGTCATTCACTTCGAAATTGCACGGCGGTGCATTTCCTTCGAGTACGTTATTGAATAAAAGTGATTCATATAGCACATTGAGATCATTACGAGAACCCGCGACCCCAAATAATACATGGCATATACATAAATCTGCAGATACAAATGCTTTGAGCACAATTGTTGGCTTCCCATGACCTCTTGCATATTAACTTTGCCAAGCGACTGGACAATTTTTCCATTCCCAGTACATACAATCAAAACTTCCTAACATACCTGGAAATTTGTGTATTTGCTCGTGCATTTGAAGTGCATTTGAAGCAAACGTTGTGTATCATTAGCATTTGACCTTCTCAAGTATTGACCTCCGAACAATTCAATAATCAAGTATTGACCTCCGAACAATTCAATAATGAACATCGACGACTCGAGTTGAACTTGTTTATGCACTCGATCGGAGGTCGAGATGATAATCATAAGTCGAGCATTTTTTAAGTCGTGAGAGACCTACTTTTCCGTATGCACCAGGCCTCTGTCGAAAATAACTTGACTGATTCTCCAATGCATTAACTATCTGAATGAATAAGTTTCTATGCATTTGGAAGTGTCGTCGAAATATATGGTCGGGATACAATGGCTGAGATGAAAAGTAGTCATTGATAAGTTGAGTATTTCCTGCTACACGATTTCGATTTATATATCTCCTATTTTTCCTTTGACAACGCCTCTTGATGTTGGCTCTCTCCATTTCAATCATCTGTTGTTGTAATCCAATGTTGTTATAATCCAATCATCTGCAAAATAATTTTTTCACCTTAAGACATGTTGGATTCGTCGTTTTATTATTCGATATGACTGTTTGTGTTAGAGTTATTGGTAGAAGAAGAAGAAGAAGACATCTTTAGTGGTAAAATGGAATAGAGAATGAAGAAGTTGTGAAGTAATGAAGAAGGTTGAAGTGTTATTTTTATAGGGGAGAGAAAAAGAAATTAAAACCCCATCTACCCTCCCACCCACCCACATAAAAGCCCGCCCCCCCAAAAAAACAATTGTTTCACCTTCAGAGTTGAAAGTTACATTAAAAAATAACATAGAAACATTCTAATATTGAAAGTTACATAAAAAAAATTAATAATAAAACTTACATAAAAACATTCTAATATTAAAAGTTACATTTAAAAAATTAATAATGAAACTTACATAAAAATATTCTAATATTAAAAGTTACATAAAAAAATTAATAATGAAACTTACATAAAAACATTCTAATATTAAAAATAAACTTACATCTATATATATATTAAAAGGAAAAAGTTTATAAACTAGGTAAGTTCAGCTAAAAACCAATCACCAAAAATAGAATGTAATTACTTGTGTTATGGAGGGGTAAATTTATAACAAATTAAGGTGTCTAGACGTGCTGTGATTAGTCATGTCATGGGAAGAGATATCCAATCGACTCCCGAGTATCTCAACGGCAAAACCACCATTGAAATCCGCCCATTGTTTTAAACCATCGATTTAAAACTATGTACTCCCCTGCTATTGTTGATTCATCGTCATCTTCATCGGGCAAAGCGAAAACCCTAGGTCTCAATGTATTGGCCTTCGAAATCTATTAAATTCGGAGCCTTCTCTACCTATGACGGTTATTCTAACCGGGCGCTCGCATGGCTTTTACATGCTCGATTATGCCCCTGCATTCCTCAATTTTGAAACCTCTCTCTTCAGTAAATAGAACTTTAGATGAGGTTAGTTCTCTCTCCCCTCTTTCTCTCTCTTTCCCAGCTCCCAATCAAGCTTTTGAATTCAAATTTGTAGGTTTTCATTTATGCCTTCTCAAATCTGAATTATTGTGTTAATTTTTGAAGAAAAATCTACCTTTGGTTGAAGGCCTTTGGGCTAAGGGATTTAGAATTTGACATTGTCCTTTTTATTGTTTTGGTATTTATGTGGTTAGATTGTTTAGGGCTTTTCATATACTGTTTTAGATTTATTATGTTTAATCATCTGATTTTGATTATTTTTCGCATATTGCGTTTCCCGTGGCTTCATCACCTGTTTTTCTTTGAATGTAGTTATTTATGCTATGAGTTTATTAGAGTATTTATGTTTTAAGTTTTTTTCTTGGTTGGGTTGAATTCTCTGATATAAGGGTTAGTAATGTTCAGTTTTGACCATTTGATATGGTATTATGTTTTATGATATTGAAGACCATACTAAGAATGATCTCAAGTTGATCGATGTAGTTGTTTAGCCTGGGATATTTAGTTTGCTGGGTAGTGAGCTAATAGTCCATTTATATGATTTTATATTGGAAGTTATTACTATAGATTCATGTGATCTTGGTTGTTAGGTTAAAAGCAGAATTAGAGGTTGCGGTGATAATGGTGGAAGTGCTCATTTTCGACTCTTTCATCTCCCATCTCTCCTTCCCAACCAAAGCATCAACAATGATAAGCCTCAATAATTTGTTAATTCCTCTTATCAAAAAAAAATTGTTAATTCTTTATGCATTTACGTTTAATTTAACTTAATTTGTTCTGACATGCAAATCACATCTTAAATCATGCATTTTCAGTCCCATTATCACTAACATTGTTCATTATTTTGAATATGATTTTTGTGTTGTTCTTTATCTTTATAATTGTTACATTTAAGATGTTTTGCTGCAAATAACAGTTATTATGAGTGTTTGGCTTTGGTAAAATTAGAGGATAGTCCTTAAGAGTTGGTCCAGTCACATACATTAATTTTTTAGAATGCTTGAGTGCATTGGTTTGGAAGTGACAATATTGATGCTAGAGATTGGAGAAAAAAGAACACAATTATATGTGACTAAGATTGTTATCTTAGCATGTGCATTAATAAGATACGATGTTCTACTAAGAAAAGCTAAATGCAAACATTTGAATGCGTAATTCTATTTTTGATTTGTATATTATCATGAAATGAATTTTAAATTATCTATTCATGCAGCTTCTTTGCAATAACTTTAACATCTATGACTTGAAAGAAAATTGGTAACAATGTAGTCAATCAATGTTGTCTTTTATTGAAATTGTTATTATCTGCATATTTTACTTTTGAACCATTGGGTAATTGTGTTAAGGGATTTTGCAAGATTGACACGGATAGGTTGGAGTTTGCAAATGAGAGTTTCGTTCAAGGGAAGAGACATCTCTTGAAGAACATCCAAGTCACCTCAAGTCAGCAGGTCAGGATCTTTGGTGGGCCTTTTAATGCAAAAGGGAGCACGGCATTGGAAGGTGAAATAGTTGGGTTAAGGAAATAGAAGAGGTGGATGATGCAAAAGGTTGATTTAGATTAACAACAGTGGGACAAGTCAATAATACATGGATGTCGGGAATATAAAGCTTGAAGCAGCTGAAGGTAAAGAAATATCCCAAGCTTTCGTACTACCCAATTTTTTTATGGAAAGAAGGTAATTAAACACCCTATTTCACTATTCAATTTTACGTTAAATTTGATTTGTACCAAGCTTCCGTTGATATTAATATATTTCAGAGTTGCAAACGTATATGATATAAATGTATTGACTTTGCTATAGTATGAAGTGAATTAGGATATGAAGGAATATTTATATCTATATAAAAGCATAATTTTCACTTAAAAATATATTTTTTTTTCCAAAAACCCCTTGCCAAAAATGGAAGTTATGCAGACAAAAGGTGACAAGGATAAAACATATCTCTGTTTTGATTAGTTTAATTTTCAAATTCCAAATCTGTATATTCAACATATCACTCAAAATAGCCTCTCCATCTATGATTATATCTTCTCCTTGCGGGCATTCTCATCGATTGAGAAATTACTCAAAATGTGTTTCTTTATGTTCTCATTTCCTTTATTCAATCTTTCGTTGAAGGCGCACGAGCATACCTAGAGATAAACTAAGTCACAAATACTTACCGATACTCTTTTTGACAATCTATCTCCCATTCCGGACCAAAATCTTGAGGTATTATTTTTTATATCAAACTTGTATGATTTCTCTCTGCATAATAGTTTGGATAGCCCACCATTGACTTTGGCATTGTAATTCCAATGTATAAAATATAATTAAATGAATGTGTGATATCTTCTTTGTTTCATGTGCAAATGGAAATAATGGAAAACAATTATTGCAGGTCACGTTTCTAAACCGGTCATTATTATGCAGCAAGAGCATTCAAAAGAAAAACTAATTGTACTAATTGAGAAAACATTATTATTTCAATATTTCATTATTACTTTTCTTACAAAATAAGTGAATTATAACATTATTATTTCATTATTATGTGTCGCTCCTTACAAAACTTCGGGCATACATTAACCTCATATATTAATCTTGAGCATGTAATGATTTGAAATTTATTTTGTCTAATTTTGTTTTTTCAATGACTTGGTTTGCTTCATAAGTGCAGGCGAGTGAACCTATTGTGATCGCATAAAGAAGACCCCCAAGATTGTCTGACCTTTTTGCTATTCCTATCATATTTATAGCAACAACTTAACATTAATTGTGTTGAGTTATAAACTTATAAAGTTGTCTTCATTAGCTTTTTGGCTTGGTAGTCATGTGTATATTCTAATTATTTGTTATGTTATGGGGTTTGATGTCGAAGGTTATTCATATACTCTTAATCACTGTTATGATATTTTCTATTCATTAATGTAATTATTAGATATAAAGTTATTTATTTTTCATTTTTTTCAAATTTAATTTTAGCTCGTGCATCGCACGGGTGCTATACTAGTTAAACTACAAGCACTAAAATTCATATCCTTTCTTCCTTAACTGCACATTTACTTGCTCACATCCATGTTGATACATGACAAACTATGCCGGACTCATGTGGGAGGTATCTTGAGTAAGAAAAACAATGTCTTTCACGAGCCTTTCACGCACCTTTCTTTCTTCTCTTAATCGTTTAATTTCAGCTTCAGTTTTTTTAATTTCAAATTCTTGTTTTTTTTTAATTTTTGAGTATTTATCTAACGACAACACCATCACAGAAGAAATTGTATACATCCCATCTACATCCAAAGATGTTTCGACTTTTCCTTTAGCTTTAGCATTCCTCTTTGTTGCCTTTTGTCCAATCGGAAGACTACGTAAATTGATTTCTTCCACATCTTCAACATCCACCCTAGTCTTAGAATGATCGACATCGGATTCAGACGTCTTATATTTTTTATTGGTGTGAAACATATCTGTTTGTGGAAAAAATGATACATAAGAATTTTTTAACACATCCCAAACATGTTCAAAAAGAAAGTGCTGACTTTTTTCTTGATGGTATTACTCCCTTGCATTTTTCATTAAAATATCATCACTCCAACCGCTGTGTTTAGCATTGAGAAGCCTATTGTAGATTTCGTTGAAGCTTCTCACTTGACACGACCCGACCCCAAATCTCTATACGAAATTTGGGTCAAGCGTGTAACAACAAAACAAAACACAATAGTTGAAAATAAAATACGTGCAAAGCCCCTACTAAAAGTGGGCTAAACAAAAACCTGATTAACAAATTATTAATCACTAATAAGATAATTAAAACACCACGGCACCAAAGGCCGAGAAACAAAAGAACAAGTCAACGAGCCATTGCCCGGACTATACCAGGCTCTAAAGCCAACTAACACTATAGTATTATATACAAGCACGACGTTACACGTCGGCAATAAATGAATAATACCATACTAAACACTAGAGGTGGCAATTCGTGTTATCGTGTCGTGTTCGTGCCTCATTATCGTGTTTTAATATTATCTATCTTATTTGATCATAAATACAACAATAAATATTAATTTGAATATATTAACAATTTCGTGTCTTTCGTGTCGTGTTTCGTGTTGTGTCATGTCGTGCTGGGCTTATCGTGTCATTTGTCTCTGTAATCGTGTTTTATAATCGTGTCTTATTGGTTCGTGCTAACGTGTCGTGCCAGACATTGTCACCCCTGCTAAACACAAACCCAAGGAAGAGTTTACATAACTCTCCTATAAACCCATGTCCTCATAAAACGCAATACATCCTCCTGAAGTGGTGCATACCAAAGACTGTCGACGTCTAATAAATCTCGCCGACCTCACCGCTGCTTCGCTTGAGATCTAAGGAAAACAAAAGGAACGGGGTGAGTGATAAACTCAGTAAGTTACTACGTGATCTATATGGCATGCTGTTATGCACATATAACCAATATAAAGGCAAAAACTTGTGTAGGACGGTCTTACGGATCCTAAATCCGTAAGACGGAGCCCCATTTACAAATTCACGGGTTAATAAAAAAATATGTTAAGAATAACCACAAAAACCGGCCAGTTTAGTTGGCAGTAGGCGGAACTTAGAGTCTTCCGCAAGGTGGTGGTTCAAGGTTCAATTCCCCCCAGCTTCAACATTATGTTTTTAATGTTCATTTCCTCTATTTGCTCCGATGCTCCTCCGCTTTCAATGTTTGTCACGCCTTGCAATTTAATCATTTGTCAGCTCCGTTAGCATCAATTGTTTTGGGATACTTCACAGATCCTAACGGACTTTGATGAAATGCTAAATGATACATTTAAAACCAAAGGTGACACATTTTAATGTTAAAAGTGACACTATAAATGAAAATTTATTATAATTCTTATTAAAATACAAAGTGACACTCTTAATACTAAAAAGTGACACTCTTAATACTAAAACGTGACACTCTTAATACTAAAAAGTGACACTCTTAATACTAAAAAGTGACACATTCAATACTAAAACGTGATATTTTCAAGGTTCGATTCCCCCCAGCTTCAACATTATGTTTTTAATGTTCATTTCATCTATTTGCTCTGATGCTCCTCCGCTTTCAATGTTTGTCACGCCTTGCAATTTAATCATTTGTCAGCTCCGTTAGCATCATTTGTCTTGGGATACTTGACAGATCCTAACGGACTTTGATGAAATGCTAAATGATACATTTAAAACCAAAGGTGACACATTTTAATGTTAAAAGTGACACTATAAATGAAAATTTATTATAATTCTTATTAAAATACAAAGTGACACTCTTAATACTAAAAAGTGACACTCTTAATACTAAAACGTGACACTCTTAATACTAAAAAGTGACACTCTTAATACTAAAACGTGACACTCTTAATACTAAAAAGTGACACTCTTAATACTAAAAAGTGACACATTTTATACTAAAAAGTGACACTCTTAATACTAAAAAGTGACACATTCAATACTAAAACGTGATATTTTCAATGCTAAAAATTAATACATTTAATTCAAAAAAAAATGACATTTTTAATGTTATAAAATAAAACTTTAATGTCAAACGTAATGATTTTTATTTATAAAAAAAATGAGACACTTTTCAAAGTGAAAATAACACATTTAAGACTAAAAGTGACATATTTAAGCCAAAAAAGTAACATTTTTTTAGGGAAAAATTATAATTTTCATTAAAAATATAAAGTGATACTTTCAAGGCCAAAAGTGACACATGTTATACTATAAAGTGACACTGTTAACATTAAATGTGTCACTTTTTAGCATTGAAAATGTCATGTTTTAGTATTAAATGTGTCACTTTTAGCAGTCAACGTTAGTTTTAAAGTAATATTTTTTAGTATTAAATGTGTTACTTTTTAGTATTAAGAGTGTCACTTTTTAGTATTAAGAGTGTTACTTTTTAGTATTAAGAGTGTCGCTTTTTAGCATTAAAAGTATTACTTTGAATTTTAATGAGAATTATAATAAATTTCTCTTTATAGTATCACTTTCAACCTTAAAATGTGTCACTTTTGTCTTTTCAAGGTGTCACGTTAGATTTTAAACGTGTCATTTAACATTTCGTTAAGGTCCATTAAGATCCGTTAGGTATCTCAAGGCAATTGATGCTAACTGAAAAACGATAAACCGTAATGCGTAAACATAGCATTTTGACGGTAAACCTTTGAAAGTGCAGGGGTATCGAAGCAAAATAACACATCTCCGTCAATAAAATTTAGTTATATGCTACTGGGATTCGAACCATTGACCATCCCAGCGCTTCTTTCAAACTTTAGTTATATGCTGGGAACCAACTCAACTATCACATTTTTGTTATTACTTATAACATATTATTTATTTATTATGACCCGCGAATTTCTAAATGGGGCTCCGTCTTACGGATAAAGATCCGTAAGACCGTCTTACAGGAGACCACCTCCAATATAAAATACACAATATACGATACACCAAGTATAGCAATTCATATATTGCACACAATTCACGTTGATCATGTTATAATGCACATTGACTCAACGTAATATAAACACATAGTCATGATATAAATCAGTATCTCAATTTGATCTGTATCTGAGCTGAATCTGCAAGATAGCTTTTGACTTGTCTTGCTATAAACACTGTAGTTGTGTTGCTGAAGTAATACACATATATAACTGCGCCAGAAATCCAGAAGAACACTATAGATGTGTTGCTGTCGCGATACCCATAATATCTTGTCGAATCGATCCGTATCGAAAACCGTAACCCAATAGTAACCAGAAAACACCGACCTTGGGACTTAACCAGGAGTCTCATTACCCCGAGTTTTACCCAGGAGTCGTAGTTGTGTTGCTGTTGTAGTACACATGCTGAAATCATGTCTGAACCCAATAGTATCCAGAAAACACCGACCTTGGGACTTAACCAGGAGTCTCATTACCCCGAGTTTTACCCAAGTGTCTAGCCTCTGTTTGTCATGCGAATTGCTCTGACAAGGCTACATCCTTGTCACGGCCAATAACAAGGGAGAGACCCATGCAACGACCCGTAGCGATCACGAGATTTAACTCTCGTAAAGACTACTGTCGTCCCATTGTCGACACAACCACATATGCCAGCTGGACTCAATGCGATGCACAAGTAGTTGTTTACTCGTAATTAAACACAACCATCGAGTCCCAAGTACGGGGGCTCGACGCACATACAAGCATGCTTATTTGCTTGAAATAAAACACGTAAGCATCTATTTGCTTAAAATACACATGAAAACATTTATTTGCTTAAACACAATTAACACATATATGATATTTCATATAAAATATCTAACCCAAAATATTCCCCAATATCGTAGGACTCAATACAACACTCTTTATATTTTATTGAGCCTAAATCGACTCCGTTGAGTCATTTATTTATTATTTATAAATTTCGGGTATCACTGCGATTGGCATGATTCGTCCCAACACAATCTCACCAATAATTAATTCGGCCCAAGTAATAATCTCAAGCAGTTAATTATACATATCAGTTCAAATATTCAATAATTAATAACGAGAGTATTTTTACTCTAAATTCAAAACAAATCACGTGGGGTAGTCCACAGTACATGTATGTCAATTCTACATACAGAGGGAAGGGGATAGTAACTTACCTCTACCGAAAAATATCGACGAAAACACAAAATATTCTGGTATAAATGTAGCCCTCGAAATAAAACACTTCTGCGGAGTCAAAATTAAAAACAAGTAATTTTTCGTTAACAAATCAAACCGAAAACGAAAACTCTCGTAACTCACAGAAGACGGACGGAAAAGGGGAGAATGAAGGCGATAAGGAAAAGTGAGGAACTCTCGTTCACTCACAACAAATTACAAGAAAAACCGAGGAGTCCACCGACTCACTGAACACAGCAAAACAAGGAAAAAAAACCAAATTGTCTTCCAGCCGAAATTGATATTAACAAGTGAATGATCACTTGGTTTTATTAATATTATATTCAATGTAGAATTAATCCATTAAGTATTCCATTTTATTGTTTGGTCAAAAGTCAAACTAATTAATCACCAATTTGATCAAATTTGACACTATTTAATCATTATTAATTAACCAAATGTTAAAATAAAAATATATTTTAACAATATAAAAGATACACGTAACGTATGATACATGTCGAGTCAATCTAACCGAAAATATATATTTTCCCATTTTAACGTGTCATTTCTTATTCCAACGTTAAAAATCATAACTAACATAACCAAAGTCCAATATGAACTTTAAATATGTCACACATTAAGTCCAAAATATCTTGAGCTCAAATGGACTCTCATAAGGTAATTACCCAAGTCCACAACCAAACACATAAATAATGCAAAACACATAAATAACACAATTGGACTTCAAGCGTGCTATTGCACAAGTCTAACTCACGAGATAACCAAGTTCTCATTAGAATTCAAAATCCAAGTCAAATTATTATTTGACTAACATGCTGGCATTGCAAGTTTAACACTAATCAACACGGTGTCAACTTCGCGATATCTCTCGGTATTAATTTACTTGGGTGATGTTCGTTGTAATAATCAGCTACACGCTTCCAATATTGCACACTCTTTTGATTATTACCAACTAGTGGACATTGGCCAATAGTCTGCACAGCTTCCATAAGCGCAAGATCTTCCTCTTTGGTCCATCTTGCACGTGTAGACTTATGTTTACTCGGTACCGATTCTGGTTCCGGTTCGACGTCCAAATCAATTGTTTCTAAATTGATTTGCGTCTCGCGAACCGATGATGACGTTCCCGACAAATTACTGGACGAAGTTGCATCTACATTTGTTCGACGTGAGTCATTCGAAGATATGTAAATGGAGAAAATGCACGAGGCGGACCTTGCGGCATGAACAATTGGTTTTCCGTAGGTTGCCAATAATTAGGAGGAAATGGAACGTTACTAGGTGGGAAATTTGGAAAATTTTGCGGCATGTAGAAATCTGGATAATTGGGAACATTTGGATTGTTAGAAAAATTAGGCAGGTATTAAGGAGTAGATGAAAATTGAGAATTTTGAACATTCTCAGGAATATGCGTGTTTTGAGTATTTTGATTTTCTTCAAAATCAGAAGAATTCAGTAAATTTTGAAAAAAAAAAATTACCTCTTGGATCCATTTCGAAGATAAGTATGCAGAGAAAGTGATTTTTAAGAAGAGATGATGAAGAAATAGAAAAGAGAATAAGAAGTTATGGAGTAAATGAAGAATGTTGAAGTGGTATATTTATAGGGAAAGAAGGAAAGAATAACAAACAAAAAAAAAGATTAAAAAATTACAAACCAAAGGCAGCCCCCCCCTCCCCCAAACAATAAAAGTGATCTCATGTCAGCCCTCCTTCCCCCAAACCAAAAAAACCAGCCGGCTCCCTTCCCCAAATGTGAATAGTCATCTTCCTATTTTGAAAGATTTTTTTTCTCCCTCATACATGGATCCATAAGAAGATTTTTTTTTCATTGTTTAAATCATCTTCTTAATAGGAAGATGGATAAGAAGTGGGTATTTTTTTTGACAATGGTGATGCTCTAAATTCAGAAATGGAAAATGTTAGCTCTTTAGAGCATCTCCATTGTGTAAAATTCTTACACAACTTTTTAGTTGGGTCCCACTGTCACCTATACACTTTTTTCTTCTTATCTACTTAAGAATATATCTTCCAATTGTATACTATTCTTAACATATTCTTAACTGGGTCTCACTGTCACCTCATTAACTTTACACTTCATTATTATTTTTATACTTCTTGTAAGTCCAGATGGCAACAGTTAAGGCTAGAGGGGGGGGGGTGAATAGCCTTTAAAAAACTTTTGGTGGTTGATTTGAAAATCCTAAAATATTGGCAGCGGAAAACTTGATCTTGTCGATCAAGCGAAGAGATGGTCGGTTAGGCGACACTTGAAATTCCTTTGAAGTGAGTTGGTCGGTTGGTGACATAACGATTTTCAAAAGAAATTTGTTTTGAGGTATGATCACTTGAATATAGAGGAAATTCGAACACAAGTTAACTAAACAAGTAAGCAAGCAGTGTTGTTGTTAGCGGGCGACACTTAATCGGTTTAATAACTTATTAAGTGTTAAGTCGGCTGAGGATATAAGAAATGGCTGACAATTCAGTTGAAGTGGTTCACAGATAAACTGCTACGTCCACTACCAAGTTGGTCAGACTTGGATTTTTGAAGTGCACTAACTTTATTAAAAATCTTAATTGATCTCTAATGGATCAGTGTACAACAAAAGACCGGTGTTTGGGAGAATGATTGAGAAACAATCAAACTCGTGAGACAAAATTCTTGAGTTGAAATAATTTGAGCGAAGTACTCGGTGTTTTGCCTAAACAATAACTAGAAAGAAATTTTCAATGAGTATCTAGCTAAAGTTTTTGAAGGCGAAGGCGAGAGTTTGTGAGTGGAAAGTTTCTTGACTTGAAAAAATTCTTCAGATTCGTTGTCTTCATCAGTGCTTCCAATGGGTATATATATAGATAGTCTGAGTGAGCAACCCGTTAGGAACACATTTGAATTTTGAAAATGTGTTATCACAGATGTAAGATCGTAAAGGATCTTGGGAGATATTATATGGCAGGACATCTATCACAACACAAAGTAGGAAAGAGTTAGTACTAGAGTATGTTTAAACAAATAAGGAAAAGATAAACTCATTTCATAGCAACGTATTGATCGGTGAGAAGATTGGTGACAAAATAATAACCAGTGACAAATTTAAGCTGCTTGTCCTGGCTGACAATCAAGTGAAATGTTTTTAAGCAAATCCTTTAAATTTAAAGATTCAACAATCTCCTCCTATTTGCTTAAAACCATTCACTTGAAAGCAGAAAGCCAAGAATTTTAAAGTTCCTGCAAAATTGGTTAGTACCACAATTTAAGAATCTGATATCATAAGAGTAATGCCCAATGTAAGGTACAACTAAAGCGAGAGTTTAACGGAGTTTGTTCAAAGTAAAGAGAGATGAAATGTTCCATAGGCGATGTGGATCCTTGGTTGTTTTGGGCTTCAAGCGATGGACCAACTTCGGCTTCATTCTCGGTGGGCTGCGGCCGGCCTGGCTGCAACTTGTTCTCCTTGACTTCTTGAATTCTTTCCCCTTGACCGTTTGAGGTGCTTGTGGCTCAACTTGAGCATCGCTTCTTTTTCGGCTTCACCATGTTCTTCGGCGACTTCGGAGTCAGGCGATCAGGCATTAACGGTCGTTCTCGAGAATCGGTTTTGTTTCGACCTGTATGCATCAGCTCTTGCTTTCTGCTTCTTCTCCTCCTGAATGGTTTGAAGCATAGCAGCTTCAGCATTAAAAGCACGATTTGACCATTCTTGTTGATAGAGCAAGAGAGTCCGCCAGTCATCCATATGAGCTTCACGAGGAGCACGGCGAATGGCGGCTTGCACCTCGGTAGTAATGATCTGGGTGAGGTTTGGGAGGAGAAGCAACTTGTTGTTGAATGGTAGCAGCGATGTGTATGGCATGAGTGAGGGGTGACTTCATATGCAAGTGATGAGCATAGAGAAGGTCGAGCCTAGGCGAGGCGGCGAGACATGGAACGAGAAGAGGTAGAGGCTGAGGGTGGTTGTGGTGAGGGGCATCGGAGAATAAGCGATGGGTATGAATATCGGCATCCTCGAGGTCGGGGAAAGAAACATCCATGGGGTAGAAATTTGGGATTTGGGCTTCGGGCTCGGGTTCGAGGTGAAGGGGTAGGCATGTCTTCGGGAAAGACTATTTTAGTGCCGGTGGGATGTAGCAAAGCTTTTGAAATTATTTTGCGTTGAAGTCGAGCTTTCCTACTGGCTAACTGAGAGGGGGAGAGAAGAGACTCGTCCTCAGAAATGGATTTAGAAGAGTCGAGGAAGATGAGTCCATTGCGGTCAGTCGAAAGAGTGTCGGGGAGAGGAACCATGATCATCTACTTGGAAAGGTTCGGGAGCGATGGGTTTGAAAACGAGCTGGAGGCGAGAGGGTGTGGGATGTGTGAAGAGATAGGTCAGGCAGAATAAACAGTGGAGAGGCTTGGTTTGGGTGAGTAGGAAGGTCAGTTGGGGGAAGAGGAAGAAAGCATTGCGGTGTCGGTGAGGATATAGAATAGCAGTGAAACCTCGGGTGCAAGCCGACCTGATGGGAAGAGGGGCGGGAATAGCGGCGATCGAGGGAGGAATGGATGATATAGTGACATGAGAGCGATGGAGGAATGGCTAAGTTTCGGGAGGCGAGAGAGGGAGTGGGCGACACGGGTGGTGCGAGGTGGAGGCATGGTGACAAGAGATTGAACAAGAGTAGGAGTGGCGATCTTGGTGAGATGGAAGGCGGGGTGGTGACATGGTTTGAATAAGTGAGGGTGACACAGGAATTGAGGAAGAGGCGAAGGTGGCGAGTTGGGTGATATTGGTAAAGTGGGGAGAGCAAGCGATGTGGTTGGAATGGAAGATGAGGCATCGGTGGTGGAGTGAAGGATGGAAGAGAGATGGGTTCTTGAGTGGAAGTGGAAAGCTTGACAATTTCTTTGAGGTGAAGAGAAAGCAGGTATGGTGGTGGGCGACACAACAAATGGAGCAGTGAGGGGTGATGTAAGAAATAGTGGGAATTGACTCGATAATTAAAGGGTTTGGCGGCTAGACATAGCATCGAGGAAATTTGTGTCCATGGAAGCTCCTCGGCATGGAGGCCATCCGTGCAGTGTAACTCAATATAGGCTAAATTAGCGGTATTCACTGCATCTTGAACATACTTATTGGCTGCTCTGGATCTAGCTAACTTATCGGGCTCAACAGAGAGGTTGTTCCAGTCTTGGTTAAGTTCTTAGTCCTCGAGCAATGCAGTGCATAGCGAGGAAAGGATCATTTGAAGGGAGATGGAAGATTGTGGACCTTCGTAAATGGTCGAGGCCAAATAAACTAACTCATCTTGAACAAATCTATCATTAGAGATAGAATCGTTCAGCGAGAGGAAGAGGGTCAAAGTATTTCCCGTAGTTTGCTACCAAGTCTTCTTGACTAAGGTTTGGAGTGGCAGGATACAAGACATATGGTCTCCTTTTCAGGTTATGGTCTATGTATTTTACAGGATTGACAGGGGGCTTGTCAGCTTTCTTCTCCTCATGAAAGAGAGGGCTGAACAAAATAAGTAGATGATCAATGGGAAAGACCGGTTTGGAGGAATGGGAGCGAGGTTGCACGATAGTAGGAGTGCCTAGGGTGAAAGGTAGGATTTCTAATAGGAGGGAAAAATTTGATTGGAGGCGGTGTTTGGTGATTTTGGATCGGAGGGGAGAGATGGGGCGGGATCGGCGGTGGTAGTAGAAAGGACAAAGGTACACGGATTTAGCTCGGGATTCCTTCTGCCTCTGCGGCGATATCGGTTTGCCGGTGTCGATCTCCTCCTCCTTGGTTGCCTTCTCAGCAACCGACTTAAAGCATATCGGTGGTGACCGACCAATTCTTAGTGACCACATTGCGACCCCTTGGTGGGTGGACTCGTGTTAATTTGAACAACTTAGGTGCAACCTCGAACTTCAGCTTGACCATCATCAATTTGGTGACTAGATGACAGCGGTGAGGGCTTGAGTCCTTGTTCTTCTTGGTCTCTGCTGTAGGGCCGGCTTTGAGGCTCTTGACCAAGGCTTCTTTAGAAATACTAGCTCTTCGTATGTCAGCAGCAACATATTTCTTGATCTTGGCTGGTTCAAGATCACCAATACTGACAAATATGTGCTGAAGAGCTGGTATGGATCGAAGGAATTGGTTGATAATCAGGTGGTGAGTCAGTCGAGGGTTCCCAGCTTCCATGTTGTCCTTATACTTAGCAATGTTCACCTTCACACATTCGACGGGATGGCTCCCAATTCATTTCGCAATTTTCCACAATGCCTTCCATAAGGAACAATTGAGCCTCTGTAATTTGTCATGACCTCAGGACTTTATTATCGGGCACTTGTCGATTATAGTGGCTAGAGGCATAGTGAAGAGAGGCAAGCGGTTTGCTTGTGCACTGTCATATGCAAGTTCAGCGGGACCTCACCTCTCATGGTAATCCGCACGCTTCTTTGGGTTACATCGGAGAACGAGTGTAGGTCGTAGAGCAAAAGTCATCATAGAGGCAGGGAAGGCACGGCGGCAATGGTCTCTGACGAGTCGAAAACTGACTCGAATTCCTCGATATGGCCTATGAGAGAAAAGGATCAGTGGGTTTTCCTCCATTCCCATAAAGAATTCCTCGGTCGGTTGCAGCAATGTAGTTTCGGATGGTGAATGATAGAAGAGGCATTAACCCATTAGGCAAAGCGCAGATGTATCGACTCGAGCCTAAAGTTCTTCCGTTCGGAGAGACAACATCGAAGACATCGATATGGGCGTGTTCAAGGCCATTTCTGAAACAAACAGAACAAGTTAAGAACTTGTTAAAAAAAAAAAGAAAGAAGAGGGATTTTGAAAGTAAGTAAATGCAGAAAGTGTGTAGAGACAAAATAGGATAAGAAGATTTTCGGTAGATCAAGTGCGATGGCGTTGTGTTCTCAGGTGATACACACACTTTGTTGAGTGTTTTCACAGTATCAATGGAGTTTCAAACCGATATACTTTAGCTTTTAGGGCTTTGAGGAAGAAGAAGAAGGATTTTAGAGAGAGAGAGAGAAAGTAGCAGAAGACTTTTTAGAGAGAGAGAGAGGTAATAGAAAAGTGAGACAGTGAGTGGGTTTTTAAAGGGTATAAGATACGTACGGATGCTTATAGTGGGTTTTAAAAGCGAATATGTAGTGTAGTGATAAAGTACAGAATTTTGGTTTTGAGATAAAAAATGGAAATTTATGACAGAATAGTCATTATCACAATGATGAGCCGTTTTTGTGAAACCCACGTCATTTCAACCGCCAGTTGGTGGGTTAGTGGAAAGGTCATTTGGCTTTTCAAAGCTTTGCGAGTTCAAGGAAAATAAATGGCGGGGAAATAAATAAGGCATTTTAAATACTTTTGAGATTAAGTCTTAGGCGAGATCACGATCGGCTTTGACTTAGGAGTTTAGAGGCTACGAGCAGCGATTGTTAATCAACATTATATGTCGGCTATGAGTGTTTGTCGACTTAAGGCGACAAATTTAATCAAGGAATGAAGATAAGTTTTGTCGGTGGGTGTCGGTGAGAGCTGTGCAGTACCGTAGCCAATCGACTCTTGGTACGACATATTTCGCAATTTGGTGACCATTTGCTTCTTTGATATAAGTTGTCGGCCTAAAACAAAAGCTGAAGAAATACACATCGTTAGTCAAGCCAAATGTATGATCTATGACATTACAAGCATTCTAATTCTAC